>CP139502.1:303588447-304186263 GCA_021014915.2 Artemisia tridentata subsp. tridentata | reverse complement strand
GATTCTTCCAAACACTATCAAGCAATCCTCTTAGATCTAGCTTTCACTTCTTGTTCAAGGTTGAATATCTTAGTTACTAACATATCAGCCATCTCAGATTCTTCATTAGCCTTAAGCATTACAGATACCATAGTTGTTAAAACAACTGGTCTGAGTGGATAATCTTTTTCAACCAGCATATAAATCTCTATTCCATCCTTGGTAGACACTCTGTGCACTCCACAAGTTTCAAATAATCTCCAAGTGACATCCTTGACTTGTGCTTGAAATCTCCACATTGATTCTCCACCATCTGGTTCATAAATCCTCTTCAGCTGCACCCATAACTCTTTATTTTTGTCTTCAATAGGATCTTGAACTTTAAACTTCTCTTTTACTAAGCTCCACAGCTGATTAAGATCTTCTCTATCAAAGCCTTTGAGTAAATCTTCAAACAATCTATACCTTTCAGTAATACCACCAAGTCTTATTATCTTCCATCCCTTCATTCTTCCATCTGTGAAAACTTCCCAGTCAATAATAGGATGTTTTACTTGTAATGGTTTGATGTTTGTAGATTCTGGAACTATCACTATCATACTCTTAATCTGTTCATCAGATAATCTTTCTTCTCCAGACTTTGACTTCTTTGTAACATCATATTCTAGAACTTCTGGTTCTCTTTTCTTTCTCTTTGTAGCATCCTTCTTGTCTGAAGTATTCAGTCTTGCATAGGTCTCATAGAACTTCTTTTCTATCTCAGCATCTGTCTTTCCAATGAAATCACTCATCTTGTAATTTGCTTGATTCTTCAAATAATGCTTCATAAAACTGACTTGTTCTTTCTTGGTAGGCATCTTTGTCTTGTAACCATGCTTTTGCCTATCTCTAATTCTTTGCATTAAGTCATTCCAAGTAACTTCTTTATTCTTTGACAAGATGAATTCTTTAAGTTTCTCTGACTTTTTTTCTTCACTTAGATCTTCATCTCTAAGAATCATCATTACCTGAGCTCTTACAATCAAATCAGAATCTAACAGATATTGTAATTCTTCATTGAAGACTTCTTGATCAACATCTTCAGATCTTGTTCTCTCCATGAATTCAGCTATGTTTCTTACATCATCTGCAGCCAATTTCCTTGCTAATTCTGCATCTTGAGCTATCTGAGCTTGTTCATCAGCTAAATCCTTTTCTAGAAGCTTTCTTGCTACCTCTGCATCTACTTCTATTTGTCCTTGAGTTCTTGGCTTTACCTTCTTGATCTTTTCAGCTTCTTGTTCAGCTTCTTCTGGTGTCATTGGCTTCTTTCCTTTATCAGTTCTTTTTCTTTGATATTCTTCCTCATCAATACCTGAAAATGAACTAACCGTAGGAACTGTTTCAAACTCTGTCTCAGCAGTTTCAACTGTTTCAGCCGTATGAACTGCTTCTTGATTTATGTCACCAGTCTGAACTACTTCTTTCTCAGCTTCATGAGTCTGTTCTTCTACTTCCATATCTGCAACATTAGTATCAAATTGTTCACTTGTTCCTTGTTCATGCCTCCCCTGAGCTTCAGATTCATCCCTCTTGCCTTTATCTGTTTTCCTCCCCTTTTTGGAAGAATCACCATCATTACCATCTGAATCATCTGAGGTGTCTGAATCATCACTATCAGAAGAATCCAATACTACCTTTGCCCTTTTCTTCTTTAACTGTTCTTCCAGCTTCTTCACCCTTAAGGTCAATCTGTTGTAAACCTTATCAAAGTTCTCCTTATGGGCTTTGAGCTCCTCCTTGTTGGTCTTAAGCTCCTCCTCCAAAGTTTCAACTTTGTTAACTAACTTGGTACATAATCCCATCAATTCGTTTTGTGAAGAGCTACCCTCATCACTTCTAGCTGTGTGACCTGCTAGGAGAGGTGAATCATGGGGCAAGGATCCAGTAGCCACTCTAGTTAGACTAGGTGTGGTCCTTCTTCTATAAGTTGTGTGAATTGGGGGTGGTTGAATTCTTTCAGAAGCTGTAGTGGATGTGTGATGGGGATCAGTTGGTTGTACTGAACCTTCACCCACTTCAGTTTGAAGCATTTTAGGAAACAATGGGACTACTACTCCAGTAAAAATCCTACTAGCCATAGCCATGTTTTGAAAAACTTTTGATTGAAGGCTAGGAGTAGCAAAAGTTTCTGTTGATTTTGTAAGCAAATTCTTCTTTTTATTCAAAAGAGTTTGAACAAATCTTGGGTACATTAGAAACTTGGTTTTGCTGTGAACATTTGATGCCATACTCTCAAAAATAAATTTTGAAAAATTAAAGACCTTGTTTGTTGACAGACAAATAAGAGCAATAGCAATATTGCTACTGAATTGCTCCCATGCTGTCTTTTTGGGACTTAAGCAGTGTAGGAGAGTATGTATCAAAAATCTCCATTGTGGGGAGAAACATCCTTTTTGAAAAGTGAGTTTTTGACTGGATGTGTCATACCCCATTCTGGCAAGTTCTTGAAAAATTTCAGTGTTTAGCATAGTGATGATACCATCTGAGTTTTGCAACTTAAGATGTCTCCTAAGTGCATATTCGGTAACAACAAAGTTAATGCCATCCACTGTGGAGTGAATTTCTAAGTCTCCATTTTCACTAGTCAAGACAGTAGAATTCTTCCAGAACTGTGTGATGTGAGAGACATAAAGAGTAGGAGAGACGGTTAAAGCATACCTGATATGAGAGTTGTTGAGGAAGTCCACAATCTCATGAAATCGAGGTCCATCTCCCTCCTCTGTTTTCCTTAGAAAAGCAACCTGGTTGTGAGTCTTTACGAAAACCAATTCAACCATTTTCAATGATTCCTTTGTGAGTGAAAAGATTAAAAAGTTGATCGAATGAGGTTAATTGAAGGATTTTGACAGCCAATTGAGTTTTTGTAGATACTGTTAGGGTTTAGCGAATTTTGCGTATGAGATAAATTATCTTAGGAAATAGAATAAATAAATTTATGGTAAAAAGATAATTATCTTCGAGAAAAATCCCTATAAGTACTCTAAGAATAACGGTTTTACCCCAACGGCTATAAAATTTATTACTGACAGATTTTTACAACGGCTAGTTGAGCTGTACTAAGTTTGCACTAACCGTACAAATTGCTGATAAAAATTTGTTGAGCCGTATAAATTTATAAAAAGGATTAAAACATCATTGCTCAAACATAGTTTTTAGCAAACTATCAGCTATCAACGGATTTGATTAGTCTTTACCAATAGCCGTTTGCTTTGGACTAGCCAACTCTTCACAGTTAGATATGGTGAGCTGATAACCATACAATTTTTGGTAAATTGTCAACCATTAACGGATTTGAGAAGTCTTTACCAGAAACCGTTTGCTCTGGACTAGTTGGTTCTTATGTGGGTTAGACATGGTGAACCAATAACCATTTGTTGTGTACACAGACAACACACTAAGCTCCAAATCACCATTTAGTCCAAAACATCAAGCATTTGTAATTCCTTGGTGCTTTCCTCCAATCCTGCAATTGTTAGTCCAAAAACAAAGAAACAATATACAAGCATATGACTAACATTGCACATAACAAGAAAAACTAATTTCCTTGTGGCACCCAAGCCATTACAGACTTAGACTTTCCTCTAGCATCAACATAATTCATTCTTTTTAACACAATCTTAGCACCATTGGGTTTAATAGGTCTCCATACCCAACATGCTGATGCACTTACTCCAGTACCTATATGTCTCTTAGTAGTGTTGTTACTGACACCAGTACTAACTACTCTGCTAGCCGTAGGAACTGCTGGCTTTGTAGTTGTGACTATGGGTTTCCAAACTTGGTTTTTCACCACTACTCTATGATAATAGGTTCTTTTGTCAGTTTGTTGTGCTGGTTTAAACACTGTTATACCCTTTTGAACTGTTGGTCTTGGGTGAACAGGTCTAATAGGTCTGACAGTTTGAACTGTTGGTTTAACAGTTTGAATTTGTCTAAGGCCAGACCTTAAAAGAACTGATCTGGGTATCATTCTATCATTCCTAGGAAGAGGTTGAGGTCTTTCTAGGCTCATACTCTGGTTTGTATACCCTCTTACCCATTTATCACAAAAAGCTGCAAGATGGTCAAAGCTACCACAAGAGTAACAAGCTTTCCTATAGCAGACAAAATCATCTCCTAATTGGTGAGATTTGAGGTTGTTCCAATTCCTTTGGTTACCTCTGGGCTTGTTTGTGGTTCTATACATTTCTGCATACCTAACTGTTGGTCTAAAAGGTTTTGCATTTGATCTAGGCCTAACAGTCTCAGGTTTCACCATCTTTGGAACATTTGGTTCTTCTATCTTAACACTGACAGGCTCTACCACAGCCTGATCATCCTCATCATCAGAAATCCATTCCTCAATGGTTGGAGCATCTGAATCCTTAGCTGAGGACACCTTATCCTCAGAAAGTGAGGCATCACTTGCACTCTTATACACAGGTTTATCATCTACTTCCTTTGTAGGTTGAGGACCATACTTAAGCTCAGGAAGTTGAAATTCAGGGAGTCCTGTGTGTTCTAAGTCTATGCCTGGGGGTGTTGGAATTCCTCTATAGGGAGGTGGAACTGATTTGTACCCTAGGCCTGACTTAGCTTTGTTCAATATTTGACACTCAGTTATCCTACTGACACCTTTTGTTGCAAATTCTAATGTGTCAACAGTCATTTGAATGTTCTGATCAGCTATCTTAACCTGATCCAGCTCATGTTTTAACACACTAATCTCATCATCTTTAAGCATTAAGTCTCTCTTAAGTATTGCAACAGTATCACTAAAGGTTGACTCATTTTCCTTATAGTGAACTATCTGATCTTCTAGTACACCTAAAGCTCTTTTATGATTTGCTAAGTTAAAACTGGTCTGATTAAGTTCTAACCTTTGTTCATCATATCTTTTCCTAAGAGTTTCTAGCTCTTTTAATGCATCACAAGATTTTGAACACTTAGAAACTTGTACCTCAGAATCAGAGAAAGCCATAAGTGCAATTTCTGTTGAAGCTGCTTCCTCCTCAGCAATGTAACTCCAATCAAACCCTAAGCCATCAATAGCAACCATGGCTTTTGAGCTTGAATCAGTAACTTCCACAACTCTTGATTTGCTTTCATGACCCTTGTTCCTTGAATCCTGCTGTCTTGGTTTCCTGCATTCCCTAGAGAAGTGACCCATCTTGTGACAGTTATAGCACTCAATCTTTCCCTTATCATATCCAGCCACATCATTGCTGTTGATGATAATTTTCTTGCCAGTCTTCTTCAAGAATCTTCTAGCTCTCATGCTAAGAAGAGAAAGTTGCCACTTGATGTCCATCTCTTCAATATCATCTTCATCTATCTCTTGAAGATCTCCATGAGACAGCATAGTACCATTGTGTTGTGTAGTGAGGAAAGCACAATAGGTATTTTCATCCAGAAGTCCACTAGTACTGCTTGAGGCATTAGCCGTACTAATATTAGCACTAGCAGTACCAACTGCTCCAGCAACTGCCACATCATCTGCTTGACTTGAGATACTGGGAGTTGACATAAAAGCCACATTCCCAGAGTTTGAACATGAACTTGATCCAGCAGACTTCTTCACATCATGTTCTACTATTTTGAAGTTGCTATAAAGATCCATCAGATCCATGGAATTAACATCTGGCTTGTTCTTCCAGACTACCACATGCATAGCCCATTCTGATGGTAGACTTCTCACGAACTTTGAGTTGAGATCTTCCTGGGGTATCTCAATTCCTAGAACAGCAAGTTGACTCACTAGTTTCTGAAGTCTATTAAACATGTTGTGGAAAACTAGAAGGGGGGGTTGAATAGTTTTACCGACTAAAATTAATTCGCTTTGTTACTTTATGTTAATTCAAAGGAAACAAGCTCAGACAAGTATTCACACAATATGAAACGTAAAGAGAGGAAAGATCAAACCACACAACACGGATGTTTATAGTGGTTCGGCTACAAGGACTCTCTTCCTTGCCCTACTTCACTCCTTGAGCCTCTAACTCGAGAGTTATCCTTCACTAAGAAACAAGCTCTCTTCTAGGTGGAGAAAACCTTTACACGTTGCTTACTTCCTTTTCTGGTACTAAGCTAAACATCGAGTTCTACTTCAAGGCAGAACTAACCCAACGTCGCCTATACAATTACCGACACTAAGCTAGATGTCGAGTTCTTTCACAAGGGTACAACCACTCCCTACACTCTTTGTGTTTTGAGGACTAAAACACTAACCACACTCACTGAGATAAATGATACAAATAATGATGTGTGAATTACACAAAGATCACACAGTAACTATACTAAAGGTTTACACGTCTGTGTTGAACCTTGATGCTTAATCTTCTTTGCTACGAAAGATAGATCAAATGATATGAATGAATGATGTTAGTAATATGAATGAGTATATACTTTAGCTATATAAGTGATGAGAAGGCCAAGTGATCAGCTTGCTATTTATAGGCAAGCTGATAAACACTCGGCGGATCCGGCGGATCCCTTAAAAGGGATCCGTCCTTTATGTCGAAGGGATCCGCGTGTATGCCAGAGGTAAGACAGCTAAGATATTTTTCAAATCTCTCCAATCTCTCCATATCTTTGTGTTGTCATATCAAGATCATCCAATGTCAACTATCTTACTTGAAGATCTATCCAAGATATTACAAGATCTTACCAAGATTACATGTATGATGCATGCCATGATGTCATTGTATCATTTAAGAAATAAAGTTTCCTTTTAAGGAAATAAACATGTATATGTATGAAATGTATTTCCAAGTAAACTTGTAAAATGTGTTCTTAAAGATACTTTAGCTAGTATTTATAATTTGCTTAAAGATATACTTTGTAATTGTCATTAACAAAACTAAGCAAAGATCGTAAAATATAAATAACGTTTTTGGGACGATATTTGTATTAACAATCTCCCCCTTTTTGTTGATGACAAAACATAAAGTATATTTTTGAGCAAAAGAATAAGTATAGCATGAGTTCTTTAAAATATAGATTAAGTTTGTTTTATTTGAGTTTAAAAACTTTTTATGCAAAAAGTATATGTACTGTGATGATTCACAGTTATGCACACTTAATCCTTTCTCCCCCTTTTTGTCGAAACAAAAAGAAGAGTTGCGTAGCGGAATGCGATTTTGAGAACTTTAAGAGCTCCCACTTGTTTGATACTCCCCCTAAATGGGGTAACAAGGTAATGATGCATGATCCTACAAAACAAATGGTTAGAATATGAAATGCTCCCCCTCAGTGTATACTATCATTATAAAAGTCCCAACGTATACATTTGAAGAGTATGAGATGCTACCAAAAAAATGTTAGTTGTGAGCAGCTTCAATGGAGAAGCATAATGCATATGAAATGATCATCCAAATAGGACTTTTAATCTATTTGACTTGAAAAAGTCAACAGGTAGTGTCTGATCAAAATTTTGTACCTAAAGTACATGATCAAACTATAATGTTAGTCACCTAAATAACAAGAATATGCTATGTTGATCACTCATAAGCATAAAAACATCACATTCATTAATTAAAAATTATGTGACACAAGTCACAAATATGATATGATGTTACATTACAAAATAAATTCTAAATAAAGATAACTACAACATCATCCTAGAAGGTTCCTAACAATACTTTTATTGAGGCGGATGAGAGATTGCATTGAGACGCTCGAGAACATGGTTCAAGATGAACCTCATCTCATTTTGAAGCTCATGGACCAAAATGTTGGTCCTTTGGGCCAAGTGAGATGTTCTCTCACAACGTGCGCAATCATGACTTGAAAAACTAGGAGGAAGACTAGGCTCCAAGTTTTGTGGTGGTGGTGGTGGTGGTGGTTGGTTGTTGTTGTTGTTGGATGGTTGTTGTTGTTGTTCATTGGTTGGTGGTGGTGTTTGGAGGGAGTTCATAAGGATGTTTTGGATGTCCATGGCTTCATTTAGGCGGTGATCAACTATACCCGAGAAAGTGTAGAGACGGTTGAGCTCTTCACTAATCTCTTCTTGGGTTTGAGGCATATCCATCCACATTGCCTCGTCAATGGCAACTAGAGTGGATGTGGGTGATAGAGGTTGTGGTTAAGGTTGGGATGATGGTGCACCATGGTATAAAAGACCATGGATATCCGGGTAAACCGGGTGAAAAAGCATTGGTTGTTGACCTTCAAAGGTCATGGGTGGAAGATTGGGTAATTTTGGTGAAAGTTCTTCTAAGTCATCAAGATGTGGTGATGTAGGAGGAGTCCTAAATAATTCCAAGGGTTGGAGTTTGGGTGAGTTTGGTGGTGATGGTGATCTAACAGGTTGTGATGGAGCCGGTGGTGGAGTAGTGACTATTGGAGTAATGGTTGGTGGTGGTGTTTGGATAACAACATTTGATGGTGTTGGGGTGGAGAGTGTAAGGAAATTTTCACTAGCAATGGGTGATGATATATTGAGAGGAGAATTTTCCTCAGATGAGGAGTTTGCTAAGTTGATAAAACAACAAGGTTTAACACTAATGCGGGCTGTTCTTCTTGGAGGTCTAAATGTGGAAGAGTTGTTTGACTTAGTCATGGTGAAGTATGATAGCTAAGATGTACAGGAGAGGAAATGGTTGTTGTGTGAAGTGATGATCCTAAAGCACTAATTTATAGGCAGAAGATATATGAGTCTGTGTATTTGGATTTGATGTGAATCCAATAGAGAATGTTGGTTCTAAATGATTTGGAACAAAAATTTGTGCAAATCACATCACATAAGTCAATCCATAGAACTTATGTTGAGTAAGAAGAAGAAGATATGCAGTAAATGCAAAGGGGTAGTGGAAAATCCTGTGATGTGATGTACCCGCGGATTTGAAGGATCCCTAAAAAGGGTTCCTTACTTGTAACAGAAAGGTAACTTACTCCTAAGATTTGAAAATTCAAATTTTGGTGGGAAATTTTGTTCTTAGGTTTCTAAGAATTTCCTAATCATTCTAAGTGTTATTAGTGATCAGTGAACCTAATCTAGAGAACACTAGAGACTAAAATCAAAGAATCGGGATGAGTCGAAAAGTTTTAAGAGTTTGACTGTTATACCTGCGGATCCAATCGACAAGGCGTGCGGATCCTTAAATAGGGATCCGCCTGATCCGCAGGTTGTCAACTGACGGAGCCAATGCTCACACTTGGCGGATCCAAAGTAAGGGATCCGCCGAATCCGTCTGGCAAAAATGCTAAAACTTCACAGAGAGAATGTCATATTTCGCGTTTTTCGACGAAAATCCAAAAATTTTCTTGGAGCATATCTATCATCTAATATGTAATGCAAAACAACTAAATATGATGATACCAACACATATTTAATCATAGAATAATCCGATCATATGAATTTACCTTAATAGAATTTAAGCCAAACATAGGCTTACTCTTGGAAAATTGATAACACTAAGTGTTATCGACCTGCAAGGATTAGTTAGTTCACATACAATTCAAGTAGTATCATAACAAGTTAATAACATAACCATTCAACATAACATTGTCTAGAAACGATTAGTTCCAAACACTCCTATCAACTCAACTTCTTCTTCAACTTCTTTATACCCTTGTGAAGCTTCATGGTCCATCGACCTACATTCTTCACCATTCCCTTCACTTGACGATGCTCAGGTGATTCATTCTGAATTGGTGGAAGTTGTCTCAAGTACTCGGGTGGAGGAAGTCTTGAATTTGGTAAGCCGTCATCGTCACTCATTGATGATGAAGATGATGAGGTTGGAACACGAGGGCGTTTGCCTTTATCAAGCGCTACCCTATGGTCGCTTAAGGGAGCAAAGGTGCGTTGGATCTCATCATAGTCTGGAACAAAGCCTAAGGCATTTCTAGGAATGGGTGCAAATGCTCGATAAAGACGGGTTAAGAGCATTCCATAGGGTAATGCCATTTTTCCTTGAACTGGAATATCGGCCATTCTCTTGGCGATATAGTAAGCAAGATTGAAGGGCTGACGGGTTGACACATTGTACATCATGTGGCAAAGACAAGCATTGATGTGATCACGGTTTCCTACCGTACACATGACATTTGCCCTTAAGACTTCTTCCAATTTCCTAAACTCGGGCTTAATCTCATTTTGCTCCATAGCAAACGGATCTCTAGCTACTTCTTTACCTCGATACATCCTAGTGGGGTTGTTTCTAGGAATGAAGAGATGCTCACGAATGACTTCTTTTGAGGCTAAAGGAGTGGCATATGGTGTCGTTCGTTCAAGATTTGACTCAAGAATAGTTAATGACCATTTATCGGTATAGACACTTGTTCCATAACTTGGAACTCCTAGGACCTCACCGAATTGATTTAAGGGGATGTTGTATTGTGTTCCATTGAAACTAAAGCGAATGTTAATGTAACCATGATCATTTGACTCTAGAATGACGCTAGCATAGAATTCTAAAATGAATCGTGGAATGATTGGTTCGTCGATATCTAGGAGGGAATCAAAGTGAATGGCCGCTAGTTGTTCCCTAAGATTTGTTCCTTCATAGAATGAGGACTCTACAAACCTACCCTCATGTACGTAGTGTTTTTCTAGGGCTTTGAAAGTTTCAACCTGTTGGTCACTAAGTCCTTTGGTTTTATGGTGTTTAGGTAGGTAATTGACGGTGTGTTTGTGATCATAGTTGGTGACGGGAGGCATGATTATCCTAGACATGAAAAATATATATATAGTTTAGTTGAAATTATCAAAAAGAAATATATATGTCTAGTGTGTGCCTACATGGGGACAATGTGGAGGTGCGATTATCTCGACTCATTTTGATGCATGAAAATTATGTTTATGTAAGTTTTATAATAAAACAAGAGATAACCCAAACGCTCCTATTTCAATGTAGCTACATTTGAATGTACCCGAAAATACATATTAGTTATGTTTTCCCCTTTAGCATTCAAGAGACATGATGCAAGTGATGTTTAAAACCTAACGTTTTTGTATTTGTATGTACAATGTCCAAAAACCGTTTTTCCTAGTCGTGAGAATATTTTAGCAAAAATTTCTCATGGGGTTTTTGATGAATGATGAAAATGTACTATCAGATGCAATTCCTAACTATGAAAAACATGATTTGATATGCAATTTAGAAAGTATGCTTCATGATTTTTCAAGAATTATGCATAACCCCAAGGTTTGGTTTTGTGCATGAAATAGAAATCCTAGACGCAGATCAGGAGTATAAACATGATAAGGATACTTACAGTGATGTTTGGAGCAGAATTTGGTTGAGAACAATGGCTTAATTTGTGAATTTTGTGAAGTATGGGACGAATTCAGTAGGTGATAAGTTTTAGGAGAGTGATGAATAGTACATTGTGTTGTATATTTTATAATATATCAACCTGTGCATGTGACGGATCCGGCGGATCCAAAACAAAGGATCCGCCTTTGTTATCGTTTGGATCCGCGGGATCAAAACACAGTTTTTGGCTTAGTGTCGAGTTAGGTTAAACTAAGGTTTATGCTACTGTCTATTCTAATCACTAAGTTCCATTAATCCTAATCCAAGTCTGAGGTAGTTGAAGGGTTCTCTTTTGAGAGGTTTTGTGAGAATGTCGGCAATGTTGTCCTCTGAGGAAACTTTCTCAATTGAGATATTTCCCTTCTGAACATTGTCGCGTAGGAAATGATGACGTATTTCAATGTGTTTGGTTCTAGCGTGTTGGACCGTATTTTTGCTGAGGTCGATAGCTCCTTTGTTGTCGCAAAGAATGGGGATGTCGTTGAGTTCGATTCCATAGTCTACTAGAGCTTGTTTCATCCACAGTGCTTGTTGACACGCCTTTCCTGCAGACACATACTCTGCCTCTGTTGTTGAGAGGGCTGTTTGTTTCTTCGCGAACCATGAGGTGAGACAATATCCTACAAAAGTACAAATACCACTAGTACTTTTTCTATCAACATAGTCACCGGCATGGTCTGAGTCGGCATACACTATGGTTTCTACACCCGTTCCTTTGGGATACCATAATCCTACATGTGTAGTGCCTTTGATGTACCTAAATATCCGTTTAACGGCTTCAAGATGAGATATTTTGGGATCTTCTTGAAAACGTGCACATAGACAAATACTAAACATAATGTCCGGCCTACTAGCCGTAAGATAGAGTAAGCTACCAATCATTCCCCTATATTTAGTGTTATCTACGGATTCATTTTCTTCATCCTTTGTGAGTTTGGTTTCGGAGGACATAGGTGTTTTCGTTGGTTTTGAGTCTTCAAGACCAAACTTCTTAAGCATATCTTTGATATACTTTGATTGGTTGAAGAATATCCCATCTTCTAATTGTTTTATTTGGAGACCTAAGAAAAAGTTAAGTTCCCCCATCATACTCATTTCAAACTCATCATGCATGATTTTTGAGAAATCATCACATAACTCTTGACAAGTTGAACCAAATATAATGTCATCCACATATATCTGGACGATGATAATATGTGATCCTTTTTCTTGGTGAAGAGAGTGTTATCTACTAGGCCCATGGAGTACTTATGGTCAACTAAGAAGGTCTTAAGTCAATCATACCAAGCTTTTGGTGCTTGCTTAAGTCCGTATAAAGCTTTCTTTAATTTGTAAACATGATTTGGTTTTTCAAAATCGGCAAAGCCGGGAGGTTGTGCTACATATACCTCTTCATTCATAAAGCCATTTAAAAATGCACTTTTGACATCCATTTGAAATAATTTAAAATCATGTGCACATGCATATGCAAGTAGTATTCTAATAGACTCAAGTCTAGCTACGGGTGCAAATGTTTCATCGTAATCTATTCCTTCTTGTTGATTGTAGCCTTGTGCTACTAGTCTAGCTTTGTTTCTAGATACTATGCCATTTTCATCCATTTTATTTCTAAAAACCCATTTGGTACCAATTATGGTTTGATTTTTAGGTTGAGGAACTAATGTCCAAACGTCATTCCTAATAAATTGATTTAATTCTTCTTGCATCGCAATGACCCAAGATTCATCTTTTATTGCTTCATTTATATTTTTAGGTTCTATTGTTGAAACAAAACAAAAGAAATTACTTTCATTTTGAGCTTTAGACCTTAATGTTCTTTCATTGAGTTTTCCTATGACATTTTCTAATGGATGACTTTTATCTTCTTTGATGTTGACTAAATCCTTTTTATTGGTTCATCTTCTTTATCATTTTCAACATTTTCCTGATTATCAACCATTTGGTTTTCAACTAAGTCATCATCTACCAAAGGTGATGTCTTAGAGGGAGGTGGACATTCATCAAATGTTACGTTCAATGATTCCTCGACTCTTGAGGTTTCCTTGTTCAAAACTATGTATGCTTTACTAGTTTGTGAATATCCTAGAAATACACCTTCATACGTCTTTGGGTCGAATTTGATGAGATAATCCTTAGTGTTTAAAATAAAGCACTTGCTTCCAAACACTCTAAAATATCCTAAAGTAGGCTTTTTGCCTTGATAAAGTTCATAAGGAGTTTTATTTAAAAATGGTCTAATTAAAACTCTATTTAGGATATATGTGGAAGTATCTACTGCGTGACACCAAAACTTTTGAGGTATGTTTTGTTCATTTAACATAGTTCTACTCATTTCTTGAATTGTCCTATTTTTCCGTTCTACTACACCATTAGATTGTGGAGTTCGAGGAGCCGAGAAATTATGAGTTATTCCATTTTTATCACAGAATGTTCCGAATTGGATTTCATTGTCAAATTCTCGACCATGGTCAGTTCTAATAGATACTATGTTACATCCTAGTTGATTTTGAATTTTCTTGCTTAGAATTTCAAATTTATCAAAGGCCTCATTTTTGGTTTTCAAAAATTTAGTCCATGTATACCTAGAGTAATCATCTACTATAACTAATGTGTAAAAATTACCTCCATAACTTTGTATAGCCGACGGGCCAAACAAATCCATATGTAACAATTCTAGACACCTAGATGTAGATACCATGTTTTTAGCCTTATGGCTATTATGCACTTGTTTCCCAATTTTGCAAGCATCACAAAAGTGTTGGTCATATCTTAACTTAGGTAGGTTCCTAACGAGTTCTTTGGATGATAAGGATTGAATTAACCTCATATTGGCGTGACCTAAGCGTCGATGCCATAAGGTTGAGTTTTCGTCCATAGAAGTAAGACAATGCTTGTCTTTCGGTGTTTTATCTAATTTCATAACATATACGTTATTCTTTAAGACACCTTTTCCTACTGTTATGCCATCTTTAAGTATTTTACTTCCATTTTCACTGAAAAGGACGTTATACTTTTTACGGCACAATTGACTTATACTAAGTAAGTTAAAACCTAAATTATCAACATGAGCAACATCATCAATAGATAGAGAGTCATGAGAGATTGTACCTTTTCAGATGATTTTACTTTTAAGCTTGCTACCAAATGTGACATTACCTCCGTCGTACACTTGGTAATGGAGAAAAGGCTTTTGTTTCCCGTCATGTATCTTGAACACCCACTATCTTTGATCCACTCATCAGGTTCAAGTTCAACTTTTAAGCACACCTAAGTTCAATAAAGACTCAAGCGTTTGGTCCCCAATATCTCATGGGTCCGTTTGTGTTAAACATAACATTATCATGGTTCATGTAAGCAAATGGAGGATAATAGTTACATGGCATGTAATTGGGACCTTGAAAGTTTCTAGGCATATTTTGGTTCCAATTATTTTGATAATGATGTTGTGAATTAACATTACTCTTAGGAAAGGGGTGTTTGGGAAAACTAGTTTGAGGTCTCTGTTGTGTTGTTTTAACTCTATACTCATTCCTAGCTTGACCTCTCCCTATAAACACAGCTGGTTTTAGCTTGTTATTAGTTGTACTAGTGCTAGGTTTTCTAGTGACCTTAACAAATTCAGTACGGTCTATTTTCTGAACCTTCTGTTCAATTTCTGTACTCGCGGATCCCTTGGGTACAACTGGCGGATCCAAAATATTGGATCCGTCGGATCCGTGAGCCTCTGACTTAGTTGAAACAGTTTCTTTTTCATTCACAGTTTGTTTCTTAAAGTCACTTAAGGTTCCTAGTTTCATAAAACCTAATCCGGTTTTATCATGAGGAAGTTTTTGCATCTTCATTATCTCATCTGCACAACTTATGTTTTTACCAAATCTTTTAAACTTAGAGTTTTGCTTAATGAGATCTTCCTGTGAAGTTTTTAGTGCATCTAATTTTAATTTTAGTTCTTGACAAGAGACACATGTATCTTTACTATTTTTCCCTTTTTCCATTCGTATCTCTTTTTCTTTAAGCCAATACACTTCTTTTTCTAAAAGTGTTGTTTTAGTTTTCAAGAATTTGTTTTTGTTGATGATTTTTAATGTGATATCACACGCTTGTTATATTCTATTTCTAAGGTTTCATCATCTATAGAGGAGTATGAGTCAGAATGTACCTCTTCTGTGTCATGAGCCATAAGGGCAACTTCGTTGTTTTTAGGCTCATCATCATCTCCTTCACTATCACTCCAAGCTCCACTAACGAATGATTTTTGAGACTTGTTCTTTGGAGGCTTTGGACATTCACCTATAAAGTGACCAGAATCTCCACATCTATAGCACTTCCTAATCTAACTTGCCCTTTTTATCATCACGGTCTTTTCGTAAAGATTTCTTTTCTTCACGAGGTGGTTTTACGAACTTTCCTCGTCTTCTGAAGAACTTCTTGAAATCTCTTACGGCCATGGCATATTCTTCGTCTTCGCTACTTGAACAAGACTCTTCATCATCACTTGACTCAACTCTAGCTTTCAAGGCAATGGACTTTATTTTCTCCTTCTTCCCTTTAACTATTTCTGAATCCTTTTCCATCACCATTTCGTGAACTTTGAGATTTCCTATGAGCTCATCAAGTGTCATGCTTGAGAGATCCTTGGATTCTTCAATATCCGTCACCTTTGCTCTCCACTTAGGATGAAGTGCTCTAAGAAATTTCCTGACAAAGTTCTTACTAGAAAAAGATTCGTCAAGTGCTTTAAGAGATGTAATAATAGTATTAAACTTAGCAAAAGCACCATCAATGGTCTCATCTTCAGAGATAACAAATTGTTCATATTGTTGAACAAGAAGATCAATTTTGTTATCTTTGACTTGTGAGTTTCCTTGATGAGTGATAATAAGAGATTGCCAAATATCTTTAGCCGTTTTGCACATAAAAACTCTTTCATATTCTTTCTTAGGTAAGGCATTGTAAAGCATCATTTTGGCTTCATTGTTTTTGGCAATCAACTTCTTTTGCTCATCACTGTGACGAGTAAGAGAAGCTCCTACATCCCGATCACCCGAAATATCATTACTAATGGGCTTGTAATCACCCTCAACAATAATATACCACAGATCTATGTCCTTTGACTTTACATATGTCTCAAAGTGATTCTTCCAATATATAAAGCAATTTGGTTCAAATAGAGGTGGTCTTTGCATAGATTGTCCTTCTTTAAAGTTTTCAAAATCCATGGATCGTTTTAAGTTTTAAAATACAATATATTTTAAAAGTCTTAAGTAACGTAGCTCTTGATGCCAATTGTGGAAAACTAGAAGGGGGGGGGTTGAATAGTTTTACCGATTAAAATTAATTCGCTTTGTTACTTTATGTTAATTCAAAGGAAACAAGCTCAGACAAGTATTCACACAATATGAAACGTAAAGAGAGGAAAGATCAAACCACACAACACGGATGTTTATAGTGGTTCGGCTACAAGGACTCTCTTCCTTGCCCTACTCCACTCCTCGAGCCTCTAACTCGAGAGTTATCCTTCACTAAGAAACAAGCTCTCTTCTAGGTGGAGAAAACCTTTACACGTTGCTTACTTCCTTTTCCGGTACTAAGCTAAACACCGAGTTCTACTTCAGGGCAGAACTAACCCAACGTCGCCTATACAATTACCGACACTAAGCTAGATGTCGAGTTCTTTCACAAGGGTACAACCACTCCCTACACTCTTTGTGTTTTGAGGACTAAAACACTAACCACACTCACTGAGATAAATTTTACAAATAATGATGTGTGAATTACACAAAGATCACACAGTAACTATACTAAAGGTTTACACGTCTGTGTTGAACCTTGATGCTTAATCTTCTTTGCTACAAAAGATAGATCAAATGATATGAATGAATGATGTTAGTAATATGAATGAGTATATACTTTAGCTATATGAGTGATGAGAAGGCCAAGTGATCAGCTTGCTATTTATAGGCAAGCTGATAAACACTCGGCGGATCCCTTAAAAGGGATCCGTCCTTTATGTCGAAGGGATCCGCGTGTATGCCAGAGGTAAGACAGCTAAGAGATTTTCCAAATCTCTCCAATCTCTCCATATCTTTGTGTTGTCATATCAAGATCATCCAATGTCAACTATCTTACTTGAATATCTATCCAAGATATTACAAGATCTTACCAAGATTACATGTATGATGCATGCCATGATATCATTTTATCATTTAAGAAATAAAGTTTCCTTTTAAGGAAATAAACATGTATATGTATGAAATGTATTTCCAAGTAAACTTGTAAAATGTGTTCTTAAAGATACTTTAGCTAGTATTTATAATTTGCTTAAAGATATACTTTGTAATTTTCATTAACAAAACTAAGCAAAGATCGTAAAATATAAATAACGTTTTTGGGACGATATTTGTATTAACACATGTGATCTAGTGACTTATTGCTTGTAGCAGAAAAGTTTTCAAATTGTTGCTTTAGGAGAGTTTTTTGAGATTTTTTGGCGGCTTCATTCCCACCATTCCTTGCAACAATGGCTTCAAAGAAAGTCTTAGCACACTTAAACTTGCTAAAGTTCAACAACTGATCATTGGGAATGGTCAGTAGTATCAAACTTCTCGCCTTCATGTCATTCTTGTGCTGTGCCTTTTCTTCATTAGTTACAGGCTTGGTCTGCAGCTTTGTCTCAGTCTTACCTTCAACAACTGTTGTAGTAGTTGTAGGTTTGAACGAATTCCCATCCTCAATAATCTCCCAGAGAGTATAATCTTATACTTGGAAGAACTGCTCAATCCTTAGTCTCGACATGTCGAACTCATTAGGTTTAAGCATTGGAAGCTTTGCAGCAATGTTAGTTGTCTGAGGTGTATCCATGTCCATCTTCTTGAATGCTTTTCCTGGATCTTCTAAATCAAAGTATCAGAAACCTGTCTTTGATACCACTTGACCGGATCTAAACACACGAATTTGTGTTGAGGATACTTTGAATATTACTTAGTAGCAAGCGGAATTTACTACCAAGCACTTAGAAGATTTCGTACGTATGTTATCAATGAAACAGTAAACAAGAACGCAATATAGTTCAACGATTCAATATTATTATGAATAATACGAGTACTCTTAGATAGTACTAGGGTTTACACCTTGAATCTTAATCAAAACAATAATCTAATCGTAATTCTCTAATCTTATATAATCTTAAACCTAGGCAATCCTTTTATAGACCAAGGATTCCTTTACAAGATATCTATCATTCTAATTCTAGAAGATATACACAAAATCTTTTCTATAATTATATTTTACAAAGTTATAAACCGTACTAACTTTTTCTTCAACCGTACTAACTGACTTTGTACTGTCAGTTTATCTTCAAACTCATAAGCAGTACTAACTTTTATACTGAACCGTACTAACTGCTTAAAGCTTAATTCCTAACACATTATATTTTCAAAAGTATTTAAATAATTTTGACCATCTACAAGTTGTATTCTTTTTTAAAAGTTCATTTTAGTTAGCTTGAGCTTATAAAAGCTTATAGCTTATGATAGCTTTCACATGCTTTTATGACAAACAATGTTTATTTTATAAGATAACTTATTTATAAGCTCCAATAAGCTTGTTGCCAAACACATTGAAATAGGTTATTTGGATGGGTAGTATGAAACTTTGTCTTTTTGTCATCTACACGTGGGCAATAATGAAAGTTAGGGTGGTAGTCGAGTCAGGTACATTTTGGTTAGTGAATAATTAGTGAGTATAACTTTGATTATAACACAACCTAATTATTAATCATGTTAAAACATTTAACTCTAAAGTCTAACTCGAACCTAGGTAACACATTTAATCTGTTTTATGCCTTGTGTAATCCTTTTAAGTAAATGACTCAAGCTTAAGTAGGTTAGAAGATTGGTAAAGTGAGAAATTACTTCGTTTAATTCTGAAATGATACCTCGGTTAAAATAAGACAAATAAATTAGTTTAAAACGCTATAACTCGAACCTAGGTAACACATTTAATCTGTTTTATGCCTTCTGTAATCCTTTTAAGTAAATGACTCAAGCTTAAATAGGTTAGAAGATTGGTAAAGTGAGAAATTACTTAGTTTAATTCTAAAATGATACCTCGGTTAAAATAAGACAAATAAATCAGTTTAAAACGCTAAATAAAAGTGCTATGTTAGAATCTGAATTTAATTTCATATTGAGTACGTAACAAAACTGAGGTAGGAATTTGAGAGTAAAGGAAATAAGAATGTTTATAATAAATTAGAATGAACCAGAACATAAAATATGTATAAAAGCAAGTGTGTAATCGTAAAATTTCAATTTTTTTTGGGTGCAAAATTGTGGGATATGAAAGCATTTTTGTTCTATCTATCTCTTTTTCGTTTTCTTTATCTAAACAGACAACACAAAATACAAAATTATTTTTTCTTCATCTTCTTGTTTTTTTCTACAAATTTTTGCCATTTTTTTTTCACTTCAAAACTCGAGAACATTTAGGTCTTAACACAACTAAAAGCCTAAAAGTATTATATTGTTTATTACAATACTTTTTAGCATGGTTTGATTCCTATTACATGTATTTGCTTAAGTCATAATGCAACATTTCAACTTGATTATGCATTATTGGACTTAGATGTTCAAAATGATAACGTCTTAAACAAAATGTGATGTTGATTGTTGCTTACTTAATGTTTTACTAAATGTAATATTTTCGTATATAGATGAAGGCAAGTACTAAAACATTTTGAAAGCTGTCATTTTCTAGAAATGAAAAAAAATATACTCCATTTAAATAAGGGAAGTGACGTGCTCGTTTAATCTCATTTTATGTTATTTTTTGGATTCTTTGAAGTTACTAGGATTTATTTTCATAGAAAATCTATGCATTGATTGTGGTTATGAGATACTTTTTCCGTCTCAAAATTATAATCTTCATTTTCATTTTAGAATGGCCGAAGATAATAGTCATTTTTTTGTCAACTAATAAAAAGAGAGTTTAGTAGATTAGGAAGATATTTGATTAGCTAAGAAGTGTAGTCGTCTCACTTTTCTTAAACTGTGTATTTTTGTTTGTGAACAATAATTTTAAGACGTAAAGAGTAATATATTTGTGTGTGTATATATATATATATATATATAATATATATATATAATATATATATATATATATATATATATATATATATATATGTCATTAAACTTTTTAAAAAAATATGCATAAAGTTACAAACTTTCATTTATTCATTTAAGTTACTTACTTATAAGAATTGACAGTTAGATAATTGTCTGTCATTTTAGTTTTAATATGAGTGATTTAAACACGTATTTTTGTATAAGTTAAATAATATAAATGACGTGTATTACAAGTTCACTAATGTGAACGTATATTTCTTTAAGTTCAGTGACTCAAATATCATGTTTCATAAGTTCAGTAATTCAAATGAAAAAAATCAATTCATTATCTTAGATACACTTTTATTATTATTATTATTATTATTATTATTATTATTATTATTATTATTATTATTATTATAATTATTATTATTATTATTATTATTATCACTTTATAAGAAACACATAGGATCTACAAGAAATTGGAGGGGAGCCGAGATACTAACTGGGCCCCCACTCCTCTAGCTATTGCAAAGCTAATCCTACTAAAAATATGAGTAGCGGCACGTGCTCCGGTATCTTGAGTTGCAGAGAACTTTCGGATCCGCTTCAGTAGGGCCACAACGTCCTTTCCAAGTTCCCCAAAGGAAGAAAATGAGAATGGGAGAAACCCATATCCAATGTTGGCACACTTGGTCTCATACTTGACGCGTTTGCGTTGTGCTGCTTCAACCACCACCCGTCCTGGCACAAAATCAGCCATACCAGTTTGCGTCAGAGGAGAAGACCCTGTCAAATCGACAAAAACATCTTGCCCGCCGTCCCAAGAATAGAGCAATATATCAGCTGGGCATAAGTTTTTGTTCCTTTCATCACAAAGGCCAATGTCAACCTCCTTGCGAGCCGAGATCCCAGACCGAGAACAAATATCAGCAAGAGTGTCGCAAACCACGTTGTGTCGGTGCTTAAATTTTAATTTAGTGTTATATTTATATTTTGTATGTGTTCATATTAGTATTTGTGTTTTTTAGATTGATATTAATTGAAATATTGAAAACCTACTAAAAAGGATATTTTAATATTCAACGAGGCTTTAACATAGATGCTGGATGGAGTGGAGTTGTTACTCAAGTATTTTGATATTTAATGATTTCAAAATTTCAATTTCAATATTAGACATGTTCATGTAGATTAAAACTAGTTTGTGATCATCAAACTATTTAATTAAGTGATAATTAATCAAGAAAATAAATATAACTGAAAACAAGCTTGACCTTCAAGTTTAAACTGTCGTCACTCAATTACGCAGGAAAAAAATAATAATAAAAATTGGGATACATTAAAAGTGAAAACTAGGCTGGACTGGATTTCTTGTTTCATAATATGGCCCTTTCAAACAATAGGCCCTATGCTAAGGCCCCAAAAAGTAAAATGAATTCATGTAAAACGGTCAAAGTAACAACCTTCATCCCTCAAAAAGTGAAATGAATTCATATAAAAACGGATGAAAACGTATAAAAACGTAAGAAAAACGGACGAAAACGTATAAAAACAGTAAAAAACGTATAAAAATGAACGAAAACGGATAAAAACGTAAGAAAACGTATAAAAACGGACGAAAACGTATAAAAAGGGATAAAAACATATTGAAACTTTAAGTTATAAACAACCGTTATTATTAAGGATAGACGATGCAACGATTTTTAACCAAAGGGGCTAACGTGTAAATGATAACGGAACTCACTTAACACCAGTTAAACTAAAGGACCGGTCGTGTTATTTGTTTACCAACTTAGGGACTACCAGTACAACTTCAAACTTCGAGGGATGAAAGTTATTACTTTTGACAAACCACATGAACCATCCAGGTAATTTACTCTTATTTTAACTAATTCTTCACTTTTAAATCTTAACTAATCAAAACAATTTTAAATAACAAAATTAATGTGCGCTAAAATTTATGAGAAAAAGGTAGTTTACTGGTAAACTTCACAGAAATACCGGTTAAATCGCACATCAAACTTAAAAAAAAAATCGGTTATCCTTTTCTTCAACCATTTTTAAAACATGACACTAAAACAAGTTCTTATTAGGTGAAGCTAGCCTCTTATAAAAAGTGAACCAACACTAAAAAAAGAATAATACCATAAAAATTATCGAACTTTACACCATTTTTAATCCTGTGTATTGATCTTTTTTATTTTCAAAAAAAGTACTGAACTTTCTAAATCCGTCTATTGTGTGTAGTCTAATGCTGCCCGCGACACGTGGCTTGCCCGTACCACGTGTCTTAGTCCACCTCAGCTTGTCCTTGCCACGTGGCATGCCACGTGGATGTTATTTATTTTTTTTTTTTTTGAAGAAATTTCAAAAAAAATATTTTTGAAAATAATTTCTAAATTATTTTTTTCGTAAATAATTTCTAAAAAAAAAATTTCCGAAAAAAAAACTTCTAAAAAAAATTTCTAGAAAAAAATAATTTTCTAAAAAATAATATTTTTTTCTAAAAAAATATGTAGAAAAAAAATAATTTCGAACAAATAATTTCTAAAAAATAATTTCGAAAAAATATTTTCGAAATAATTTCTAAAAAAAAATTTCGAAAAAAAAATTATAAAAAAAATTTATTAGAAATTCTATTTTTTTTTTCCGAAAAATATTTGGTTAGAATTATTTCAGGTTTAGGGTTTAGGGTTTTCGGCCGAATATAATAATTCTAACCAAAAACCCTAAACCCTAAACCCGAAATAATTCTAACCAATCAATTTTCGAAATAATTTTCGGAAAAAAAAAATTTAGAATTTTTTTTTTTCGAAATTTTTTTTAGAAATTTTTTTTGAAAATATTTTTTTTCTTATTTTTTTTAGAAAAAAAATTATTTTTCGAAATTATTTTTTAGAAAAATATTATTTTTTAGAAAAATTATTTTTTTCTAGAAATTTTTTTTTTCGAAAAATTTTTTTTTAGAAATTATTTTCGAAAATATTTTTTTTGAAATTTTTTCAAAAAAAAATTAAATTAAATAATATCCACGTGGCATGTCACGTGGCAAGGACAAGCTGAGGTGGACTAAGACACGTGGCACGGGCAAGCCACGTGTCACGGGCAGCATTAGACTACACATAATAGACGGATTTAGAATGTTTAGTACTTTTTTTGAAAAAAAAAAAAAAGATCAATACGTAGAATTGAAAATGGTGTAAAGTTCAATACATTTTTATGGTATTATCCTCTAAAAAAGGGATGTTCGTGGTTAAAGTTTCCCGTCGATTTAAACTTCTAAAGAAAGCATGACACTATAAATTGCAAAAAACGTCACTGTGGTTTGGCCAAATTGCAGATTCATTCCCAATCCTCTTAAAAGCGCACTTATCATCCCTCTAAGAAACTTACAAATGCACTATTGATCCCTGTACAAAATTAAATGACTAAATTACTGTTGGGTCCTTTAGTACCAAAGAGTCGTTAAACAAGATTTGAATGTAAATTACGCCAAGTGTTAATCAACCGAAAACACAATAAGTCACTGAGTGAACAGTCACTCAGTGAGTTACCTTCAAGATACTCAGGACGAGTCTAAAAAGAAAGATTCACCACACAGTGAGGCGGTACTCACTGAAGTGGCACTTGAGACGAAGAAGAAGGTAATGGATCAGTGAGCGTTAGACAAGAGCTCACTGAACCCCAAGTCTCCTCAACAACAATGACTGAAGACTAAAGAAAAATGTCTGAAGAACCTAAAGCCTGAAGAAAAGGCGGGATAAAGAGGGAAGGTTTGAGAAGATAAGAACAAGTCTTATCTGGGTCAGACAAACCATCCCTCAAGTGGCTAAAAGTCGAAGAAGTGTAAGGTCTGACACTCTAAGACTTTTTGGCGCAATCCTATTGGTTGTTGGAAATGACAACTACTGTTGTAGTTGTCAGACACGCTTCCTATTTGTTTATCTAGTTTTAATCTTCAGTACCTTTGATCTGTTTGCCTATAAATAGCAAACAGATGAAGAAAAGTGGGTAAGGTATTCTTGTGCAATTAAAGCTTAGACTTTCACAAATACCCTTTTTCTTCTACAAAGAGTAACGTATCCCTGAGATAGCTCAGTGGGTCGAATTGTTACCACTTAAGCATAGCTTGAGTTTAGATAGGAGACACCATACCTTGTCTATTCAATCCCAAGTGTTTGTTCCGCAAAACACTTGGGTAATAGATTCTTTGATTCATTACTAATAAGAATTTAAACGTTGAAAATACTGTGTGTTTTTATATTAACGTTTCATTAACTGTTAGAAGTAATCATTACATTGTATTAGTCATAAACACAAATAGATTAACTTTCTAGTTAACTCTAAGCGTGTTAAGGGAACAACAAGTGGTATCAGAGCCTCTGGTTTATCAAATCTTTCAAAATTAACCAAGAGTGCTCAAGGTTTTTAAAACCAAGATCCTACTATGACTGATGCAAATGTGCCCCAACTAGTCGAAAAAAAGGGTGGAAGCTTTTCAGCTGTTGCCCCACGACTTGAAGCTGGTAAATTTAGCAAGTGGAAAAAGCAAATGCTTTGCTACTTGACTGGTATGGAACCATACTACATCACTTGTGTCAAAGATGGTCCTTATGTCCCAAAGACTGCTGAAGGGCTAAACAAGCCTGAGGCTCAATGGACCATTGATGAGAGGAGGGAGGTCAATCAAGACCAACGCTTGAAAAACATCATTATATCATGTCTTCCTGACGATATAATGGAATCAGTCATCAACTGTTCAACAGCCAAGCAAACTTGGGATGACTTGGTCAATAGCTTTGAGGGTCCCTCAGATACCAAGGAAAACAGGGTCATGGACCTGAAACTTGAGTATAATACTTTCAGGGCAAAAGACTCTGAAAGTCTCTCTCAGACTTATACCAGATACAAGACCTTGATAAACGAACTATCAAATGATGGTGTAGTTTTGTCTAAGCATGAGACAAATGTTGGCTTTGTCAACAATCTCCCTGAGAAGTGGCTAAACTTCTCACAAGGCCTGAGGAATGCTAATCACATTCAGACCCTTGAGCTCCCTGAGATCTATGGGAAGTTTGTCTATGAAGACAACTTAATCTCAAGGAGATACCCTGACTCAAAAGCTCTTGAGTCCAAAAAGGCCTTGACCTCCACACCCATATCAACTGCTTTTTATACTAATGGTGTTGTGCAGGACTTTCAAGAGGATTCTGAGGATGAAATTGATGAAAGGACTAGTGATGAGTACCTTAAAGATTTAAACTTGGAATTCCAAGAGAGGGCACTCCTTGCTAGTTCAAAACGTTTCATCAAAAGAAACCAGTCCAACTTTTCAAAAGGAAAAGCAAATGAAACTACTGAATGCTTTAATTGTGGTAAAAAGGGTCATTTTGCTAGGGACTGTTATTCTAAAACCACCTCAGAACCCTCTTACAAATTTTCGGGAAATAGTTCCTCAGGAACTAGCAAGTTTCAACCTAGAATGTTTCAGTCGACCCAACAATTTCAAAACAAGGGTCAAAAAGACTTTGAAGCAAAATATAGGAAAGCCAAGGCTAAACTTGCAATTCTTGAAACTAATCCCTCTATGTCTCAGGCTGCTCAAACATCCAAACCTGTTCAGGTAAAGAACAAGGTTTTAGTAGCTGAAGCTTATGATTGGGATGAAGAAGAGGTATCCTCAGATGAGGAAATTAGAGTGAGTGCACTGATGGCACTCTCTGAAGGTGATCAAGTGGCTGTTGGGAAAAGCCATGCAAGGAATGGAGAGTGGGTAAACATCACCATGAAGAAGGTAAACACTTTACTTTCTATGGATGATGATTCTGATTGGCAATCTTACATGAATTATATTTGTGTAGATCTTAAATTTGTTGAGGAACAAAGGCTTAACATGTTTTCAAAATATAACAACATAGTGTTAGAATTGAATAAATGTAGAGATGAATTGCTTGTACTGAAGCAAGCCAAATTAGAAACAATTACTCTACAAATTTAGAACACTGAAATTTTGAAACAAAACCAAGCCCTACAAACTGAACTTAACAAAGAAAAAGCTGTCATCCAAGGCTGGACCAAAAAGAACCCCAAGGTCTTTGATACTGTGGGTTTAATCCCTAGGAAAACAATAGGAATTGACCATCACATGGTTAACCCCTATGTAAGTCCCAGTGAATTAACATTTGTTCCAGCTGGCATATCATTTGAGCAAGAAATGCTTCCCAAGTCAAATGACTGGATTGTCAGGGACAACCCAGTCAGTAAGTTACCAAACTTTGAGACTGGAAAGATCTTGCTTCCTGAAAGTCAGGCTTTGAAAAATATGCTTGGACTTACCGAACAACTCAGTAAGCTTGAACTCACTGAACAACTCAGTAATACTAAGTCAGTGAATGAGTCTGAATCAGAATCATATCCACCACTCCCACCACTGAATACCCTTCAGGGTGCTGCACCCAACTTAGGCCTCCCACCAATGGTCTACTCTCAACACTCTCCAAAGGAGAGGTCAGGATTAGGAAAAATAATTCTGAAAAGACCAACATTTGAAGTCTTAGTAAATACTGATGACTCATATTCTTCAGTCCCTTCTGAAGTAATAACCCAAAGCCCTGACTCAAAATTTGATCAGTTGGCTGAAATGTTCAGGAAGCTGGGTGAGAAGATTGCATCTTCTGAGAAACCTTATCAATCCAAGAAGGAACAAAAACAAGCTTCCTCAAAGACCAAACCCAAACCCTCAAAACCCCTAAAAAGATGCGAACTGTGTAACTATACCAATCATATCACTGATGATTGCTATAGAATTCTTTATTGCATGATTTGCAAAAAAGATGATCACATGACCTTTGATCATAAAACACACTCAGTCACATCAAAGATGGCAAGCCTTCAAGCTCAGTCTTTAAACTACCCTTCTGATTCTAAACAGAAACGGAAACAAAAGGCAAAACCTTTTGCACCTTGCCCTTACTGTGGGTTCAATGATCACCATCCTAAGGATTGTCAAATTGACAATTGTTGTGAAATTAGTGGAAGTTCCACTCATGACACCTCAGGAGGTGATAAGGCCATTCAGGCCAGAAGAGGTATGACAAAGTCAGCCTCTCAGTCTACTGAGTCTACATCTGCAATCAAATGCATAATTTGTGGTAGCTCAGTCCACTCCACCACTGACCATAAATCAATTGTAAATATTAAAAAGACCCCCAAAGCTAAGCCCTCCAAGAAGTGGAGTCCTAGAAAGAACTAACACGGTTTACTATTTGTGTAGAAACATGTCAGGGATCCTGTTTGGCATCTAGATAGTGGATGTTCAAGGAGCATGACTGGTGTGAAGGAGTATCTGTACAAGTATGTTGATGAATCAGGACCCAAAGTGATATTTGCTGATAACTCATCATGTCTCACTGAAGGTTATGGTTCAGTAAACTGCAATGGTATAGTCTTTACTAGGATAGCTTATGTAAATGGTCTTAAATACAATTTGATCAGTGTCAGTCAACTATGTGATACTAAATACATAGTTCAGTTTGATGATAAACAAGGAATCATCTTCAATGCTAATAAGGAAGTTGTCCTTATTGCACCAAGAAGACATGATGTTTATGTGTTGGACATGACCAGTCTGACTCAGAATGGAACTTGTCTCTTTACCAAGGCCACTGATACTCTCAATTGGCTTTGGCATAAGAGACTCTCTCACCTGAATTTCAAAAACATAAACAACCTTGTTAAACAAAACAAGGTCCTTGGCTTACCATCTCTTGTGTTTTCAAAGGATAAACCATGCTCAGCTTGTGAAAAAGGTAAACATCACAAAGCATCCTTTAAAACCAAAACCAACTTTTCCATCAGGAACTGCCTACATCTTCTCCATATAGATCTATTTGGACCAATAAGTCCTAGATCCATTAACCATGAGAAATATACTCTGGTCATTGTAGATGAATACTCAAGATACACTTGGGTATACTTCTTGATCAAAAAGAGTCAGGTAGCTGAAACAATAATGTCCTTTGTCAGGAACATTGAAAATCAAAATGACATCAAGGTCAAACAGATTAGGACTGACAATGGAACATAGTTCAAAAATTATGAACTTGAATGTTTCTGTGATGAGAAAGGAATTTCCCAAAAATTTTCCTCACCATACACACCTGAACAAAATGGTGTGGCTGAAAGGAAAAATAGAACTCTCATTGAAGCAGCCAGGACAATGCTAAATGGATCAGTCCTTTCCAAACACTTTTGGACTGAAGCAGTAAAGACTGCCTGTTACACACAAAACAGATCCATCATTGTCAAGAGACATAGCAAAACTCCTTATGAGTTATTCAAGGGAAGGATCCCTGACATCAGCTACTTTCATGTCTTTGGGTGTCCTGTGTTTATTCATAATCACAAGGATCACTTAGGAAAATTTGATGCCAAAGCTGATGATGGATACTTCCTTGGATACTCCCTTGTCTCAAAGGCCTTCAGGGTGTTCAACACTAGGAGACAGCATACTGAGGAAATATTTCATGTTACCTTTGATGAGAGCACTGATGCTATCAGTGTCTCTAACAACTCAGTGGAAGAGATAGGTATTGATGAATCATCAAGATATCCTCCTGATGAACATCATCCTGAAAATGGTCCTTCCACTCAGTACCAAGCAAATGCTGACATCTCCTATTACATCATTCCCCATAACCTTCCTTACCCAACCATCACTGAGTTTGTTGAAGCACAAAGTACTGATGAAATCATTCAGTCAGTACAAAATACTCAGGAAACAAACAATCACAGTGATGAGTCAACCCACTCAGACACTCAAGATACTGAAGATCATCATGTGTCTGATCCTAATCCTACCCATCAGGCCTCTACAAGCTCTAATCAGTTTCCAAGACCTCAGGAAAGTTGGACTAGGTCTCAGGATATAGAACTTGTCAATATAATTGGTGAGCCTACTGAAGGCATGCTCACAAGAAGCATGGCTGCTGAACTGAGAGAAGCCTCAGCCAATGAATGCCTATTTGTGGACTTTATTTCCATAATTGAACCCAAAAGTGTCAAGGAAGCACTTAATCACCCAAGTTGGGTTCAGGCCATGCATGATGAACTAGAACAATTTGACAGAAACAAGGTAATGACCTTGGTCAAGTGTCCTGAAGATGTTTCAGTCATTGGCATGAAATGGGTATTCAAAAACAAATCTGATGAAAATGGCATAGTCATTAAGAACAAAGTCAGACTTGTAGCCAAAGGCTATAATCAACAAGAAGGCATTGACTATGAAGAAACATTTGCACCAGTAGCAAGGATGGAAGCCATCAGGATCTTCCTTGCTTTTGCTACATACATGAACTTCAAGGTGTACCAAATGGATGTTAAAAGTGCATTCTTAAATGGTTCACTGATAGAAGAAGTTTATGTTCAGCAACCTCCTGGATTTGAAAGCCATGAGTTTCCTGACTATGTCTGCAAGCTTAACAAAGCCCTTTATGGACTGAAACAAGCTCCCAGGGCATGGTATGAAACTCTTTCAGCCTTCCTGATCCAAAACAAATTTGTCAGAGGCAAGATAGACAACACATTGTTTATCTATAAGACAAATAATGATGTCATACTAGTACAAGTGTATGTTGATGACATCATCTTTGGCTCAACAAGTTATAAACTTTGCAAACAGTTTGAAAAACTAATGGCAAAGAAATTTGAAATGAGCATGATGGGAGAACTGACTTACTTCCTTGGTCTACAAATCAAGCAGACTGAAGAAGTATGAGCTCAGTGACTGTGCCTCAGTCAAGACTCCCATGGTACCCCCAAACAACCTTGGTCCTGATCTTACTGGAAAACCAGTAAATCAAACTCTTTTTAGAGGAATGATAGGATCACTGATGTATCTACTTGCATCAAGGCCTGATATCCAATTCTCAGTCTGTTTATGTGCCAGATATCAATCTGACCCAAGAGAATCTCATATCACTGCTGTGAAAAGGATATTCAGGTACCTGAAAGGTACTCCAAACCTTGGATTATATTATCCAAAATGCTCAGGCCTTGATCTTAAAGGATACTCAGACTCTGACTATGCTGGATACAACATGGACAGAAAAAGCACTTCAGGCTCCTGCCAAATTCTTGGTGGAAAACTAGTCTGTTGGAGTGCTAAGAAGCAACAGTCATTTGCCATGTCCTCAGCCGAAGTTGAATATGTTGCAGCAGCAAGTTGTTGTGCAAATGTACTCTGGATGAAAAGTCAACTCAGTGACTATGGAATTCAGTACAAGATGGTTCCCATCTTTTCTGATAACACAAGTGCAATTGCCATCTCAAACAACCCTGTTCTTCATCAGAGAACAAAACACATTGATATTAGATATCATTTCATCAGGGACCATGTCATGAATGGTGACATAGAATTACACTTCATTCCTACTGAATATCAGCTAGCTGATATATTCACCAAGCCATTGGATGAACCAACTTTCACAAGACTGAAAGCTGAACTTGGAATGTTGGATATTGAGAATCAGTCCACTGATTGATTCCATCCAAATAAGTATAAATTCTGAAAACCCAGGTCCCTGACTCAATGTGTACTTCAGTGAAAAGAATCACTGAAACCTCAGGAACTAAGCCCAATTTCCTGAAATGTTGGACTTCAGGAACTAAACCCAAGTTCCTGAACCCTTGAACCTCAGGAATTAAACCCAAATTCCTGAACACAAGAACCATCAGTGACTAAACCCAAGTCCTGACAATCAGGTTCACTGAATGAAAAGTCATTCAGGGCCCTCAAGAGACATTAAATACTAACTTAAATGCTCTAAGTATCTAGTTAGTAAATGTCTGAGGTTGGTAACTGAATTCTTATTTAATATAAGAATATTTGTTCTTTTGCCTTTCTGGCTTCCACCTCTGGGCCCCCACATTCCCACTTGGCATTAAATGCCTCTCCAATCACATTACAGATATGTGATGACTCATCTCTGTAAATTACACTTTTGCAGAACTGCTCAACTGTTCACCTTGACTGTTGCGCCAAACCAGGGAAAGTGGAGTGGTGGTATTAAATGCGGATCCCAAAATATTTTATTCAAAACAGTTTCCAAAAATTCTTTTTGAATAAATAAAATCCGCTTAATACCCAAATTACCCTCCACTTCACTTCCCTATAAATAACCCATACAAAAAAAACACACACATGTTTTTAGAAATCTTAAGCAAAATTTTGCCCTTTTCTTTCAAAAACTAAATCTTTTGTGTGTGTTCTTAGGCTTTAGAAACCCAGAATCATTTGTTAACCCAGACCTACCAATACAAATGGCTTCTTCTAATGCTATCATATACGCCCCTAATGTGGAATTCATATTAGAGGGTGTAGACCTCACCAAGAACAATGTGGTAGGAAACTTTGCCTATCCACAAAAGTTCTATGCGTACAGGAATGTAGTGAAGTATCTTCAAAACTGCTTTCTTGCTACGGCATTCACCAAGACCCCCTCAGTCATCTACCATGACTATTTGAGGGAATTCTGGTGTACTTCAGTGGCAACCAACCCTGAGGACACCAAAGAATCCATCATCACATTCACAGTGATGAATGGGAGAAGGACCCTCTCCCTGGATTACAAAACCTTCATCAAGGCCACTGGTCTTGATTTCGCTGAGGCCTTTGAGCCCAACCCTACTGACCAAGAGGTTAAAGCAGAATTGCTTTATCTAGGACCTCATGACCCTAAGCATCCTACAATGGCCGCCGGAGCCTTATTGGAGAAGGCTCCAATAGTCAAAACCTGGTTCCACCCCATCTGGAGGATCCTGATGACCTTCATCATCCAGGTCCTTGGAGGGAATAAATCCTCCACGGAGCAGTTGAACTCATCACAACAATTGATGTTGTTCAGTCTCCTGGAGGGTAGAAAAATAGATATCGGAGGAATAATCTTCCGTGACCTTGTTGCCAAGCTCTCAGGAAATCTAGGCAAAGACTTATGTCTTATCCTAGGTTTATTTTCTGCGTGCTTCAGGACCTATTAGGTCCTGACTATGTTAGGTCTGACGTTGAAGGTTCAAAACCTGACGTCCTACATAAGACCAATTATACTAGTGGCATTCCTAAGGTACAACCCATTGCCCTGACTAACTACATGCTGGTGGTTATTCAGGGGGAGAACGCTGTTTCTCCAGTACCTTCACCTACAAAGAAGGTGAAGAAGACAAAGAAGGGTCAGTCCAGTAAGGTGGTTAGACCCAAACCACTCGTCACTGAGACTGATGCCTCAAACAACCCTAAACAAGGGTTAAACTTGGCCGAGACCTCTGAGACACCCGTCACTGAGACCCTCTTGACCCAAAAACAAATGCCAACGGAGGATGCTGAGAAATCATCCTCAGTGTCCTCGGGCAAACCCTTTCCTCATGATTCCACTAACAAAAACAAGTCATTGGAGTCAGGAACCTCCACCTATTCACATCCCGATGAAGGCACTGACAAATCACAATCAGGGCCTGAGGGAGAAAACGGTCCTGAATCCTCGGTTGGGCAGCACTACTCAACTGGGAAGGGGACCCACAAACAATCACATCCTGCTAACGTCCCTGAGCAATCATACTCAGGGTCTCAGAGAGTAAAGGTCCCTGAATCCCCAAAAGGGCAGTATGATGCGTGGTTTTGCAACCTTACAACAGGTTTTACCTCTCGGGGGATCTCAAGAGGCTTACAACCCCACCAGGCAGTGTACCTGACCGATGTAGTATAGTGTAGTGGTAAGTACGGGGATTGATCGTTCTCCACAGGGAATAGTGTTCGTTAGGTATGAAAAACTACTTTAGTAGGTCTAAGGGTGAGGAAGATTCTTTTTGTATTTTTATAATTTTTTATGAAAGCAAGTAAAATCTCGGGTTTGAAGGAGTGGGCGGAATTAGTTGCTAGTCAACTAACCCAAATTACTACGAATGCAAATAAAATAAATGACGAAAATGAAAAGGTTGGTAAAACTTATATGGAGAGAAATGTGTTTACTTAGATTTCCTTACTCCCTAACTATCTTTTACCGGTTGATTAGTGTATATTAATTGCGTGGATGACGGGTGTATTCCTTAATACCAATCGTGGGTGGCGTACGTACTTCCCCAACTCTATGAACTCCTACTTCACTCCTATGTCGAGCCGGCTAGGAAGCTCCTAACATGGGATCACTAGAATTCGCTCATGCATTAAATACAACCATAAAAACCTTAGTACGCATTGGTTCATGTTTCTTAAGACGTTCAAGCAAGTTACCGAATAGGAAGTTAGCCAGTTTTCTTAAGCCTAACATCGATGAACAATCATCCAATACAACTAATAACACACTAATAACCAATAATCAAAAGCTAGGTTTCATTAGATCTAAGCAAACACAAGATAAATCTAGCCTAGCATGTTAATCAAAAGACAAGAACAAGATGTAATCAAACAACACATAGACATATTGAATGATTAAATAATCACTTATCTTCAATTAAACATGGGAGATCCAAGGGTATGAAAACCCTTAAAAATGGCAGAAATTCGTCTTAGGGTTTCTCCTCCAAAGTTACGCACAATAAGTTCCACACTAATGACAAAAAATTGCAAAACTATATATAGAGTTTAAGGGCTGACGGCGTCACATTGTAGATTCTGACGCCGTCACCTCGCCGCTTTTAGGGTTCCCGGATGGCCTTCCTGACGCCGTCCCTCTTTAGACCTCCAAAATCCGTTCTGGCTTATCAAAGCTTGACGCCGTTAGATTATGGCTTGACGCCGTCCCTCTTTAATTTAAGCCGTGACGACCTTGATCACATTAAAGGGTGACGCCGTCAGATTTTTTCATGCAAAATTCTCTGGCTTATCATGAGTAATTTTCATATCCACCACTTTTGCCAAGCCATGACGCCGTCTGGACCAATACCTGACGCCGTCAAAGGTACTTTCCAGCATAATTTTGAGACTTTGTCGTTTTCTTCACTTTTATGCTCCAAAAACGTCCAAAATGCTTCCTTTTCCAGATTTCTTCTCCAAAGTACCTAAAATGACAAAAGGAACGATTTAGGGCAATATTTGATCAAATAAATACGATTTAGGGCTTAAATGACCCCTTAAAAGCGGCACACTTTTCGCTTCATCAAATACCCTTACACTTGAGATTTGCTTGTCCTCAAGCAAATGCGCTTTTATTCTAATCAAAATACAAGTTAGGGGTCATTTAACACTAATATAAAAGTAATTACAACAAATAGTCGTTCCATTTTAATCATAATAAGCACGGAGATTACAAACTAGCACCTCACAAGTAGTGTTTAGATACTCACATCTCTCAGGTGTCATCAAAATAAATCTCATAAATGAAAACGGATAATATCTCTCACTACCTGTCATAGCAAATAGATTACCATAGGCTTGGGAAAGGATCGAAAACCTCCTCCACTAGGCGTAAGCACCTAAGATAAACTATCAAAGAGGGCTTTTAAAACGGGTTATAACGTTAGGTGTAGGGATATGATAAACACGATTTTGTTGGATAAGGGATATTTTACTGGTGGCGAGTTAAAGATCTTGATTAATTACATGTACTATACAATGTTGCTAAGCCAAGACTCGACTCAATCTTAAGCTAAAAACAAAATAACAAAAACATAAAACAAACATAAAATGAAACGGGATGGTAGTCCGTATGTTTTTTTCTATTTTTCATTTTCTCTTTTTTTTTTGTATTTTTTCTTGATTTTTTTGATTTTTTTTTTTTTTTTTTTTTTTTTTTTTTTGCATACACTTTTGCCCTACCATCCAAAATAATACATCATAGGGGCGTTGCATTCCCCTTACACTTGAACTTTTACATAACTTTACAAATAACTATTCTAATGACTCGAATTAAGATAATTGAAAAACTTGGAGTACTTTTAAAAATATTTAGCACATATGGGGGTAAATAAATGATGTTCTTCCCTATTACTCCATTACACTAGTACTTTAACCATGAGTCCCAATCGTCCCAAAACAATATGTACAAGGATATGACTCGACTTAGCAACCATGTAATCAATTAGATAATTAACTTGGGTTTAAACAAATGTTGTCACAATAATGCACTAAAAATGAGTGCATACAAGGTAGGCTAAGGCGATTTGGGTGTACATTTAAGTGGGGTGTAACAAATTCTTCCTTTAAGTAAAATGCTCAAAGGTCGAAACGAAAAGATAGGCTCTGAGGGGTGTACTAGGGGTATCGTGTACCAAAAATGAGTACAACGCAAAGGGTGTGGGAGAATTACTTGACCAATGTAGCCAAAGTAATTATAACAAAAACACAGGTGTAAAACAATGGGTTAATCCTAATGCCTCTTATCATGTAGTAAATCTAACTACACGAATGTAGTCTCACTTGTGGCCTCGGAATGGTCCTAACGCAAGTTCTAGAATCTAAGTGCTACCGGTACACACATCATAGCATAAATGCTTTTCCTACCAATTCTAGGGGCGAACCTCACATATTTGGGGTGGAAAATTTTTTAGTGGTACGGTTTTTTGGGCTAGTCATATAACTCCTATCCGTGAGACGCTCATTAAGATCAAAGTTTCACTCCTAAATGTTGTAAAAAATTTTAAATTTGGCACTAAAATTGCCCTAACAGGTATTTATCTCAGTTTTATTACACATTTACCATTAAACAAACAAAAATCAAGTGCAATTGCATTTTCTAAAGTATCGTACTTTTACCCCCCTTACACTTAAGATGAACATTGTCCCCAATGTTCAAATAACAAATGTAAAAGTAAATAAGGTAAAAGAATGAAATCAAATACTCCCCTGATTCGCTCGGTGGATGAAGAGGTATCATGGTTAAATCTTCTTCCAAAGTAATGTTGAAGCTCCATGACTAATGCATCGCCATAAGCTTGATCCAACAAACATTTCCTTGTCCAAAATAACATGTTAAGCCTTAGAAAACAAACACGAAAACCTGCATAACATCGGCGGGATAAACTCTATATATAAGGATATAATGCTTGTGGAATGATAATTTTGCAGATTCCTGGAGATTATAAGTTAGAGATTTAATAGAAACTTTTTATGAAAACAAAACTTTCAAAATTTTCAGAAAATTCAAATCTGACGCCGTCAGGTTGTAAATCCTGACGCCGTCAGAAATGATCTGACAGAATTCTCATGTTAAGTTTCCGGGAAAATTTTGGAAAAACCTATACCTTACTTCCTGGAATTCCTGCAAAACATCATTATGACTCGATACAAGCATTTGACTCAAACAAATACTAATATGTATGTTAATTTATTATTATTACGATTCATGTTCATTTGTTCTAATAAACTGATTTGGATTTCCCTTACACTTAACTTTTGCAAAATACCTTTATATGTAGTTAAGACGAAGTTAAAAACAAAATAAAGCATTTTCACAATTTAGTTTTGAACATGAATCAATAATAATAAAAATTAAACACACATACGGAAACAAATAAAATCGAACAAACAAAAAAATAAACACACAAAGCAAATAAAGCTTGGGTTGCCTCCCAAGAAGCGCTTTTCTTTATTAACGAGTCTTGTAGCTAGACTCAAAGTCACTCTACCCAATGTAAGTGAGTTCGTCATCGAGGACGTCTTTAGGGTTAAGCTTGGATTGAAGTTTCCTATTGGTCCGCTTAGTACAATATATCCTTTCAAACTTCTCTCCATCCGGGTCATACAATGTCATCTTAATATGCCATGACCCATCTCCATCTTTGGGTGGTTTATCCCAATCCCACTTATAATCATCGTCCTCACGAGTCCACTTATTCATTCCTAGGTTAATTGGCAAAACTCCTAGGAAATCAGTCATCTTCCTAAAAACTAGGGGGTCTTCAAATGGATCCAATTCGGTATCCCTAGCTAAGAGTTGCTCTACCGTATGTGTTCGGTTCACAAAGTCCTCTTCTAGGTAAAATGGGCGTTGGGGTCCTATGAAGTCTCTATCAATCCAAGGTCCATATCTAGATGGTCTCCTATTTGATTCTAACCAATGTGGTGTTGGTTCCTCACTAGTATCATAGGCATGTTTCTTAACATCATAGACTGACCAAGTATCACCTTCTCCTACCGCTATCTTAGATTTCTTGCAATCAATCATAGCACTAGCGGTCGCCAAAAATCCTCTACCTATCAACAAGGGGCATGTAGGGTCGCTAACCATATCAAGGACGTGGAAATCGGCTAACATGGTTAGTTTTCCTATGTGTACTAACACGTCCTTGACTACTCCAACCGGGTAAGCAACACTTCCATCTGCTAAGCCTATTATCACCTCGGTTTCTTCAAGTTTTCCTGGTTTTAGAGAGGTGTAGAGAGGTAACGGAAGTAGGTTAAGGCTTGATCCAAGATCGGCTAATGTGTCATAAGCCTCCGAATTACCAATCTTGCAAGGTAGAACAAATAAGCCCGGATCATCTAACTTCTTAGGTAGCTTGTTTTGAACAAAGGCGGTCCCTTTTTCGCCTAACTTGAGCTTCTTCTCATCCAACACATCAATAACCGGACTTTCAAGGTGGAGCTCCTTGAATTCATTGTCAAGGTTTTGAGTGGGAGGTGTCTCAACTATGTTGTTGACCAATTTGGATGTCATAACTTCTTGGTCATTTTGAACGACTTGGGTTTGTTTGAAACACGAGCTCATGGAATTGACCGAATAATATTGTGGACAAGAACTAGGAGACGAAACTGATGAAATGGCGTTGACGTTTAGTTTCGGGTTCTTGACCGTGTTGCTAGGGAGTGCTCCCATTTCTCGATCATTGAGGGCTTTCAACAAAGTGTCAATCTTATTGGTCATCTCGCTTTGTTTTTGTTTGAAATCGGCTTCAAACTTGGCCAAACGAGCTTCTTGAGATGCCATAAATTGGGACATCAATCCTTCAAAGTTATTGGTACTACCATAATTGTTGGAAGGATTGTTGTTGAAAGTACGGTTCGAGTTGGAACCGTTTGATTGGAAACCATTAGGTGGGTTGGAAGAATTGGTTTGTTGTGCGTTTTGGTTTTGCTTCCACCTAAGGTTTGGGTGATTTTTCCACGAGGGGTTGTATGAATCACCGTAGGGGTTTGGCTCGGGTTGGAAAGTGTACCACTTGTCTCCCGCTCCGTTGGTACGCGAGGATGCGTAGTCCGCAAAAGCTTGTTCGGGGAGTTCCATGCAATCACGAGTGTCGTGGGGACCACTACATAATTCACATGAAGAAGTGATTTTGTTCACTTGGCCTGAAGGTTTAGGAGCTTCGTAGGATTTCATAAGAAACTTGACTTGGTCTTCAAGTTCTATGATCCTACGGTCGGAAGTGCTTGAATTGTTCGAAGGCAAAGATATTGCCTTGACCGTTTTATTCAAATCACGGGGATCACTCCAACTTTCGTTGTCATAAAGAGCAAGATCTTCTAGGAGAGCCCATGATTGTTCCGCGCTTAGATCACGTAGCTTACCACCAGCCGATTGGTCAATGGTTTACCTCGTGGAGAGATTGATATGGTCATAGAAGATTTGGACTTGGAGCCAAAGTTCTATGCCATGGTGAGGGACTTTTTGGAGTATGTCCTTGAATCGAGTCCATGCCTCGTAGAGGGTTTCGCCTTGACGTTGTCGGAACATCAAGATATCATTCCTTAGCTTGGTAGTTCTTCCCGGTGGGAAAAATTGAGCAAGGAAACGAGTGGTGAGATCATCCCAAGAGGTGATGGATCCTGCAGGTAGACGCTCTAGCCATTGACTAGCTTGGTCCCGCAGAGAGAATTGAAAGAGACGCAGTCGGGTCGTCTCTCGAGTGGCAACATCAAGGTCTATAGAATCAACAATTTTGAGAAGGTCCTTGAGATGTTGATTAGGATCTTCAGAACGAAGTCCATGGAATGCGCATCCGCTTTGCACCAACCGGATGGTGTCGGATCGCAAGGGTGTGACATTGGCTCCTTGAGTGAGCTCAATGGTATTTCGATAGCCATGGTGGCTAGGACGGGAGTAGTCTCCTAAGGTACGGGCCCTAGGAGGTGGTGGTGGTTGTTGTGGTGGGTTGTTGGGATCGAGGATATTACCACCTTCCATGATGTCGGATGGTAATGGTTACGAACAAAGAAACGAAGAAAAAAGATAGACTAAAGAAAACCTAGAAAAATAAAATAAAAATCTCACTAGAAAGGAATCTAGTGAGTAGACCTAATAAAATAAAAATTCAACCTAAACAATAACTATTCCCCGGCAGCGGCGCCAAAAACTTGATGCGTGGTTTTGCAACCTTACAACAGGTTTTACCTCTCGAGGGATCTCAAGAGGCTTACAACCCCACCAGGCAGTGTACCTGACCGATGTAGTATAGTGTAGTGGTAAGTACGGGGGATTGACTTCCCACATGGATTAATGCCTCTCTAATAAACATTAGAGTTAATGTGAGGGAGATCTTTTGCAAATTTACACTTTTCATGAACTGCCAAGTTCACATTGCTGTTGAACCAGGGAAATAGTGTGGTATTCAAATCATCCCAAATTTATTCAAACGTATCCCAAAAATTCTGAAATAAAATAAAATCCTATAATACCCGAAATTTTACCTATTCACTTCCTTATATACCCCTACAACAACTTACACAGTTATTTGATAATTTAAGCAAAATTTGTGCCCTTTATTCTAAAACAAATCGTGTGTGTGTTAGGCTTAGAACCCCAACTCATATGAACTACCTACTACACTCCCCTAATGCTCTGACGCCCCTAAGTGAATTCTATAAGGGGTAATCACAAGAAATGTGGTAGAATTCTAAAAAACATTAAAAACTTAGTAAAGTATGTTCACTGTTTCTTGTACGGTTCACAGACCAAGTTTACCGAATTTAGGAATTCATGTATACTTAAGGCAACATCCGAGAACAAATCCATCTCAATTACATATAATAAAACCCCTACATACAAAATCACAAGGCCATGGTTTGATTCAGCTTACCACCCAACTGACCAAGATAAATCAGAATTGCTTTATCTAAGACTATGAACAAGATCTAAATCCGCCGAGCCTAGGAGAAGGCCAATATAAAACTGCCACCCCATTGAGATCCTGATGATTCCAAGGTTTGGGAAAAACCCCTACGAAATGGCTGAACTCATCACATTAGTTTCGTCTCCGAGAAAAATAATACGAGAATAATTTCCACCTTATGCAAGCTCTAAAATCTAGCAAAACTTATTTTATCTAGGTTATTTTCAGGGCTACAGGACCATTGTTGACTATTTGAGGTCTGCCGTTAAGGTTCACCTGAGGCCTACATAAGACCATTCTTAGTGCTTCCAAAGAAACCTTGCCCTGACTAACTACAGCGTAGTTATGGGAGACGCTGTCCCATCTTTAATATAAGTGTGAACGAGACCAGAGTCACCAAAAAGTGGTTGACCCAGACCACTTTCACTGCAACTATCTCTCAACAACCCTAACAAGTTAATATCCAACCTCTTAGACAAGTCCATGGACCCGTCTTGAACCAAAACCAACGCCAACGGAGATTGCAGATAATCATCTATGTCTTCAGGCAACCTTTCCTCATGATTCTACTGCACAAAACAAGTCCATATAGCTATCCTCCACCTATTCCTCCCAGAAGACCTAAAATGACAAAGGACCTTTGGGAGAAAATTGATCTCAATGAAATACCAATAAGGGCTCCAAAAATCACACCTCTAAAATCCTGGCAACAATCTTATAATCGCTTGCAATCAACAGTACAACCCTGATGGGAAGGGGGACCATCAACCATCACAATCAGTGCCTCATGATAGTTCTGAAAAACACCCGTCAGGACTTGAAGGCGCTCAGGGGGACAAAGACTCAGAGGGATATAAACCACCCGCTGATACGGAACCCACAACCACCTCAGGCGGATCCATTCTCTCAGGAACTACCCCCAAAAGTCAGGCTGAGCAATCAGTTATTATGACTAGCCAGGCTGAGAAAACCAAATCAGTTTTTATGGCGGGGTCAGGACCTAGCCAAAACCAAGGAAAGTCTTTTTATAAAGAGGAGCCAGTTAACCTTTTTGAGATTGAGTCTATGGGGGATATTCAGGCTCTTCTTGATTCTGAAGATGAGCTCAAGGAAGAGAGTGAGGAGGAAATTTTTGAGGCTGGTGATGACATGGAGACTGATGTACAACCAACTGAGCAATCGCATCAGTCTTCTCCACATGGTGAAGAATCTGAATCTCAGGCTGATCATTCTTCAGATTCTGAATCATCATGCCCTCAGAAACTTAAGAAGTATGACAACATTCTTCCTCTTACTGATAGGCAATTGGTCAAGTTCCTACAAAAGGCCAACAATGCTCTCTTCACTGGGCTAACTGAAGAAATTTTTGACCACCACACTGAAGCTGCTGTTCATTATGTCGATCTGAAGGAATCAGTGGAATCCTATCATGATGATGTAAATGAGAACAAGTCATCTATCTCCTTCTCCCTGACAAATCTTGATTACAATCTTAAAATGTTCAACGAGCCTCTCACCAACTTACAAAAGAGCGTTGAAACTATTCAAGAGTCAGTGAAAGATGACCCTGCGCTTAACAAGAAAATTCTTCAGGCTTCTGAGACCTACCAGCAACAATCTACTCAGGTGGCTGAGCCGGTAAACATGCTGACCTCCTCAAATCTTCAGGGATTCAGCTCTAAAGTGGACTCCATCAGGTCTTCCCTGGGTCTTATGGAGTCCCACATGGCATCTTTGGCGAATTCTTCTTCTTCATTAGGCTTGGAATCTTGGGCCAAGGATGACTACAATGGAGGTTTCTCAGGCTTCTCTTGAGGCTAAGGTCTCAACTCTTCAGAAGGACACCTCAGACATCAAGTCAATGATGACTGAGATTTATCAGGCCTTCAAGGGTCAGGATGTTCCCTCAACTTCAGTGAGTGCACCAACTTTTGCTCTCACCATGGTTCCAGCAACAGTTGTGGGGGAGAATGTCACTGAAGAACAACCTCCAGTCACTGAAGAAAACCTCCAGTCACTGAAGAGACTGAAGAGCAACCTCCTTCTCACACTGAGGGGGAGATTCCTGAGACTAACCCATCTTCATCCCGCCAAGACAAAGGCAAAGACATTCTTACAACCACTGAGCCTGAGTCTACAATCTTGGTGCCTGCCTCCTTTGAAAGAAGGCAAGACCCTGATGAGCCAGTCAGGGTCCCTTATGAGGTCAATGGAGTGATAAAACTTCTTACTAATGAGGAAGTTCAAGCTCATATGGAGAAAGAGGAGGCAATGAAAAAGGCAACCAAAGAAGAAAGGGCGAGCAAGGCTGCTCTTATTCAGGTGGTCCATGAAGAGGCTGAGAAGATAGGTCTTGAGCCTAAAGAACTTGCTGGAAGAAAGGGTGGTAAGAGCTTTGTGGATGCTCAGAATGCTGAGATGGTTGCTTTCAGGATGAAAAGGGAAGAAAGGTTGAAAAGGACTGAGGAGATCAGGCAGAACAGGATTGAAAGATATCAGTGGGTCATGACAAACAGATTGAAACCTGAACCCATCCTTGATGTCAAGATTCACTGAAACACCAAACCTGCCATTATTACTGTCTACAGAAGTGCTGATAAGAGAACCTTTGAGGTTCATAACCCCTTCAGATTCGTTGACTTCGGGATCACTGAATTGGATGAATTGGGTCCAATTATAGCGAAAAAGTCAAATGTTGTGGTCCCTGGTCTGTTGAAGTCCCTGAGTCTGAGGTATGAGAAACTGGCAGCAACACCTCAGAAACTTGGTATTCCTTCTCCTCTTCCTGCTTCAGCTGAACAACCTGCTCCCTCTCAGTCTTCCTCAAGAAAGAGAAAGAAGATTGAAGCTGAGCCTGAGATCAAGGTCCCTGGTCTTGACTGTGACAGAACCCTCCCTGAAGGAGTTCAATTCAGGAACAACTTGGTCATCGAACAACCTGAAAGAGGTTTGTTCTTCACTGATGCTTTTGGCGACCCAGCATTTCAAAGATGGAGTGATATTGATAAAGCTGGAATTAGAAAAATGCTGGGTTACCTCATGATGGCCTCCCCAATCAAGAGTCCTGAAAATGTGAGGTTCTGCCAAGACCTGAGGACAAAGATACAAGAGCATCCTGATCAGCATGAGCTTGAGTCCAAGAAGCCAAAGCTTGAAGCCTTAGGGTATAAGTTTGACTGAATCCGCCAACACCACTATCCCAGTACTATGTATAGTTTTGTTAGGACTTGTAATAATATTAATAAGATGATGTTTTTATTATTTCAGTGTCCTTATTTACTTTCTAGTACATTTAGTATGAGCAGAAGTCATTAGCTCACTCATAACTGATCAAAAATACTTAAGCATAATTTATATCCAAATAGGGGGAGATTGTTGGGTCCTTCAGTACCCAAGAGTCGTTAAACAATATTTGAATGTAAATTACGCCAAGTGTTAATCAACCGAAAACACAATAAGTCACTGAGTGAACAGTCACTCAGTGAGTTACCTTCAAGATACTCAGGATGAGTCTAAAAAGAAAGATTCACCACACAGTGAGGCGGTACTCACTGAAGTGGCACTTGAGACGAAGAAGAAGGTAATGGATCAGTGAGCGTTAGACAAGAGCTCACTGAACCCCAAGTCTCCTCAACAACAATGACTGAAGACTGAAGACAAATGTCTGAAGAACCTAAAGCCTGAAGAAAAGGCGGGATAAAGAGGGAAGGTTTGAGAAGATAAGAACAAGTCTTATCTGGGTCAGACAAACCATCCCTCAAGTGGCTAAAAGTCGAAGAAGTGTAAGGTCTGACACTCTAAGACTTTTTGGCGCAATGCTATTGGTTGTTGGAAATGACAACTATTGTTGTAGTTGTCAGACACGCTTCCTATTTGTTTATCTAGTTTTAATCTTCAGTACCTTTGATCTGTTTGCCTATAAATAGCAAACAGATGAAGAAAAGTGGGTAAGGTATTCTTGTGCAATTAAAGCTTAGACTTTCACAAATACCCCTTTTCTTCTACAAAGAGTAACGTATCCCTGAGATAGCTCAGTGGGTCGAATTGTTACCACTTAAGCATAGCTTGAGTTTAGATAGGAGACACCATACCTTGTCTATTCAATCCCAAGTTTTTGTTCCGCAAAACACTTGGGTAATATATTATTTGATTCATTTCTAATAAGAATTTAAACGTTGAAAATATTATGTGTTTTTATATTAACGTTTCATTAACTGTTAGAAGTAATCATTACATTGTATTAGTCATAAACACAAATATATTAACTTTCTAGTTAACTCTAAGCGTGTTAAGGGAACAACAATTACCCTCATAGGGACGAAAGTGAAAAGGAAGACATAGAAGGTAGATTAGTAATTTAACTTTAACCAGAGACCAAATGTGCACTTGTAAATTACTCACAAAAACGATGAGTGCACTTTTGAAAAGATAAAGATTGAACTTGCAATTTGACTAAACCACATCAGACCAATGCTAATTGAGGTGTTGCACCCCAACCAATCAAGTCCTCCAACTCGCCCCCCCCCCAGCACAACGTTTGCCAATCGCGTTCTAACCCAACTTTTTCAAAGTTTCGGTTGGCTTGCCAACCGAAAGATCCCCCATTTTTTTTGAAGATTGGATATAAATAAATAAATAAAAACTTTTTAAAACCCCTCTTTCTTCTTTGCAAAACCCCACTTCTTTCTACATTTTTTCATACTTCTCTTATCCATTCCATCAACTATTTACCAACTCAAAAAATATGAAATCCTATCAATTTTTCTTTGATGATAATCTAGATGACGAGGTTAATAGTTTAACCTTCGAGTTTTAAATAGACACCGCTTTGTTGCTAATAACGTGAATTATAGATTGGGATATTATTTACTGACAAGATATATCTGGAATGAGCTGTTCTTATTAAGTTTATTTCAGAGCTAAGCTCGAATGATCACAAGCGAATAAGATATAAGCAAGCGTATGAAGCAGCAAGGAAAGACGTTGCACGAGCATTTGGCGTACTAAAGAGACAATGGGTGTTCTAGCAATTCCTGCACGGTCGCGAAGTCTTATGAGAATTACGAAATTGATGTGCATTTGCATCACATTACATAATATGATTTTACAAGACCAAGGGACAACAATCTCTCCCGACTATTTTCCGGAGGAAGTACATCGTGAAGATGATCCCGTACGATCGAAAGAAAGTATGTTAGAACTTATTAGAGAAATACGCAGAAATCAAACTCATCATCATCTTAAAGTCGGTTTAGTGGAATACGTTTCACCACGAAGAAACCAGTCGCCATTGCGGTCACCATTAGGCTTGGCACACCAGCTCGGTCCCCACCTCGGTCGACCGCCTTGGTCGTCGGTTGAGGTTGATGTGGTCACTCGGTCGGCTTTGGTCGACCGTTTTTTTTTCTTTTCGATCGCTGCTCGACCAACAAACACAAACACAAAACAATAAAAACTTCCCACTTGCCCATTAAAAATCCAACTGTTTGATTCATATAAAAAAATAGTAAAAGAATTTAAACACTTTACTTTAACACTATAAATATCTCACTCAAACTACAATTCAAACTACTTCTCATATTCTTTTCACCATGTCTAAGAAAACTCCCAAATAAAAAACCTCAAGATCCCGAATGCAAGAAACCGCTCCGCATTTAACTTAGATTATTAGTTTAAGCTTTTAATTATTATTGTAATGTTTTAATATTATTTGAATTATTATGTAATGTTTTTATTATTAATGAAATTTAATTTTGTTATTAAAAAAATTTGAAAAAAAAAGAAAAAAATTATGAAAGTCGCCTTGGTGTGGTAAAAAGTCGTCTATAGGTTGCCGGAGAGAGAAAATTGATGTGGCAGACAAAATGAATGTTGTTGAAGGTCACTGGTGTGCTCAATCTTAGCAAATTGTGGTTAGACCATGGGGTACCATGATGAACTCAAATAAGTACATTTTATTACTATCATTTATCCTATTAATTTGACTTGTTTTACTATATTATGTATGAGGATTGATACTTAATCGTTTACTTTTGTAATTCTCAGTTGAAAACAAGCATTTGGTGAAACTTGGCAATTTTGGACTAATTATGGAGCAAAACATGCATAAAGTTAAGAGTCTACTGAAATGGACAAGATCAAGTCAAATCTGCTCCAGATGCGCCGCATCTCACTCATTACATGCGCCGCATCACTATCAAGATCTCACCAGATACGATCCAAGATACAAGAGGACATGCGCCGCATCCAAAGATGAAGATACGCCGCATCTTCTGGCGGTGTACGAATATTCCTGAATATTATAATCTTGGACCCCACGCGAAGTTAAGTACATGCGCCGCATCTACTTACTAGATGCGCCGCATCTTACCCTCAGACAGAAACTATAAATACCCCAAGACCAGACGAATTCGAGATGACATATATTATATACGAGACCGAAGACCAGAAACCAAGGACGAATTCAGTCAAGGCAGCAGCACAAGACACACCCAAATCAAAGATACAAGAGCTGTAAGAAGGTGCTGCATGTGTTTAATTCATTAAGTAGTTTTGTTTTATTGTGTTAGTAAACTTTAATTTATCAAGATTGGTGGCTTGTGTAATGTGACAACGGAAAGGTTGCACTCCCTTAAAACTGTTTTCTCATCAATTAAAGTTTATATGTTAGTGTCATTGGTGACTTTTATTAGTGCATTGATAACCTCTGTGTCTAGCTGAGCGTTGATCGGGTCGCCATGCCTCTGCCCTCGCCTGTTTATTAGATGCCTATGTATTCTATGGTCTGTAGAAAAGTAGGAGAAAGATAAACGGGATAGTCATAAGTAATCATTAAGGGTTTACTCGCCGATAAGATTAGAACCAACGAGAAATGACTTAATCTCGGTGCGTTGCATCGAACTATACACTTCATATAACACTAGCAATAAAACAAGTGACAAACTACTTATCATAAGGACAGCCCTCTTATTGTCTCGAGTATTTATCTGTGTACGTGTGTGCTACTTGCTGATTCGTGCCTATTGGTTTAGTTTATTATTTAATTGCAACCAAATCGTGCCAGTCTCTCAGGCTGAACCCCCTTGCGTTAGATTAGATTGTACAGCTAACTTAATATATTAAAATACTGATTAGAATAACTAGATAATACGTTCCACTCTTAGTGATCGACACTCTACTTACCATTATATTCATACTGATCGGGTACACTGCTCGTTAAGTGTGTGTGTTATTGATAAGTCGGCTAAATATAAATTTAAAACTTGAGTAGGCATTAAAACTGCTAAACCGCAACGACACGCTACACCATCAGGTACCATGGCGCCACCCAACGCCAATTCCCACGCGGCCAAGAAAATGGCACCGCCACCTTCAAGAGATGACACCCCTACTCCTTAAAAACTTGTCATACGCCAATTAAGTGGCGTGTGTTTAAGGGAGAAGAAGACAACACAGCATATATCTTCTTTTTTTTTTTTTTTTTTTTTTTTTTTTTTTTTAATTTATTTATTTAATTGAGTTTGTGTGTTGTGTTGTGTTTTTGAGTGTGTAAAAGAAATGATAAATAAGGAAAAGAAGATGGCCTTAAACTCTTTACCATTGTTGCCGAAAAATTAAGTAGCCGTAAAATGTCAGTTGGGTAGAGTAAAGTTAAAGGTTGAAAGATGTAAGAGAAAAATGGGGTAAAATAATGAAAGGATGTTGTTGAGTCCACAGTTTTCAAAGCTCAAATAGTGTGTAACTATTTAGTGATAGAGTTGTAAATTTCTCAGACTGAAGGGAGTGGGGCTACCCAACTAAGGGGCGACTCGCGACACGTGGCGCTGAGTCAGCATGTTGGGTAGCCTCAAAAAATAATGGGAGTGGTGTAGCAGGCAGAAAACCAGGCGATCCAGGGCCAAATAATATCAGGCGAACCATATTCTCAGAAGTAGCAGCAGAAAACCAGGCGATCCATATGGGTCGCTGGGATTGAAGGTTGCCTTGTGGGGGTGGTGTAGCAGGGGGTGGTGTAGCAGGCGAACCACAGGCGTTCCAGGGGCTAGTCGCCTGAGAAACCGCCCCATTCCTCTTAGCCATAGAGTTGTAAATTTCTCAGCCTAAAATAGTAATTTGGCACCTCTTTTCATAATATAAGCAGATATATATCTATACTTTTTGTTCTATATAATTTATATTTTTATTTGAATAAATAAAATTTAGTTTAAAAAAAATGTAAAAGAAAATAAAGTATTGGGTGGGTAGGGCCCAAATGACATGTTATGAGTGAAGAGGTGTTTTGGTATGTGAGTGTTAAATGTGAGGATAAGGAGGTGACACTGAAAAGTAGAAATTGGCATGCCGTGATACCCCATGCTCTCAGTGTGTATTTTTGAAGAGATAAAGTTAAAGTGGCGTTGATGTGAGAGAGGTAACAAATATTAGCATTAGTCTCAAAGATTTTTTAATTTACTAAGGGTGGAGGGAGTGGGTCGGTGTTCTGGTCGGTTAGGCGGTAACACCGCCGCGAGTGGGGCGATTTTACTCGGTAAAGTTCTTGATCGGTATCTTTCGCCGAGTGAGAAAGAGGGAGAGATGTGAGTAATGGGCCCCACAAGCGGTAATATTTTTTAAAATATGGCTCGTGTTTGTGTGTTGCGTTTCTGTTTGTGATGTCTTTTTTTTTTTTTACTTTTTTTTCTATAAGTCAAAGGAAGAAGACGATGGATGTGATGGTATATCATATTCATTTGTGCTTTATAACTTTATACTTTATTCATTTACATTATTAGTCCCTGATCTTTATTCTTTTGCAAATTTAATCCCTTGTAAGTTTATATTATGTAATGGTTTGTTTATTTTTAAGTATTATGTAATGTTTTTTATTTTATTTTATTAATAAAATATTATGTTTTTAATTGTATATAGTTTTTGTGGGATTTTATGTATTAAAAATAAATGAAAAAGAAAAGATGATGTGGCAATTAGGTGATTAGGTGAAACCAATGCCATTAAATTGGTGAAAATTAGGGTGAATTGGTGAAGTGTGAGTTGGAAGGTTTTTATTGGGTATTGATAATGTGGAAAATTGGTGAAGAGAGGGAAGGTTTTTATTCAGTATTGATGAAGTGAAAAATTAGGTATTGATGATATGAAAAAACACACGACACAAAATAAACAAACATCCAAACAGCAACAATGCTCAAACCATCCTTTGCAACACCTCACCAAAACTTGCCTAAAATGATCACCTGTCACTTTCATTTCTGCATTCTCTTTTCCCACATTTTATAAAAAACATTACATTAATTAATTCTAAATAAACAAAAATTCTAGTAACTTCTTCTCATTAGCTCCAAAATTTAGACCATTCAAATTTCCATAAATTTAAGTGACGTCATTGAGTTGAACTGATATGATGACGTCATCATCATTGAGTAAGTTTCAGATGAAGCTAATGAATGCTGGTAAAAAGCTGTTGTTGTTGTCTTCTTCTTCTTCGAGTGGTGTGGAGGTCCTAGAAATACTTACAGTTAAGGGTTTTTTTTTTTTTTTTTTTTTTTTTTTTTTTGTTTTTTTTTTTTTTTTTTTTGTTGTTAATGGTTGAATTTGTTATAGTAACAATGTTGTATGAAATGCCCTTACTATTCACTGCTTATCGAGCTTGTGCTGTTTTACGTTTTTTTACCTTTAGGGGGGTGTTCGTAGGAGTTGCAATTTGTGCCCAAAATGAAAAAAATCGGCTAATTTTGACTATTTTGTAAAAGATTTGGGCACATTTAGCCCCTCATTTTTTTGAAATGGGCACATTTAGCCCATTTAAAAGTTAAATGGGCACAACGGGCACATAATTTATCTCAATTAGAGAACATTATAATCGTTTTTGAAGAAAAACTTATATATATAATATATTTAATTTTTTAAATATAAATGGGGTATTACGTTTAAGAAATTTATTTCTGTCATTTTTCATCTTCTATAAAGCGATTTATATAACATGTGCCCGTTTAAGCCTGTGCAGCTTATATAGCGGGCGGGCTCATGGGTTATTTGGTTTTAGGCTTAATATTTCATAAGCTAACTTTTTGCAGCTTATTTTGAAACTTTTATATAATGGCATAATCAGGGCGGAGCCAAAAATTTATGGTCGAGGGGGCAAACTTTTATATAATGGCATAATGACACTACAAATCGGTTTGTTAAGATTTGGGGGGGGGGGGGGGGGGGGGGGGGGCCCCCCCCCCCCCCCCCCCCCAGATATTTTTAAAAAATTGCACACTCCCCTCGTCTCCGCCTCCGAGCATAATTAGCTTATATAAGCCGAAAAGTTTCAAAGAAAGCCGCGAAAAGTTAGCTTATGATACTTAAATCGAAAACCATATAAGCTATAAGCATGCTACATAAGGTTAAACAAAAACCCAGCTTATTTTTTGGCTTAAAAAGCTTAGATGGTTTCAGCTTATATTTCGCAAGCTCATTTTTTATGGCTTTTTTTGAAATTTGAGCTTATACAAGTTTATTATGTCATAATAAGCTTAGATAATAAGTTTCAAAATAAGCCATAAAAAATGGGCTTATAGAACATATGTTGAAAGCAAATAAGCTCATAAGCCCACATATAAGCTTTTAAGCAAACGCCCCCTCAAAATACTTATCGACCTTGTACCGTTTTTTACCGTTTTCCTTTTAGGTAAAACGAATGAGGTTTGATGAGGTTTTTCTTGTTTAGGTTACCCGGGGAGGGCGAGTTTTTGACTAATTGACTTAGATGCACGCGGCCTAACTGGGTTATTCGCGTGGCTGTTTTCGACCCTTTCTCTAGCGGCCCCCAAATATGTATATAGTGATGTTTGAACTCTAGACCTCTTCTAATGACATTTTTTGCCTTTAGTGTATATGTGTATTTAAGAGTGTTTGGTTTGGGTGCGTTTAGTTGGAGAGAAAAGTCCCTAGTTTTTTTATCTCTAATTTCGTAGGAATTTAGAAGGGATTTTATTTGCTATAATAATGTTGTTGTATAGTAATCACTACTTCCATTTGACTTGATTTTAGCCGAGTTAAGCTTATTTTTGGGCTTACGAGCTTATGTGGTAACGGCATATATTCCATAAGCTTATTTTCTTGGCTTTTTTGAATTTTATTAGCTTATACAAGTTTATTATGTCACAATAAGCTTATATAATAATAAGTTTCAAAATAAGCCAGAGAAAAAATGGGCTTATATGATATGAAACCACATAACCTCATAAGCCCAAAAATAAGCGTAGTTTATTTAAGAGGTGTTTTCTTGCGTATAGTTGGAGAATAAAGTTCCCTAGTTTTCTGTCTCTAGATTTGAACCAGATTTTATCAGCATAAAAGAGTTGAGAATTCGGAAAGCGTGTTTAGTTGAGAAGGGGATGAGGGGTTTTTGGGTTACAAAGGAAACAAGGAAAACATCACTTGTGTTTTGTAATTTCCTTGTTAATTTGTGTAGAATTTTTTCCAGGATTAAAGCGATTTGAAGGCGATTTTTGTTTTCCTTGTTTTGTACAAAACATATTTTTTATTATTATTTTGTTATGTTTGGTAAAGGTTGATTTTGTTATAACGTTGTATAAAATCGATTCAGTAGTGTTGAAAACCGTACCGTACCGGCTGGTTCGACCGGTTGAACCGGGAAACGGTTGGTTGGATTGAAACACTGATAGAATGTACTTAGTAATACTTCCATTCGAGTTGAGCACTTGAGCTCGAGCATTGAAATACTTATCGAGTTTGTGCCGTTTTATATTTTTAGCTTTAGTAAATGGTAAACTGGTAAACGGGTGAGGTTTTTTTCTGTTTAGTTACCGGCGAGGGCAAGTGTTTGACTTAGATGTATGCGGCGAGGGCGAGTGTGTTATCCCCATGACCTGTTTGCGACTCGTTCCGTGGCCACACCCAAATAGTGAGGTTTGAACCATATCTTGTGAGGACAATTTATTTAAGAGTGTTTGGTTTCGGTGTGTTTAGTTAGATAAAAAAGTCCTTAGTTTTCTATCTTTAGTGTTTTAGGAATTTGGACCAGATTTTTATCTCCATTAAAGCGCTGAAAACTTGGAAAATGCGTTTAGTTGATTTTGTATTTTTTATTTTGTTAAGTTAGGAAATAGAGATTTTATGGGAGTAAAGCCATTTGAACGCAATATCTGTTTCCTTGTTTTGTACAAAACATGTTCACGAAAACATCCAACTAAACGCACTATAATGCATGCTTAAAGATTAGTATCTCTGGAGAAGGTGTTTGGATTGCTTATCTGGTAAAAAGTGAATGAATACTGTGAAAATAATTTTTGCTATAAATTTTCAATCAAACTCATTTATAAAACATTTCAGATTAAAAATACCTGAAAATAAGCAGATAAGCACAAGCCATTTGGATAACACAAAACTGCTTCAGCTTTAAAATAAGCAGAAAAGCTAAGTTTTAGGTATTAGTTTATAGTTTATAGAGTCGAGTTGAGCCGAGCCCAAAAGAATCAGGTCGAGCGCCAAAGTGTCGGTTAATCAGCCAAGCTGATTAATCAAGCTCGAGTCGAGTTTAGACCTTCGAGTTTTATAATCAGAGTCGAGCCCGAGCTTGATATCATATCGACTCAACTTAGCTCAATTACGCCCCTAAGTAGTTGCAATGTACTTTGCTTCACTTGATGATAATGTGCACCCCTTCTATCATCTTGTGATTTGCCCTAATAATATTAGTACATATTTTTTAAGGGATTTCCTTGACCCTGTTGCCCAGTCACTATTAGTCCAACGGAATGATTCTGTGTAGGCGAATCTGTGATCTTGGGATTAGGAGTTACTGCAAAGTTGATGTGCAGTCATCCTAGAATGGTAGCGTTCAAGAGGGACATTAATTAGTAATTGAGTTAGAGGGTGTTTGGGACTGCGTTTAATAGGAGATAATTTTATAATTGCTTCTGCAAAACGCTAACAATTAGAAAATAGTGTTTGGCAAACCATTTGAAAAAATTGACCATTTGCGTTTTTCTTATAGAGTAATCACAGTTCTTAAAATCAGGTTGATACCTGCTTTTGGAAACTTATAATCTGTTTTGAAAAATCAATTCCAAACACCCCTCTGGTCGCCCGTGGAATGTGAGTGTGAGAGATAAATGATACTTCTAGCTAGACACCCATACATCCGTGCATCTATCACGTCTGTGGCATCTTGCTTTGTCTGTTGAAGTGTTTGAGCAAGTCAGATGCCTATACTCCTTTGACATACCGGCTTACCTCCATAAGTTCCCCTGCACATTGATGCTCAGTGTACAAGGTGGGCTCATTAGGACTTCCAAGAAATCCGGTTGATTAAATGAACTTTTCAATTTAACTCGGTCATCAGCTTTACTAAGCCTATACACCTTGTCCTCAGCACTTGCTACTTCAGATCCTTGTTACCAACATGAATCTCTGTTCTCATGGGAGCGCAAATGCTAGCATGAACTAGCTCATGGTGCTTTGCTGCTCGTGATGCTATTGTTCAGTTTCTGTATCTTTGGCAGACCTTTTACCATCGCTTAGTTTGGTTTCTGATTAATGTGAGAGAGGTAACCTGGTCAAACTTTGAGGTCAAGCGTCTTAAAATGCTGGCCACGACAGTGTCATCACTGGTATTATCTCCATAGTCTCATTTGTTCGATCAAGACTAGCCTTGAACCTCTTCATCTTTTTTTATCGTGGAAGCCTCAAAAAATGTTCTCACATGTGACAGGCCTTCCACTTGTGTCATCTGAGGTTGACTCACTTGTTCTGTGTTCTTCACCAAATCTAAAAGATCATGGAATTTGTATACAGTCGTTATCTTAATGCTCCAACATTGAAATACTTCGCCTTTGAATACAGCAATATCTGGTTGCGTCACATTTTCTGCAGTGAATGGTTATAAGCTTCGATTTGTTTGAATCCCCTCGTAGTTTCTGATACAACAAGATTGGATAAGTTATAAAGCATGACGTACAAGATACCGGAGTTACATACTTTATTGAATGGAATTCAAGTGTCTCATAATAAAGCTAATACAAAGACGTAACTTGAATGTTGACGCATTCTCTAACTATTAGACTACATTAGTATCAGACAATAATAATAATACTAACATAGTCTGATATCAACAGACTGCTAAGGTACAAATGATTTTAGTTGTTGTTTGCTTAGGTTCAAGCTATCCGAGACTTGCTCAATAATCAAGTAGTTTTCCGCTTGAACTTTATAGATTATCCAGACAGTCAATAGGCTACACAATTCAGTTGATTACACTTTTTATTCCATACAAACTCATTTATAAAACATTTCAGATTAAAAATACCTGAAAATAAGCAGATAAGCACAAGCCGTTTGGATAACGCAAAACTGCTTCAGCTTTAAAATAAGCAGAAAAGCTAATTTTTAGGTATTAGTTTATAATTTATAGAGTCGAGTTGAGCCAAGCCCAAAAGAATCAGGTATTCAGGTCGAGCACCGAAGTGTTGGTTAATCAACCAAGCTGATTAATCAAGCTCGAGTCGAGTTTAGACCTTCGAGTTTTATAATCAGAGTCGAGCCTGAGCTTGATATCCTATTGACTCAACTTAGCGCAGTTATGCCCCTAAGTAGCTGCGATATACTTTGCTTCACTTGATACTGTGCACCCCTTTTATCATCTTGTGATTTGCCCTAATAATATTAGTATATATTTTTTAAGGGATTTCCTTGGCCCTGTTGCCCTATCACTATTAGTGCAACGGAATGATTCTGTGTAGGCGAATCTGTGATCTTGGGATTAGGAGTTACTGCAAAGTTGATGTGCGGTAATCCTAGAATGTTAGCATACAAGAGGGACATTTATTAATTAAGTTAGATAGTGTTTGGGATTGCATTTTGTGGGAAATTATCTTATTATTGCGTCTGCAAAACGCTAACAATTACGTAGAAACTAGTGTTTGGAAAACCATTTTAGAAAAGTGATCATTTGAGCACGCAATTTTGGAAAAAACATATGCAGTTTTGGAAACCTATAATCTTTTTTAAATATTAATCCCAAACACCCCCTTAATTACACATGGAATCTGATTGTGAGTGAGATGAATGATGCTTCCAGCTAGACATTGATACTTATGTCCATTTGTCACGTATGTAGCATCTTGCTTTGTTAGTTGAAGTGTTTGAGCAAGTCAGATGCATAGTTTCATTGGATGAAAATCCTATCTTCTGGTTGTCTAACTTGATTCCTAGGAATTTGGAAAGGTTGGTTTCATCAGCCCATGGTAAAAAACTGAAATCATAGTTTGAGAAGATCCTTTGACATACCTGCTTACCTCAATAAGTTCCCCTGCACCTTGATGCTGAGTGTACAATGTAGGCTCATTAGGACTTCATAGAAATCCAGTTGATTTAACGAACTTGTCAATCTTACTCAGTACAACAACAACAACAAAGACAACAACAACTTACCCAATCCCGCCAGAGCGTGAATCTTACTCAGTCATCCACTTTATTAAGCCTGTACACCTAGTCCTCAACACTTGCTACTTCTGATCCTTTTTACCAACATGAATCTCTGTTTTGATAGGAGCACAAATGTTAGCATGAACTAGCTCTAGGTGCTTTGCTGCTCGTGATGCTATTCTTTAGTTTTTGCACCTTTGGCAGACCTTTTACCGTCCTTAGTTTGGTTACTGATTAGGGTGAGAGAGGTCACCTGGTCAAACTTTGAGGCCAAGCTTCTTAAAAAGTTGTCGATGACAGTGTCATCACGGATCTTGTCTCCATAGTCTCTCATTTGTTCGATCAAGACTAGCCTTGAACCTCTTCATCTTTTTTTAATCGTAGCAGCCTCAAAAAATGTTTCTTACATATGAAGCTTTACTGTGATTACAATTTGCTGAACCTTGAAACTGAATTATGAGTATACGAGGCTCTGGCATCATTCTTTGTAACATACCTTCCACTTGTGTCATCCGAGGTTGACTTATTTGTTCCGCGTCCTCTACCAAATCTGAAAGATCATGGAATTTGAGTAAGGTCCTCATCTTAATGCTTCAACACTCGTATAATTAATTGTTTTTGGGTAACAATGGTTTCGAACATTATATTTCCCGTCTGGATACAGCGATATCTGGTTCCGTCACATTTACTATTGCACTGGATCATGTCATTCTGCTATGAATGGTTCGAAGCTTAAGTTTGTTTGAATCCACTTTTAGTCTCTGATATAACAATGTTGGATAAGTTATAAAGCATGACATACAAGATATTACTTTATTAAATGGAATTCAAGTCGCACATGATAAAGTTAATACAAAGACATAACTTGAAGATCTCATCCTGATTTTCCTACATCAATGTTGATGCGTTCTTTAACTATTACCATACTATCATAGTTTGATATCTACAAACTTCAAATGCACAAATGATATTAGTTGTTGTTTGCTTAGGTTCAAGCTATTGAGACTAGCTCAATAATCATAGTACTTTTTCCCCTTGAACTTTGTAGATTATCCAAACGTCCAGTAGGCTACACAATTCACTTGATTACACTTTTTTACCCATACAAGTTAGAATCAGTTATGTATAACCATGTTTCGTATTTGTTTATGGCAATCAGTTTTTAGGGTTATATACGTTTTTAGTGAATAAGAATTTCATTTCTACCCATATTCCTCTTCTAGAATTATCAATTTTAAACTCATTATTGTAAATAGCAAATGGATGAAATGCTATCTGAGGTGCTGCAATCGCCATCCGAATCGATGATTAAAGTACTGCATCACATAAATGAGTCGCTGTTTGCTAAAGAACTGTTGAAACATCGTGATATGAATGTGAATATCGCAGTTGCATGTTGCATATGTGAGGTCATGAGAATTATGGCTCCTGGCAGCCTATGCAATGATGACCAAATGAAGGTATGTACATCTGCACGAGCTTCTACATTTAACTACTGAATAATCTTTGCAATATTATGTAGTATATAACCCTTGTTGTTGGTGCTCAGGATTTCTTTGAAGTGATTGTAATGACGTTCGAGAAGTTATCTTCTGAATCTGGTGGATGCTATACAAAGATGACTAAAGTTCTCAAAATATTTTGCAATATTAGACTGGCAGTGTTGATGTTGGATGTACAAGTGGAAGGACTAGTAGGTCGCCTGTTTAAGCAATTTTTAACTTCTGCCGAGTAAGAACTCTATTTATTTGATAGCATTAAGATTCCTGTGAGGAAATTTCTTTTGTTATAATCGCAACAAAAGAATAACGTGATATCAGAATGGAACATTATGTCGTGTAGCTGAAAAACTTTTTAGCTTATCTGAGGTTTTTCTTTCTTTTGGCTTTGTAGCTCCAATTCCTCTGCTATTGTACTCAAGATGGAGAAGATTATGACCATGATCATAGAGGAAAGTGAGGATCGCGCACCCGAGCTTCAAGGTCTCATAGTTGCAAGTCTGAAAAAGGATAAGCAGGTGATCATTTTTTTTGATGACCTTCACCATCATAGGTTCTTCATTCATCACTAATTTAGTCCTATGCTATTGCAGATTGCTTCACCTGTTTGTTGGCAGTTAGGGGAAAAAGTACTCATGAACTGGTTTGCTAAGCTTAAACCAGGTCTCCTAAATATGGGACGAGATATGAGCATTGCTCTATATGATTATTCCAAAATGATTTCACTTATGCGTAAGACTGCATCGGAAAGTCATATTATGGTATTTGTTACTCTTGCTCATACTTCTTTACACATAGAAATTACTTTTATATCATAGACATTCGTTTCAATTTCACTGTGAGATTCGTTTTGCATTCAAATAAAGTTGGTCATCTTTTATATCACATACTGCTATAAAATGATAAGTATTCTATATCCTCATACCATTTCTGCCTAGTTCATCCTCTTAACCACAAGATGATGACCTTTGGCATTCACTAAATTGCTGTTTGTTTTTCTAAAAGACGCCTTTAGGGATTTTACATCTGTATGGCGGAAAGAGGTCGTTTTAAAACTGATAAGATGTAAAAATGTCTTAATGCTCTTTGTCGAACTGCTTAAATAGGGTTGCTCTTTCAAAAAGATATTTCATAATTATCTCTTTTCTTCTCATTTAGTTCCACCAAACACCCATCTTTTCTCATCTTGCTACCACCAGCCATCTCACCACCACCGTTGTCCAGTATGATGATTACATTTCTCTTACAGGATCCTAAAGCTTTGGGAGAACGTAATCCAACTACAACTAACAAGATAAAACTCGAGTCTCTAGAGGAAATGGGTAATATGGTGCAGACTATCAGGCATTGTCAACTTGGATCTAGCGATACAGTTAACACTCAAAGCATTCATTCTGAAATTGGACCACCAATGCCATCCAAATCTGTGAAACAGGTGAATGGAAAACGCAAGAGATATAAGACTCCATGGAAAAAATGGGTAATACCATCTGTGTCCGAAAACTATTTTAGTTAGAGGTGGCAAAATGGGCTGGTCGGGCGAGTTGGTGAACATACATTTTTAGAACAGGTAAACCATTAAACGGTCTTCTTTGTCTGTCTTTTTCTTTTCTTGAACTTTACAAATAATTTGAATGTATCAATTTGATTAGAGATGTATGAGTTAAGAGGTTTTACGTATATTAAACATTTTGAAAGACATACCTCCCTCAAGTTTTAACCTTTTTTTTTTACCCAATTTGACCCGTTAAAGGTGAAGTATAATCTAGATCGACTTGTTGACCCGTAAATGGTTTCCATATGCCACCTCTGGAAACAAAGTTGAACAAATCTTCATATAGTTATACTAACCGTATTCTGGGCTATACAAATCTATACCGAATCAGGCTAAATCTGCTGAACATGGTGAAAATTTAGTTGGGAGCAGAGTAAGAGTATGGTGGCCTGCAGACAAAGAGTAAGTACCAAATCATTGCATTAGAATTATGTATCTTTGTGGCTCTTTTAACGTGAATTTTTTTTGTTGCAGCTATTATGAAGGAGTTGTGGATTCCTTTGACCGTAGCAAAAAGAAACACAAGGTGTAATTTGACAAACAATTACTCCAAGATTTTGTTTATATTTACTATATAATATGGTATGCTGACTAACGTTTCTCATTCTTTCTTTTTAGATATTGTATGACGATGGGGATGAAGATTTATTAGACCTGAGGCTGAGAAAATGGCTGTTATATCAAGATGCGTCTGATACACCAGAACCTGTATGCATTTCTTCTCTCTTTATACGTGTCATACATTTCTACTATTTATATCAGAACGCACAAATATGGCTCAAGTGGACAAAACTGGGTCAATTTGTGCTTTTATTGTTAATGTATTGGGTTTGTTTGGGCGAAACAGTATATCCAAACAGGCTAAACTCAATAAAGTGCTTAAGATATTGTGATTCAAGTTGGGTCAAGTCGGATTGTGTTGACCCATTAACATGTTTGTTGTTTGATATCCAGCTAGAAAAGATACGTTTATCCATAAATTTTTTATTTTTGAAAAAAAAAAAAAAAAAAAAAAAAAAACAACAACAACAACAACAAATGGATTAACCTGATCTGTGGACGCATTACTCAACCTGACATGATTCGAGCCGCCGATTTTCCCTACTCATATTTATATGCATTCGTACAGGCACGACAGGAAGTGCCTCAAAAGGTTTCTTCCCCTCAACCTTCTGTAATATGTGTTCACGGCTACAACGTGAAGGAGAGTGTTGCACCGATACTCGAATCCATTATCAAAAAACAAGGTGACATTGCAGCAAACTGTATATTCAAAACAGACTCTATCAGAGCATCTTTTCTAGAGGCCGTATGTGAAGTTTTTAAGCAGATTCAAACCAATGAACTTATAACAATGGAAGAAATAGAGTGCAAGGTGTCAGATGCAGAGGCGGCCAACATTGATGTTTCATGGCTTCGTGCTCACTTGGAAGACATGAAAAAAAGTCCATTTTGCTAATGGAGATGAAAGCGAACATCATTTGAGTTTAAAAGACGATTGAAATGGATTTAGACGGGAGATGTGAAGAGAATTTGGCTGTTGCTAGATAGGTTAAAAAAGGCTGTACCGTTCAAGAAGGTACTTGATCTTATTGAAAAGAAAATTGATGAGACATTTTGGAATGTAAATGCGCAAAGGACTCATTGGTAAAAATCGCTGAATTTAGAGGCTAATCATTACTTCAAATCATGTGCATGAGTTTCGACATGTAATCAATAGAAGCTCGCTAGGATCAACCGACACCTCTATATTATGACCATTACTTCAGAAACACCTTATATTATATCTACATAGCAAAATAGTTGGGGTGGGCTCATGTTTACATGATGCTTTTGATATGCTTGTTAACCATTACAAGAGCAAAGTTCTGCATATATTATGTCTTATGGGCGGTTTTGACAAATTTGATGATTTTCTGTGGAGCTTCAGTTTTTGTAGTCCAGGTAGATTCTAGATGATTTCATAATTTAGGAGTGGTTTGAACTTTGGACTTTGGTCTTTGGATGTGCTACATGAATGATTTATGTAACCATATGAACACATGATCCTACTTTAAAGCAAACTTATTCGACTGCTGACTCAATCTTTGTTTCAAATTAGACATTTACTTGAGGACAATCCTCATCCGAATCTTAAAATTCACCTTGTCCGATCATATTAATTATTGGTGGACATAGATGATTATTACTAAAAGAGAAAATGATTAAGAGGCTAAAAAATTTGGCTAATTTTATATCTAAATTGATGTGACTTGTGAGTGGGTTAATAGTTTGCGAAGAAGTTCCACTTTTACTAACCAAATACTGTACTATCACATTGGTTTAGACTTTAAGCATGCCGATTAATTTTCTTTGAATATTACAAATGGAAAGTATCGGTGAAAGTTAAATAATGAATAGAGAAAATAATTAAGCGGGTATTCATGGTTTAGTTATGGAGTTGTTCGGTTTGGTTTGTTTTGGTCACAAATTTTTTTTGGGTAAAACCAAACATAACCGAATTTAAAATGGATTAAACTGAAACGAAAACCGAATTTGGATTCGGTTCGGTTTTCGGGTCGACCCGAATTACATAATTTATTTATTTATTTTCATTTAATTATATAGTTTTTTAGCAAGAAAAAATATATTCAAGCTTAAAAAATGTTATATTTATAATAGAAAAGAATTTTAATGACACTTTTATGTATATAAATATATGAGAATATATATATATGTTCATGTGAATTCGGTTTTTTGTTCGGTTCGGTTTATGTTTTGCCAAAATCATATCCAAACCGAAAACCAAATATTTAATTCAATTCGGTTCGGTTTTGACAAACTCAGTTCCGTTACAACTTTGATTCGGTTCGATTTGGTTTCGGTTTTTGTTCACGTAGGAATTACCCGATTTGTGAACACCCCAAGTTAAGCAAGAGGAGCACAAGACAATTGCGCTTGTGACAGTTGTGTGACTTATTGGGTTTGGAAAACATATTGGGCATCATGTATGTAGACCTGCCAAGAACTATAGTGCTATTGGCTTTAAATTACTATATCTTAACTACATATAATGTTAAAATGGTCAAAGGGAAAAAGTGGAAAAGTCAAGGTTTGTGAAATGTTGAAAAACTTAATAAAGGCAAGTAATGCAAGCTAGAAGGGAACCATGTGCTTGAAATTAACCATGTGTTTGAACTTACAAAAGAAACTTATGCTCCTTGCAGTAGAATCGGTCGAGCTCCACATGACCAAGTAGGGAATCGATTTCCCTTACTGCACAACTTGGTCACTTACTTGGTCATCAAGAACTTGGTCACTTGGACGATCTATTTGGAAGCAAAGTTTATCTTTGTTTTCTAATTTAAACATGGTTCAAAGTAGGAAAAAAAAAAAAAAAAAAAAAAAAAAAAAAAAATTGAACTTGGTCGCCCTTACTGGGGCACCTAATCGCCTGTAGGTCGCTGGAGAGAGAAAGCTGATGTGGCAGAGAAAAATGGGGGAACTTGGTCGCCTTACTGCAAGCAGCCTTACTTTTCAATACTTTCCATGCTTTAGCCATTCGTTTCATTTAGCCCATTAATGCCATGCGCTAGGGTAAATAAAAGATGTCACAGCCTTTGCTTCTTATTTTGATATAGCCTTGTATCGAACTCTGACGTACACTCATTATGAGCCACATAAAAACGGCACCTATTATTTTGGCAAAAAAGAACTACAATTGCTTCTTCAAAAAACTAATGAATATGTCATGAAGTTAAGAATAAAGATAGCCATTGATTGATTGTAAAAGAAAGATAGGAACACCATTAAAATATGTCATAAAGACGTTAAGAAGAAATGACCAAAGGTTGTGACATACAATTGTTTACCATATTACATATTATTACGTATGTCAAGATGCACCACACAAGGTTTGAACCACATATTATTAAGTTTCTCATTTGTAAAATTGTTGTCCCAACAAATGCAAGTAAATCTTTTATCATTTGTAGAATTATTGTGAAAATATACTACTTATAAAGCAAATTTGACTGTTTTTTTTAACTTGAAAATGCATAGAAAAAGACTAAAGTGATTTACCTAATCTATCCCTTAATACTTTGAAACGGAAACAAAAAAAATGAAAACTTACAGCCAATGTTTTCAAACCTAGGTCGAACAGGCCGGTTCAACCGGTCGGACCGGTACCCGGCCAAAAAAAGGGGTCAAAATAACCCGGGTTTCTAAAATCGGGTTAACCGGTTAGACCCGCCGGGTTTTGAGTGACCCGAGTCAACCCGGGTCTTGAAACCCGGCCGGGTTTGGTTTTTTTCAAAAAGTTTTTATAAAAACCGGGTTGACTCGGCGGTCGAATAAAAAATAAATAAATGAAAAACCGGGTTGACCCGGCGGTCGAACCGGTGTCCCGTGAGTCGGTGACTCGACTGGGTCGATTAAAAACTCGGTTTTTAAAACATTGTTTACAGCCTGTCAAAAACAAAAATGGAAACTAATAAATGAAAATTATAAGCACATGTTTTAAAAATGGAAACTTAGACAAACATGGTTTTACAAATATCCGAAAATCACTAACACATACACGATTAAAAAATATATATTTAATAGTTTACAAATAATCATCATAATCTTTAATGGGTAAGAAACTTACTTTACATGCTTTATCTGCCACTAGGATGTAAGTTTAGAATCATTTGGCTGCCGTGAGTTACAAGAGGAGTGCTCGATAGTTGTACAAGATGAAGATATACTCGCTCGACATTCTCTCAACACTGATCAAAAAGTCGCATATGATACAATCATGAGACATGTCGATGAAGATTCTTCGGGCGTGTTTTTTATTGATGGCCCTGGAGGAACTGGTAAAACATTCTGGTATAAAGCTTTGCTTGCCACTGTTCGTTCTCGTGGTCTTATTGCACTTGCCACCGCTTCGTCAGGAGCTGCGGCAAATAACATGACAGGGGGAAGAACTGCTCACTCTCGATTTAAGATTCCCATCAATCTTAATACAAACTCAGTCTGCAACATCGAAAAACAAAGTGGCCTTGCTAAGCTACTTCGTCAAGCCAAGTTGATAATCTGGGATAAAGCATCAATGGCTAAAAGGCAAGGTGTGGAGGCGGTTGATCGAACTATGCAAGACATTACCCGAGTCAAACTTCCATTCGGCGGCAAGATAATGGTTTTAGGAGGGGATTTTAGACAGGTTTTACCGGTCGTTAGACGTGGAACACGAGCGCAGATTGTAGATTCGAGTCTACGGATGTCACCTCTTTGGTCGAGAATTAAAAAAATGCGGTTAACCATAAACATGAGGGCACGGACAGACCCATGATTTTCAAACTTCCTATTACGAGTTGGTGACGGAGTTGAAGAGGTCATCGATGAAGACTATGTACGCATACCTGATGACATGACCGTCCCTTACACTGAAGAGGCTGCCTCAAAGGATGCATTAATTGATGAAGTGTTTCCTTCCTTCGCTGCCAACGCTCATTCATCTACTGATATAGTTTTAAGAGCAATTTTATCCACTAAAAATGAGCATGTTGACAGCATTAATGATATGTTGATTGAAAGATTTCCTGGCGAAGAGAAGATTTATTATAGTTTTGATGAAGCAGAAGACGACACCCATAACTTCTATCCTTTGCAATTCTTAAACTCGCTCAACGTGAGTGGGTTGCCCCTCATTGCTTGCGTTTGAAAATAGGATGCCCAATTATTCTTTTAAGGAATCTCGATCCGGAAAATGGATTATGTAATGGCACGAGGTTGATATGTAAACGTTTTGACCCTAATGTCATCAATGCTGAGATTGCTGTCGGACAACACGCTGGAGTTAGAGTTCTCTTGCCAAGAAGTCCTCTTGCTCCATCTGAAGATGACATGTTCCCTTTCAAACTAAAGAGAACACAATTCCATATTCGCCTTAGCTTTGCGATGACTATTAATAAAGCTCAATTCCAAACAATTCCAAATGTGGGTGTCTATTTGCCCGACTCTATTTCTCGCATGGCTAACTTTATGTGGCATTGTCTAGAAGGATATCCCGTAGAACAACAAAGGTATTGGTTAAACCAGTCAAGGAGTTCCGTCAACCAGGAATCTACACCTCAAATATCGTGTATCAAGAAGTTTTACGCGACGAGTAACGTGTGTTGTTAGTTTTTGTCTCATAACTGATGTAATGTTTTACTTTCAGTTTCATTAAATGTTTTTATATGGTGTTTGTTAGATGTCAAGAATTTTTTTTTTCTAGACTTTAGTTATCATATAGCACAACCGTTTGCAATTACATTCTGATCGATTCACGTTCTATTTTGAACGCTACACAAAACACTCACCACAATATCACAAATCGTTAATTATCTGCCGCTACGAATTCCGTTGCTATGCACTGGTACTCACCTAGTATACTATACAGAGTCAAATGACGCACGATGACGTCATCATTTCAGCAGCCCCTTTTGTTAGCCCATCTTTAGGCCCAAAGAAACTATGTATTCTTTTCTCTTTTCTTTTGTCGTATTCCAAGATGAAGGAGCAGGACAACCCACGTGCTTGACTTTTCAATATTTGTATCTCACCCTTTTTTCATTAGAAACGTCAGCTTTCTTTGGACCCAATCAACGCATGCCCAGCCCATTAGTATTATTTAGTGGGAGTTAATTTTGTTGGAGGGTTGAATTAGGGGTGTTCATGGATCGGGTAATATCCGCAGTAACCGAAAACCGAAACCGAACCGAACCGAAAATAACCGAACCGAATTCTTAACCGAACCGAATTGGTAAAAACCGAACCGAACCGAACATTTTATTCGGTTTATGGTTCGGTTATGGGTTTAGGATATTGACAACCGAACCGAACCGAAAACCGAATTATAATTAATATTTAATATTTTTTATATATTAATTAAAAAAATATAACTTGACTAACCCTAGGTCCTATGATGTTAGGGTATTTTGTATTCAATAGATGTTAAAACTTGTCTAGGTATGTCGTTTTGCATATATTTTGGCATACCGTCATGGGGTCATGTGCTATGATTAGTTATTTCTTAGGAAAATTTCGGTTTTCGGTTTTGACCCATAACCGAACCGAACTTCGGTTCGGTTCTCGGTTCGGTTCGGTCACAAATATTTTCGGTTCGGTTCGGTTTTCGGTTATGACCCAAAAAAAAAATTTAACCGAACAACCCGAACCGAATAAACCGATTAACCGAGAACCGAACCGATGAACACCCCTAGGTTGAATTGTACTCTTCGGTAACGTTAACTTCTACTAATGCATACAAGTTCTCAACTTTTTGTTTAATTTAAATTTACCATTTTTTTGTCCAACCCATGTTTGGCCTATGAAGGGTGTTTCCTTTTTCTATTGTAACTGAAAGGGTGACAACACCCAACACCCCATTATGCACAAGGCATTTAAATTATTTGAAGAAAAAAATTACTGCCATTATCTTTCAAAAAAAGTGAAAATTCAATTCCAAAAAAAGAAACAAAAAATTAAAAGAAAACGAAAAAAGTTTTACGATACTACAAAATATATATGTAACAAAAACAATTTTTTTTTTTCTCCTTTTTATATAATTTTATCACTAAAAAGCAACACGAAAGCATAGAAACTAAATACAATGGCAAAAAAAACCGGCCCGCCCGCAACGCGACGGTTCGGCGCCATTCTCGTTATGATACTAAATTTGACAATTTTCAGCATCTACCTACATTATCTCATAAATTTTTGACATATTCAATTTTTTAGCGATATATATATGATCCCTAAAATTGAAGAGTAGATTAGCTCTTCAATTTTTGAAAAAGCTTTAAACCTTTGTTAGATGATTAGTATTGGGTGTTAGGCCTGTTATGTATAGCCCATATTTATGCATAGCCCATATTGTATCTTATATATTCTCATGTACCGAATATTATTATTCATTAAATAAGATTGATTCACAGAAACCTACATGGTATCAGTTACCATCACCGATCCTAAACCCTAATCCACCTTCCGCACAAACACATCTAAACAGCAGGTTGTTTTTAATTCTTTTCTTGTTCGTTTGAAGTTTCTGTTTTCAGAATTATTATTTCACGTTTTGGTTTCACAGTTTCTCGACCAAGTGTGTTGTCGAGGGGTGTTTAAATTGTTTGTCGACCAAAGTGTGTTGTCGACCAAAGTTCCTGTTTAAATCTGAAGTTCCTGTTTGATTTGTTGCTCGAACTCAGAATAATCCCTAACCATTCCTACTGTTCTACTTATATACACCCTAACCATCCCTAAAACAAACCCAACTGTTCTACTATAACCCCTACATCATGACTGTGGATACTACTCCTCCCGCACCCACCATCACTTTGTCGGATAAGCTTATGGCCATGAATCACCTAACCACCTTTGTGCCTATCAAACTCGATGTTGATGAGATGAACTACTCCGCTTGGGTGTACTATTTTTCTCAACTTTGTTATGGCTATGGAATATTGGATCATATTGTTGATCCACCCGCATCCTCATCTACCACACCTCCTCCACCACCGACTAAGGATGCGGAATGGCTCAAGATTGATTTCATTATTAGGTCTTGGATATTTTCCACGCTTGCTTCAAATCTTCAAAAACGTTTGGTTGTACTTAATCCTAAAACTGCCAAAGAGGCGTGGGTCTTTCTTGAGACGATTTTCCAAGATAATAAGCGCCCAAGAGCTATGGCTTTGAAGGCGGAACTACGGAATTTGAAGCTTGGGGACTTAACGATTGATGCATACTTTCAGAAGATTGAGTCAATTGCTTCGGTGTTATCTGGTCTTGGTTCTCCTCTTAGCAATGATGATATTGTTACGTTTGCACTAGAAGGTTTGCCAAACACGTATGATGTGATTTCTACAGTTATTGCTAGTCGGGAACCCTTTCCTGATCTCAAGACGGTTCGCTCTTTGTTAACCACACAAGAGATGCGTATGAAATCCAAGGTTCAGGATACGCTTGCAGATGCCACATCTGCTTCTCCTATGGTCTTGTTGGCGAATAACAATAATCCTCGGCCTTCGTCTAATCCATTGGAAAAAGTAAACAAACCTTGTTTTTTGTTTGCTAAGGGACATTGTCGTTTTGGTGAGGCGTGTCGGTATCTTCACAATGGGGTTCATGGCAAGTCTACTTTACTACCTCGTGGTTCTGGTTCCTCATCTACTGGGTCGAGTTCTTATTCATCGGACTTGCAAACTTTGCAACACTTGTTGGCTAAATTGGGATTTACCTCTACCACGACTACTGCTACTCCTCCTAGTCCAGTTGCTTACCACACAATGACCCCCTCCTTGTACCCCTATTCTCAGGTGCCTCACTCACCTTGGGGGTCCAATACGTTTTCTATGCTTCCACCAGGGGTTCAAGTTATGACAGGTTCGCAGTCTCAGCAGGGGTTTACAGCACCGGTTCAGCAGCAGGGGTTCACAGCACCGGTTCAGCAGCAGGGGTTCACAGCACCGGTTCAGCACCAGGGATTTGCAGTGCCAGTTCACAGCACCGCTTCACAGGTTCAGCAGGGGACTTCGACTGGTCACGGTTTTAATCCTGCTCAGCTTTTTGCAACAGGTTCACAGGGTTCGGGTCAGGCGACTCTTTTACCAAATGCTTTTGCTACTCCTACTCTTCAGGAACCGGCTGCTGGCAATTGGAATATGGATACAGGTGCGAGTTCTCACCTTAATGATTCTGTACATTGTCTTAGTGATATTCTTAATGAGTGCATTTATCCGTCTGTTGCTGATCCGTGCTAAAACGTATATATAAATATTATGCAACGACGGATACACGTGAATAAATACAAATCACCCTTTTGTGAAAAAGGATACTTGCAAAAACTCACGTTCGTGTGTAGTGTGAAACCAGGTAAGTGATTACCCGGATCGTTTCCCAACGAGGCTGAAATGGGCAAATTGCTTCAAGCTTGGATTAGAGTGACTGATGATTTAGATATTTTGGATTTTGATTTTTTTTTTTTATATCTAATTAACAAATGAAAAATAAATATACAAAAGAAAATTAAACTATTTATTATTTTTAACTAATTATTATTAATTATTATTTACTTAATTACTTTTTAAACTATTTTAATTTATAATAAATACTAAATGAACAAAGAAAAATCTAAAACTTTTTCTATAAATATTATGAAGTAAAAAGAAGCTAAGAAAATTATAAAAATGAAAAGTGCTTAATTAAAAATTTAAAAAGATAAAATCTATTAAATAGAAACTATCACTTATTTTATATTTTATTTTTCTTAAGGTCTTCAGATATGATTATATTTTTCCTATATTCTACTTAACAAAAGAAAATTTTGAAAATTAAAATTATATTTTTATGATTAATATTCTATTTATTATGATTTAATTACTATTATAAACTAATTAAAAAGATTAAAAATATCAAATGACTTAGGAAAAATCTAAAAAATTCAGGATAAGTCTAAAATAATATTCTTAATATAGGAAAATTAAAATCAAAAGTCTACTAAACCCTAATAAGCAGTTGGGCAGATAAGCAGTTGGGAAAATAAGCTAAAAATAAGCTAATAAGCTCAAAAATTTACCAAAGGTTCAAAATAAGTTCTAACAACTTAATAAAGCTTAAATCCACTTAAAAACACAAATAAGCACAAGGAATTAAGCTGATAAGCACATGGGCAGCTTAACAAACTAGGGCAGAAATGATAGAAAAATGCCCAACTAGCAGAGCAAATTAAGCAATTAAAATAAGCAGATAAGTAGAATATTATGGGGGCAAAAGCTACCCTGTACTATAAGCTATACAAAAATATCAAAAGCCCCAAATCTAACACCCCAATTGAAGTCCAATTAAGCACAAGTTCAGATGCTCTAAGAACATAAAAACTGAGCAGAGTTGGATTAGTGAAAATGGGGAAAATTGCAGGCCTATTTTAAGCTGGGAAATAAGCAGAAAAGTGGAATACCAGATTATAAGCTAAAAACTAGCTAGGTAATCTACTTGGAAACCAAAAATCAGCCAGAGAGCTTAATTGGTTAAGCAGATAGAAAGCTGAGAACAGCAGCTATAACTACTCAGTATACACTGAGTCTGCTGATGGTGAAGTTTTGTGCAGACTGCTCAAATCAAAAGGAGACTTAAACTACTCTATTGGTTACTCTATTATGAACTTAGAGGACTTAGAAAATGCCAAGGTAAAGGCCAAAATAAGCTTCTAGCTTATATAAGCTTATATGGTCTCTATGATGGCTGAAAATCCCATAGGCAATAAAAAAGTGCTAAATCTATCTATATTGCTTACTGAGACTTAGAAACAGCTTATAAGGACTATATTAAGCTGGATCAAAGTTGAGAAAATGGTCAATGTACAGTAATGGCTAGTTTGACTAGTTTGACTGCACAAACCAAACACCCCTTCAAGGGACTGTTTTGGATTTTTAACTAGAACTACTTAACTTAACTTATAAATTCTAGTTATTACTAATTAGATGACTTAATTAAACTATTTTAAGCAACTTTCCAAACAGAAATAAGTTATAAAATAAGCTATACTAAATTTGGCTAATTTTGGCTTTTTCTTATGTTTTTTAAGCAAAATAAAGGAAAGACTATTAAAAACAGATAAAACAGAATAAATACATTTAAGAACTAGCAATAAGCAGAAAATAATGGAAATAAGCTATAAATAAGGTATGGTACAGTAAAATGGAAAATAAAGGAAAAACTATGAAAAAGCTTACAACTGTGAGGGCTTGAAGAACAATGAAACTAGATCAGAACTTAAACCTGGTTTGTCACTTACCAAGTTAAACCCATTCCAGCTTAATCACTCCAGCTCAATTCCACCCAATTGCTTATTTGCTTGAAATGTTGACTTTAGTTGACTTTTCTGGTTTTCTTGAATTAGAACAGATATGGATTACTATAAGCTCACACTAAGCTATATTTAGCTTATATGAGTTTATTCAAACAGAGAATAGCTTTTTTAATTAACACTCAACTTGATTCGAACTTAAACAGAGAACTTGAAAATATGGATTTTCATTAACTTGGAAATTTAATACAATACAGAAGTGACTTAAGAACAAAGGACTTGAAACTAACATACATTGACAATGAGAACTGAAATTAAGACTAGAATTAAATCTACACTACTGATGGTCCTAAAACTAGTGACAACTTCTTCTCTGTGTCTTCATTTCTTTATATAGCAGTCCCAGAAGCTTCTCTCCTCAATTCCGAACAAATCCCACCCATTTAATTGCTTTGAAGTAATCTCTGTCGTCCATTGGCATTTTGGCGGGAAAAGGTCCATGTGGGTTTTAACCTTTACTGAGCATGTGGGAAGGGTTAGATTGTGGAGTATTCTCATTGGAGGAGGGGGGGAGGTGATGGTGGATGTGTCAGGGGTGGTATTGCAGAGAAACCTGTGGGCGTGGTGGTGGTATTGGCGGGCAAGTAGGGAAGAAGGAGGGTTTGACTTGAGTTTGACCCTGGGTTTAGCAAAGGGTGGATCGGGTTGTTGATTTTGGGCTTGGGATTTTATTTTGTTTGGGCTGGGTATGTAACTGGGTTGGATAGTGTTAGGATTGGATTTGGTTTAATGTAGTGTTTAAAGGTTGGGTTTTATTTTTAGGATAGGGTCCGGATTGGATTTAGTGATAAACACAAGGACCATTTTTGTAATTTCTGAATTTTTGAAGGGCAGAGTTGTAAGTTTCCAAAAGTTATCAAAAGGGCCTAAATTGTAACATGTGAATAGTACACGGGTATTATTTGATAAATTACACTTTTTAAATACCCGAGGACTAAATTTGCCAATTTTGAAACTTGAGGGGTAAAAGTTGCCATTTTTTAGAAAACTTTCATCCAGGGACTAAAAGTGAACATGTTTGATATCCCAAGGACTAAAGTTGACTTTTCTTTCATTTTAAACCTTCAGGGACTAATTCTGCCAATTTGTGAAACTTTAGGGATTGAAAATGACAATTTTGTGAACTTTGCATGTTTTTCACTTGTTTTCAATCTTTTTGCATCTGAATCACATAAAAACACATTTCAATGATATTTATAGTATTATGTGACATTTCAAAGTGTTTTTGGCTATTTTAACAGTCTAAATGGGAATAAAATGATGAGTATTTAGACACTCATCAATCCCCCACACTAAACTATTGCTAGTCCCTAGCAATCTTTTATGAAAATTTAATGGATTTTATCTCTTTACCAAAAGCCATTACTTCTGGAGTAGCCAATGTTTTAGTATGTGATACTTTGGTTGATGAGTGTCTAAATACTCATCATTTCTGTCACATTTTATCTGCAAAAACATTCAAAAACATGCAGATATGCTTAAAAATACTGAAAATATCATAAAATGTGTTTTTATTTGACTCAGGAACAAAAAGATTGAAAATAAGTGAAAAACGAACAAAGTTTGCATAATTGTCACTTTCAGTCCCTGAAGTTTCACAAATTGGCAGATTTAGTCCCTGAAGGTTTAAAATGTAAGAAAAGTTAACTTTAGTCCTTGGGATATCAAACATATTCACTTTTAATCCCTGGATGAAATTTTTCTAAAAATGACAACTTTTACCCCTCAAGTTTCAAAATTGGCAAAACTAGTCCTCGGGTATTTAAAAATTGGAATTTATCAAATATTACCCTTGTGCTATTTATAATTGGCAAAATAAACTCTTTTGATAACTTTGGAAAATTGTCTACTCAAACCTTCAAGAATTCAGTAATTACAACTATGGTCCTTGTGAAATAACTACAAACCAAACCGGACCCCTTATTTAATTTAACCCAACCCTTTTAATATCAACCCAACCCATCCTACACAATTACCCAGCCCAATCCTTAAACCATGGCCCAATTCCCCTTTTATTAATAAAACCCGGCATGGTATTTAATACCAGTTTGACCTCAGTCAAACTCTTCCCCTTCCTCACAACCCCGCCAAAACCACCATCACCCATAGTTCTCTGCAAAACCACCCCCCTCCTATCCCACTTACCTAACAAAACAAGAAGCATTTAAAGCTTCTTCTCTACCTCCACATAATGCATTAAATGCTAAAAACCTGCTCGAATCCACTATCTCTATTTTGGCGCCAATTTTCATTTGAATGGCTGAGATTAATTGGAAGCAATCCAAGGGTGCAGATGTGATCAAGGATGTCGGCTAAGGGTTTCCCACTTTATCTTTGTATATATAGAACAATGTAATAGGAAATAAGACAGTAGTTAATTTTTATTTAAATCGTTTTTACTTAATTGTCTTTCTTTATTGTAATTTTCATTTCCAGTCATCAATATAAGCAATTTACAGTCACTTTGATCTCATTTTAATACATCTTGCATTTAATTTCAGTTACTTTACAATTTCAAGTTCTATTGTAATTCGTATTAAGTTAAATGTTAATTGGAAAAGTTTATTACTCCCTCCGTCCCACTAAAAGTGTCCTACTTTGAATTTTCAAAGTCTTTGTTTTTCAACTTTGACTGTAAATATTTTTGTTTGTGTTATATAATACTTGATGAAAGTTATATGAATTGATTTAGTTTTAGATGTGTTTTCATTGGGTATACTTTTCATCAAGTATTATATAACAAAAAAATATATATTTAAGGTCAAAATTTAAAACAAGAAACTTTGAAAATTCAAAATAAGACACTTTGACTGGGACGGAGGGAGTATCTGTTTACATAAGCTTATATAAGCTAGTTATAGCTTACTGTGAGCTTATGTTAGTTTAATTCCGATCTAATTCAAGAAAGAAGAAGAAGTCAAAGAAAGTCAACAAAAGCTCAAAATAAGCAGTTCTAGGAGTAGAAGCTAATCTGGATGGCTTTTCTGGTTTCTAGCTTGTTGACAACAAGCTAGGAGTGGTTTCTGGTCCTTGTTCTTTGATTCACAGTCCAATTCAGTTGTAAGCTATTTCATTAGTTTGCATCATTTTGATCATTACTGTTGAATAGCTTATTATCAGCTTATTTATATAAGTTCTTGCTTATTTGTAGTTCTTAAGTGGATTTCATTAGTTAAATAAGTCTTTTATAGCTTTTGTATCATTTTCTCTAAAAACACTTAAAAAAAGTCTAAAAATAGCATAACATAGCCTAGCTTAATTTATCACTTAATTCTGTTCTAAAAGTTGCTTATTATAGTTTATATAAGTTATTTAATCAATAAAAGTCAGCAATCATAAGTTGAATTATCTGTTTTCTTTGAAAATCACCACAGACCATATCAAAGAGGTGTTTGGTTTATGCAGTCAACAAGGTCAACTGAGCTTGTACTGTTCATTGACCACTTTCCAAACTTTGATCTTGCTCAAATAAGTCATATTAAGCTGTTCCTATGTTATTTTAAGTTAATTTGATAGGTTGTGTAGTTTTGATCAATCTGTGCAATTTTTAGAATCTCAAAAGCTCAAATAAGCCATTTTAAGCTATAAGCTCTTTATGGCCTTTTTCATGGCTCAACTGAGGTCTTTTGGATTCATTTAGAGTAGACACCAAAGTTGGTTTGGACTTGTGCACATATGTGCAAGTCTGCACAAAAAACTCATTCCTGCTGATCAGTGTATACTGAGTAGCATAAGCTACTTGATTGTGGCTTATCCAATTAAGCTGTGAACCTGATTTTTGGTTTATGAGTAGTTCACATAGCTAGTTTTAAGATTATCATCTGGTATTCCATTTCATAGCTTATTTGATTGCTTAAAATTAGGCCTGCACTTTTCCCCAACTCTGCTGATTCAATTTCTGATTCTGCTGATTCAGTTTTTAGTTCCTAAGCTCACCTGTTCTAGTGCTTAATTGGACTTCAATTGGTGTGTTTCTGATAGGGCTTTTTGGTTTTTAAGATTCCCAATAGTACTAGCTAGCTTTTGCCCCCATTAGTTTGCATCTCAGTAGCTTATTGGTCTGCTTAATCTACCTTGCAATTTGGCCATTTTTCTGCTGTTTCTGCTGATAGCTTTGCTACTGCTTATCTTCTTATCAGCTTAATTACTTGTGCTTATTTGTGTTTTTCAGTTGTTTTAAGCTTATATAAGTTGTTTACACTTGTCCTGAGCATTTGGTTAACTTTTGTGCTTTTTAGCTTATTAGCCCAACTGCTTATCTGCCCATCTGCTTATCTGTGCTTATTAAACTTTTGATTTTATTTTTCTTAGCTTTCAAATATTAATTTAGACTTAACCTGAATTTTTCAGATTTTTCCTAAGTCATTTAATATTTTTAATTTTTTTTATTAGTTTCTATCAGTAATTAAATCATAATAAATAGAAAAATAATCAAAAAAATATAATTTTAATTTTCTTAATTTTATTTTATTAAGTAGATTATAGGAAAAATATAATAATCTTTTTAGACCTTAAGAAAAACAAAATAAAAAATAAGTGATAGCTTCTATTTAATAGAATTTATCTTTTTAAATTTTGAATTAAGTAATTTTCATTTTTATAATTTTCTTAGCTTCTTTTTACTTAATAATATTTATAGAAAAAGTTTTAGATTTTTCTTTGTTTATTTAGTATTTATTATAAATTAAATTAGTTTTACATAAATTATTAAATAATAAATAATTAATAATAATTAGATAAAAAGTGTTAAAAAATATAAGTTAAGTTTTAAAATAAGTTTTAAGTAATTTTACATTTTTTAGGTTTTAAATTTCATAAATTTCATCTTTAGTCCCATTTTTAGATTCCCAGTTACGCGTTTTAGTTTATTTTTATTCGCGTTTAATTTTCTTGTGCATATCTGTTTTAAATTTGTTATTTAGAATTATTAAAAAAGCAAAATCAAATATCTAATCACATCAGTCACTCTTATCCTAACTTTCCACAGTTTGCCCATTCACACCTCGTTGGGAAACGATTCGAGTAATTACTTACCTGTCTTCACACTACACACGAACGTGAGTTTTTGCAAGCATCCTTTTTCACAAAGGGGTAAATTGTAATTATTCACGCGTATCCGCTGTCTGCATTTATTTATAAGTGTATTCAGCACGGATCAAATTTTGGCGCCGCTGCCGGGGAGGTGTGTTGCGACAATTGTTTAGAGTTTAAGCGATTAGTGATTTGAGATCCTTCTCCCAGAAGTTCCTATTTCCCAAAAACAATATAAAATACAAAAATATTTTTCTTTTCTTTTCTATATATATTATTATTATTATTATCATATAAAAAAATTAAAAAACCCAAAAACATTTTCCGTTTTCTTTAATAATAACAACCAATAAAATTTACCATCGAGAACCAAGACAGAGTACTACCTAACTGGGGATACGACCATAATAAGTTCCCAAACATCAGATTTAAAACTTGCCTTTGTATCACTTGCGAATATCGGCTCACCTTTGATTGATAAACAAACTATAACGGAGGTTTAAGGATAGTCTGACATTAAATTGTCGGACTGAAAGAAGCGGGTTTTTAAGGAGCATAATTGCCCACCTTTGCTTCTCCGCCACTCTGTGCGTTTATCTTTTAGAGAGCTACCGTACGCTTGTTGATTATTGGTTTAAGTTCACTTGTGTTTTTTCTCGATCTTGATTTTAATTGAAAATTTTTGCTGAAAGTGCATGCGCACTCGTTCTTCTAGGTCATCAAGCCCTTTTCGTGAGCTTGGAAACATACCTCGAAGACGTCATAGACGTTCTGCTCTGTCAGTCGTACCCGAGTTACGTACTGATCCCAAAACCCCTGTCATCATGGCAGAAGACCGCCCTATGAATGAGCTTCTCCAAGCTCCCACCGAGGGTTATGGAGATGCTATTATTGTTCCAGCCATCGTGGCTGAGAATTTTGAGCTTAAAACCAGGTTGATAAACCTTTTAACATTGCGTCAATTCTATGGTTTTGAAAGGGACGATCCTCAAGATCACGTTCGATGGTTCAACAAAATCACATCCACCATCAAATGTAAAAATGTCCCGGAGGAATCGATCAAACTTCTTCTTTTCCCGTTTTCCATCGATGGGGCAGCCCGAATTTGGCTTGACAAACAACCCCCTCGATCAATTAGAACATGGGAAGATTTAGTTCAAAAGTTCGTAAATGAATTCTTTCCTCCTTCTAAAACCACGCATCTTAAAAATGAAATCATGAAATTCTCTCAAAGGTTTGATGAACCATTTGGAGAAGCATGGGAGCGTTTCAAAGAATTGCTCCGCAAATGTCCTCATCACGGTTTCACCGATTTGATGCAAATGGACACTTTCTACAATGGGTTAAACCCATCAGACCAAGATTCTCTTAATGCCTCAGCTGGAGGTAATTTTCTGAGCAAATCCACTAAGGAAGCCATTGCACTCATTGAAAATAAGTCAAAGGTCCGCACTGCACGAGCCAGACCATATTATTCTCAGGCTAGTGCTGCTCCTTCTACTTCATCTCCCGTGAGTCAGTCTAGTACTGATACTCAGCTTGCTGAACTCACGAAGGTTATTCAAGCTTTGGTTTTCTCCACACAAAAGAAAGAGTCCGCTCCGCAAACTTCTCACACTGCTGAAATCAAAAAGGTAGAAGTTTGTGTTACTTGTGGTGGCCCTCACGCTTACTACAATTGTACTGCCACCGATGGCAATGCATTTGAAGTCAAAGCTTTAGCCGGATCTTCCAACCAAGGAGGTGGCCAATACCATCCTCAAGTGGAAACTAATTACCGTGCTAACAATCAACATGGACCACCCGGTTTTCCTCCTCCTAACAATCCAAATATGATTAATCCTAATCAGCAAAGAAGGCAAAACACGCAGAATCAATATCATGCCCCGAACAATCAATACCCACCCCAAAGGGGTAATCAAGGGTATTAAGCTCCTAATTCCCAAAGGCCTCTCTCGAGTGAACTTGATAGCTACATCAAGGTTAATGATGCGTGGTTTTGCAACCTTACAACAGGTTTTACCTCTCGAGGGATCTCAAGAGGCTTACAACCCCACCAGGCAGTGTACCTGACCGATGTAGTATAGTGTAGTGGTAAGTACGAGGGATTGATCGTTCTCCACAGGGAATAGTGTTCGTTAGGTATGAAAAACTACTCTAATAGGTCTAAGGGTGAGGGAAGATTCTTTTTTGTATTTTTATAATTTTATGAAAGCAAGTAAAATCTCGGGTTTGAAAGAGTGGGCGAAATTAGTTGCTAGTCAACTAACCCAAATTACTACGAATGCAAATAAAATAAAATAACAGAAAATGAAAATGTGGTGAAACTTATATGGAGAGAAATGTGTTTACTTAGATTTCCTTACTCCCTAACTATCTTTTACCGGTTGATTAGTGTGTATTAATTGCGTGGATGATGGGTGTATTCCTTAATACCAATCGTGGGGTGGCGTACGTACTTCCCCAACTCTATGAACTCCTACTTCACTCCTATGTCGAGCCGGCTAAGAAGCTCCTAACATGGGATCACTATAATTCGCTCATGCATTAAATACAACCATAAAAACCTTAGTACGCATTGGTTCATGTTTCTTAAGACGTTCAAGCAAGTTACCGAATAGGAAGTTAGCCAGTTTTCTTAAGCCTAACATAGATGAACAATCATCCAATACAACTAATAACACACTAATAACCAATAATCAATAGCTAGGTTTCATTAGATCTAAGCAAACACAAAGAAAACCTAGCCTAGCATGTTAAACAAAAGACAAGAACAAGATAGAATCAAACAACACATAGACATATTGAATGATTAATTGATAACTTATCTTCAATGTAACATGGAAGATCTCAAGGCAAAAAGCCTTGAAAAAGCTGCTAAAATCGTCTTAGGGTTTTTCACACACAAAGTTCCACACAAGTTCCACACTAATGACAAAAAATTGCAAAACTATATATAGAGATTAAGGGCTGACGGCGTCACGTTGTAGATTCTGACGCCGTCACCTCGCCGCTTTTAGGGTTCCCGGATGGCCTTCCTGACGCCGTCCCTCTTTAATGCTCCAAAATCCGTTCTGGCCTATCAAAGCTCGACGCCGTCAGAAATAAGCTTGACGCCGTCCCTCTTTAAATTAAGTCGTGACGACCTTGATCAGATTAAAGGGTGACGCCGTCAGATTTTTCATGCAAAATTCTCTGGCTTATCATGAGTAATTTTCATATCCACCTTTTTCTTGCCAAGCCATGACGCCGTCTGGGGAAAATCCTGACGCCGTCAAAGGTACTTTTTAGCCGATTTTGAGACTTTGTCGTTTTCTTCACTTTTATGCTCCAAAAACGTCCAAAATGCTTCCTTTTCCAGATTTCTTCTCCAAAGTACCTAAAATGACAAAAGGAATAATTCAGGGCAATATTTGATCAAATAAATACGATTTAGGGCTTAAATGACCCCCTAAAAGCGGTACACTTTTCGCTTCATCAAATACCCTTACACTTGAGATTTGCTTGTCCTCAAGCAAATGCGCTTTTATTCTAATCAAAATACAAGTTAGGGGTCATTTAATGCTAACATAAAAGTAATTACAACAAATATTCGTTCCATTTTAATCATAATAAGCACGGAGATTACAAACTAGCACCTCACAAGTAGTGTTTAGATACTCACATCTCTCAAGTGTCATCAAAATAAATCTCATAAATGAAAACGGATAATATCTCTCACTACCTGTCATAGCAAATAGATTAGCATAGGCTTGGGAAAGGATCAAAAACCTCCTCCACTAGGCGTAAGCACCTAAGATAAACTATCAAAGAGGGCTTTTAAACGGGTTATAACGTTAGGTGTAGGGATATGATAAACACGGTTTTTTTGGATAAGGGATATTTTACTGGTGGCGAGTTAAAGATCTTGATTAATTACATGTACTATACAATGTTGCTAAGCCAAGACTCGACTCAATCTTAAGCTAAAAACAAAATAACAAAAACATAAAATAAACATAAAATGAAACGGGATGGTAGTCCGTATGTTTTTTCTACTTTTCCTTTTCTCATTTTTTTGTATTTTTCTTGATTTTTTCGTTTTTTTTTTTTTTTTTCTTCATACACTCTTGCCCTACCATCCAAAATAATACATCATAGGGGCGTTGCATTCCCCTTACACTTGAACTTTTACATAACTTTACAATTAACTATTCTAATGACTCGAATTAAGATAATTAAAACACTTGGAGTACTTTTAAAATATTTAGCACATATGGGGGTAATAAATGATGTTCTTCCCCATTACTCCATTACACTAGTACTTTACCCATAAGTCCCAATCGTCCCAAAACAATATGTACAAAGATATGACTCGACTTAGCAACCATGTAATCAACTAGATAATTAACTTGGGGTTTTAAACAAATGTTGTCACAATAATGCACTAAGAATGAGTGCATATAAGGTAGGCTAAGGCGATTTGGGTGTACAATTTAGTGGGGTGTAACAAATTCTTCCTTTAAGTAAAATGCTTAAAGGTCGAAACGAAAAGATAGGCTCTGAGGGGTGTACTAGGGGTATTGTGTACTAAAAATGAGTACAACGCAAAGGGTGTGGGAGAATTACTTGACCAATGTAGCCAACGTAATTATAACAAAATCACAGGTGTAAAACAATGGGTTAATCCTAATGCCTCTTATCATGTAGTAAATCTAACTACACGAATGTAGTCTCACTTGTGGCCTCGGAATGGTCCTAACGCAAGTTCTAGAATCTAAGTGCTACCGGTACACACATCATAGCATAAATGCTTTTCCTACCAATTCTAGGGGCGAACCTCACATATTTGGGGGTGGAAAATTTTTTAGTGGTACGGTTTTTGTGCTAGTCATATAACTCCTATCCGTGAGACGCTCATTAAGATCAAAGTTTCACTCCTAAATGTTGTAAAAAATTTTAAATTTGGCACTAAAATTTACCCTAACAGGTATTTATCTCAGTTTTATTACACATCTACTATTAAACAAACAAAAATCAAGCGTAATAGCATTCTCTAATCGTACTTTTACCCCCCCCCCCCCTTACACTTAAGATGAACATTGTCCCCAATGTTCAAATAACAAGATGTAAAAGTAAAAAGGTAAAAGAATGAAATCAAATACTCCCCTGATTCGCTCGGTGGATAATGAGGTAACATGGTTAAATCTTCTTCCAAAGTAATGTTGAAGCTCCATGACTAATGCATCGCCAAAAGCTTGATCCAACAAATATTTCCTTGTCCAAAATAACCTGTTAAACCTGAGAAAACAAACACGAAAACCTGCATAACATCGGCGGGATAAACTCTATATATAAGGATATAATGCTTGTGGAATGATAATTTTGCAGATTCCTGGAGATTATAAGTTAGAGATTTAATAAAAACTTTTTATGAAAACAAAACTTTCAAAAATTTTCAGAAAATTAAACCTGACGCCGTCAGGTTGTAACTCCTGACGCCGTCAGAAATGATCTGACAGAATTCTCATGTTAAGTTTTCAGAAAAATTTTAGAAAAAACTATACCTTACTTCCTGGAAATCCTGCAAAACATCATTATGACTCGATACAAGCATTTGACTCAAACAAATACTAATATGTATGTTAATTTAATATTATTACGATTCATGTTCATTTATGTTCTAATAAACCGATTTAGATTTCCCTTACACTTATCTTTTGCAAAATACCTTTATATGTAGTTAAGACGAAGTTAAAAACAAGATAAAGCATTTTCACAATTTACTTTTGAACATGAATCAATAATAATAAAATTTAAACATACATACGGAAACAAATAAAAACAAACAAACAAATAAATAAACACACAAAGCAAATAAAGCTTGGGTTGCCTCCCAAGAAGCGCTTTTCTTTATTAACGAGTCTTGTAGCTAGACTCAAAGTCACGTACATTACGTGACTTCTTCATCGAAAGTTATGTCTTCCTCATTGATCATTTCATTACCATTCTCCTGATAATGCTTGACTCGTTGAATATTTACAGTGAATTCTCTATCCTCGTCGTCAATTAATACAACGGCTCCGGTTTTAGAGGAGCTCCTTACGGTAAAAGGTCCATACCATCTAGATTTAAGTTTCCCAGGAAATAGCCTTAAGCGAGAATTATATAATAAGACCTTGTCTCCTTCTGAAAACTCCTTGGGTCTCTTAATCCGTTGGTCATGCCATCTTTTTGCCCTTTCTTTGTATGTAATGGAAGATTCATAAGCCTCTAATCTCAATTCATCGAGCTCTTGGAGCTGTAAGAATCTATTTGTTCCCGCAACCGTATAATCCAAATTGCAAGCCTTAAGTGCCCAATACGCCTTGTGTTCCAGTTCTACTGGAAGGTGGCATGCCTTGCCATATACCATACGGAACGGGGTTGTCCCGATTGGTGTCTTATAGGCGGTTCGAAATGCCCACAGAGCTTCATCGAGTTTAAAAGACCAATCTTTTCGGTTTTGATTGACCGTTTTCTCTAATATTCTCTTTATGGCTCTATTAGTGTTTTCGACTTAACCGTTGGTTTGAGGATGGTAAGCAGTGGAGAATCGGTGAGAGACTCCATATCTTTTCATAACTTTCTCCATTTGCGAATTGCAAAAATGGGTTCCCCTGTCACTAATAAGAGCCTTCGGAATTCCGAACCTAGCGAACAATTTTTTTAAGAAATGAATGACTACCCTAGCGTCGTTAGTCCTAAGGGCTTGTGCTTCCACCCATTTCGAAACATAATCAATAGCCACTAGGATGTATTCATTCCCTCCTGAAGATGGGAAGGGTCCCATGAAATCAATTCCCCAAACATCGAAAACCTCACAAACTTGTATATAATTCTGTGGGGCTTCATCCCTCCTAGAGATATTCCCAGCTCTTTGACATGCGTCACAAGTTTGTATCATTCCCTTCACATCACAAAATATTGTAGGCCAATAGAATCCCGCGTCGAAGACCTTTCGTGCAGTAGTGTTCATTCCGTGATGTCCTCCAGATGGACCTGCATGACATTCTTTCATAATTCTGACAGCCTCCCTTTCCGAAACACAACGCCTGATTACCTGGTCCGGACATCTTCGGAATAAGAAAGGTTCATCCCAAAAGTAATACCTTAATTGATTGAAGAACCTCTTTTTTTATGCCTGCTCATATGCTCAGGAATGACTCGACTTGCCAGGTAGTTAGCATAATCCGCATACCATGGTTCAGAATCATTTATTGACATGAGCTGCTCTTCAGGAAATGACTCCCGAATCTCACTCTTGTCAGATTCAGCGAGGCTGGGGTTTTCGAGACGAGAGAGATGATCAGCTGCAAGATTCTCTGCTCCTTTCTTATCACGAATCTCAACATCGAACTCTTGCAATAGTAAGATCCAACGAAGTAACCGTGGTTTAGCATCCAGTTTATTAAAAAGATATCGAATAGCTGAATGGTCCGTAAAAACAACCGTTTTGGAAAGGACAAGATATTGGCGAAACTTATCAAAAGCAAATACCACGGCTAGTAATTCCTTTTCAGTGGTTGTGTAGTTTTCTTGAGCAGGATTCATGGTTTTGCTAGCGTAGTATATTGGCTGAAAGTGTTTGTTAAGCCTTTGGCCTAATACTGCTCCAACAGCATAATCGCTAGCATCGCACATGATTTCAAAGGGTAACTCCCAGTTAGGGGTGACCATAATTGGAGCTTGGGTAAGTTCCTGCTTCAATCGATCGAATGCATCCTTGCACTCTTGAGAGAAGTCGAACGGGGCATCCTTCATGAGCAACTGAGTCATTGGTTTAGCTACCTTTGAGAAATCTTTAATGAATCTCCTATAGAAGCCAGCATGACCCAAAAAGCTACGGATTGCCTTGACAGTTGTTGGATAGGGAAGTTTGGATATAGCTTCAATTTTTGCCCGGTCTACTTCAATTCCACTTCCTGAAATTTTGTGCCCTAGCACAATCCCTTCTTTTACCATAAAGTGGCACTTTTCCCAGTTTAGTACCAAGTTGGTTTCCTCACAACGTTTGAGCATTTTCTCAAGGTTAGCAAGACATCGATCAAAAGAGTTTCCAAAGACTGAAAAATCATCCATGAAGACCTCCATGCTGTCTTCCATCAACTCATGGAAGATTACCGTCATGCAGCGCTGGAAAGTGGCGGGGGCGTTACATAGTCCAAAGGGCATTCGCTTGTAGGCGAAGGTGCCATAAAGGCATGTAAACGTAGTCTTTTCTTGGTCCTCAGGAGCGATAGGGATTTGGAAATACCCTGAGAACCCATCTAGGAAGCAGTAGTACTCATGCCCTGCTAACCTTTCCAACATTTGGTCGATAAATGGGAGAGGGAAATGATCCTTTCGGGTTGCATCATTCAACTTCCTATAATCGATGCACACACGCCATCCAGTTACTGTCCGTTGAGGCACTAACTCATCCTTATCGTTCTTCACCACCGTCATTCCTCCCTTTTTTGGTACAACCTGTACAGGACTTACCCATGGACTGTCAGAAATTGGGTAAATTAGCCCTGCATCTAGGAGCTTAATGACTTCCTTTTTTACGATTTCCTTAATGTTGGGGTTTACTCGCCTTTGAGGTTGCACGAAGGGTTTATAATCCTCCTCCATGAGGATTTTATGCGTGCAAAAGGTAGAGTCAATCCCCTTGATGTCGGCTACACTCCATGCTATAACTCCTTTATATTTTTTTAAAACTCCTAAGAGTTTATCCTTTTGTTCACTTTTCAAGGAAGAGCTTATGATTACCGGAAGTTGATCTTCCCCTTGGAGGAAAGCATATTCAAGGTTGTTTGGGAGTTCCTTGAGTTCTACCGCAGGTGGCTCGATGATGGAGGGTTTAAGTTTGTTCTCGGGTTTACGAAGCTCAAGCTGTTCGATTTCTTGTCTGGGATAGAAGGAGACTGCGTTTACATCCATAGTCTTCTCCTCCTCTAAGATGGGTAAGAAAGCTTCATCTCGCAACCACCCAGCTTCCACCTATTCATCTATACAATTGTCAATTTCGTCAGATAGTTCGTTGATTTCTCCGATGAAATACAGCTGATTATCTGTTTCGAGAGAAAGATTCATTGTGTCCTTGATGTCGAAGGTTAAGCTATCGGCTCCCACTCGTAAGGTTAGTTTGCCGTCATGAACATCAATAACAGCACGAGCAGTTGCAAGGAATGGCCTCCCTAGAATGATGGGCACTAGGTCATCTTCTTCCATCTCTAAGATGACGAAGTCAACTAGAAATTTGAACTTCCCTACCTTAACCAGCACATTCTCGCATATTCCTAAGGGGTATTTGACTGATCTATCGGCTAGTTGGATGTTCATACGGGTGGGTTTCAATCCAGAGTACCCTAATTTGAGGAACATGGAATGCGGCATAAGATTGATACTTGCTCCTAATTCGGCCAAAGCATTCTTGATTGAAAGAGATCCTATTGAGCAAGGCAAGGTGAAACTACCTGGATCGTCCACCTTCTTTGGCAGTCCTCGTTGAGTCACCACAGAACATTCTTCTCCTAAGGTTACAAGACCCTCGAGCCCTTTTCTGTTGGTTAGCAACTTCTTGAAGTATGTACTATATTTGGGCATATGGTAACATGCATCAAGAAGGGGTATGGTAACGACCGAATTCCTCAAATATGACAAGAATCTTTTATTATCATTTTCGACCTTTTGATTCTTGAGACGGGACGGGTATGGGACTTTAATGGGCTGTTTGGTTGGAGTAGGTGGAGAGGGAGTTACCAGAGGGGTTTGTTCGGGATTCTCATCGTTCACATTATCTTCCTCCTCATGAGGGGTGTTGGGTTCCATGACGTTAGATTGTTGAGCTGGGTAAGGTGGATCCTTAGTAGTTGTTCCAGCACGAGTGGTGATGGCGAGTAAGGGATCTCTTTGAGGTTCGCCAAGGTCGTCGAGAGTGGCGTTGAGCTCTGCGAAATTGGCCCTCATGTCGTTTTGTTGACTATTGATGAGGTTGTCGAGACCATTTAGTTGCAGATTCTTTTCAAACGTGAAATGCCCAAGATCATCCTCAAAAGTGCTCCTAACCTTGTAGTCAGGATATTTTCCTCCTCCTTCTTCTCTCACAAGATTTCCCCAAGGGGTGAAATCATTGTTTTGGTAGAAAGTTAAGAGCGAAGGATCATCGAAGATGTCGTGGCTTGACAAGCATGCTTGTTCGGTGGTGGTATCATCCCCGCATTCCTCCACTTCATGCGGGCCACCACATTGGTCGCAGATCAAGTATGGGTTTGACAACCGTTTAGTTGGTTGTGACTTGTCTAGATAAGAGACTTGATCATTCATTCTACTCAACCGGCCAGCAAAAGGAGGCTCTTTCATGATCTTGGAAATGCTCATGATCGAATCGGGTTCATCCCAGGTATCGTCTTGATCATTTGCGTATTCCTCAATTCTATTCCATCCTTCCTCAGCACTTAGGTTGGCTATTTTTCCTTTTACCGAATTATTAATGCCACATTGGTCGCTTTTAGGGACACTGTCATAAAAGATTTGGACCAGAAGCCATAGTTCAGTGCCATGATGAGGGACTTGTCTAATCAGATCTTTGAATCTGTTTCAGGATTCGTGAATGGGTTCAGCTGGTCCAACATGGAAGCGGAAGATTTCGTCTCTTAACGTTGAAGTTCTTCCTATTGGAAAGAATTTCTCGTAGAATTTTGAGACAAGCTGTTCCTATGTGAAAATGGATTCGGAGGGAAGTTGGTTATACCAGTCTCCGGCTTTTTCATAAAGGGTGAAAGGAAAGAATCGCAGCCGGGAGGTATCCCTAGTGGCCCCGTCCGTATGGAGGGTATCCACTATTTTCAGGAAGTCCTTGATGTGTTGGATTGGATCTTCAGTTTTCAATCCGTGGAACTTGTATACACTTTGGACAAGCCAAATATCGGTTGCACGCAAGACCCCATTCGTGTGTTCATTTGGAAAAACGATAGCATTGGAAAAGCCACGAGGGGTGGGAGAAGAGTAGTCCTTGAGGCATATAGGAATTGGGTTTTCGGGAACCTCCATATCGCGATTGGGTTGAGGGCTAGGAGGTGTAGAATGATGATTGGATTCTTCCTCGGAGAGGGCATCATCAAAGTTGATGGCAAAGCCAGATGGTTCGGGTGTTGCAAAGAGTCGCCTTAATCTTCGCATTTCCCTATCAGGTTCTGCGTAGGGTGAAATAAGGTCGCTTAGTGAACTACGACTCCTGGTGACTCTGAGATTGGAGAAATCTTCGTTTACCATGATGGCCAAGGAAGATTTGAGCAATGGATAGAGCAGAAAAAGATAGACTAAAGAAAATCTAGAAAAATAAAATAAAAATCTCACTAGAAAGGAATCTAGTGAGTAGACCTATAAAATAAAAATTCAACCTAAACAATAACTATTCCCCGGCAGCGGCGCCAAAAACTTGATGCGTGGTTTTGCAACCTTACAACAGGTTTTACCTCTCGAGGGATGTCAAGAGGCTTACAACCCCACCAGGCAGTGTACCTGACCGATGTAGTATAGTGTAGTGGTAAGTACGGGGGATTGATCGTTCTCCACAGGGAATAGTGTTCGTTAGGTATGAAAAACTATTCTAATAGGTCTAAGGGTGAGGGAAGATTCTTTTTTGTATTTTCATAATTTTATGAAAGCAAGTAAAATCTCGGGTTTGAAAGAGTGGGCGGAATTAGTTGCTAGTCAACTAACCCAAATTACTACGAATGCAAATAAAATAAAATAACAGAAAATGAAAATGTGGTGAAACTTATATGGAGAGAAATGTGTTTACTTAGATTTCCTTACTCCCTAACTATCTTTTACCGGTTGATTAGTGTGTATTAATTGCGTGGATGACGGGTGTATTCCTTAATACCAATCGTGGGGTGGCGTACGTACTTCCCCAACTCTATGAACTCCTACTTCACTCCTATGTCGAGCCGGCTAAGAAGCTCCTAACATGGGATCACTAGAATTCGCTCATGCATTAAATACAACCATAAAAACCTTAGTACGCATTGGTTCATGTTTCTTAAGACGTTCAAGCAAGTTACCGAATAGGAAGTTAGCCAGTTTTCTTAAGCCTAACATAGATGAACAATCATCCAATACAACTAATAACACACTAATAACCAATAATCAATAGCTAGGTTTCATTAGATCTAAGCAAACACAAAGAAAACCTAGCCTAGCATGTTAAACAAAAGACAAGAACAAGATAGAATCAAACAACACATAGACATATTGAATGATTAATTGATAACTTATCTTCAATGTAACATGGAAGATCTCAAGGCAAAAAGCCTTGAAAAAGCTGCTAAAATCGTCTTAGGGTTTTTCACACACAAAGTTCCACACAAGTTTCACACAAGTTCCACACTAATGACAAAAAATTGCAAAACTATATATAGAGATTAAGGGCTGACGGCGTCACGTTGTAGATTCTGACGCCGTCACCTCGCCGCTTTTAGGGTTCCCGGATGGCCTTCCTGACGCCGTCCCTCTTTAATGCTCCAAAATCCGTTCTGGCCTATCAAAGCTCGACGCCGTCAGAAATAAGCTTGACGCCGTCCCTCTTTAAATTAAGTCGTGACGACCTTGATCAGATTAAAGGGTGACGCCGTCAGATTTTTCATGCAAAATTCTCTGGCTTATCATGAGTAATTTTCATATCCACCTTTTTCTTGCCAAGCCATGACGCCGTCTGGGGAAAATCCTGACGCCGTCAAAGGTACTTTTTAGCCGATTTTGAGACTTTGTCGTTTTCTTCACTTTTATGCTCCAAAAACGTCCAAAATGCTTCCTTTTCCAGATTTCTTCTCCAAAGTACCTAAAATGACAAAAGGAACGATTCAGGGCAATATTTGATCAAATAAATACGATTTAGGGCTTAAATGACCCCCTAAAAGCGGTACACTTTTCGCTTCATCAGTTAATGAGACCAATATGAAGGCAATGCAAAATCAAATCTCTAATTTGAAGAATGAATTTCAGTCCTCAATACACAAGCAAGGAACTGAGCTTTCAAACAAAATCGATCATTCTCAAAGCGAAGTTAAGAATATGTTTGCCAGTCTCATGGACCATCTCAATCCACCTTCTACCTCGGGAGGTCTCCCAAGCAACACTGTTGTCAACCCAAGGGGTGAACTCAAAGCTGTCACTACACATAGTGGTAAAGCTCATGATGGACTCAAGGTGATAAAGGACCCGGTACTTCCCACTAACAATGGAAGTGCTAAATACGTCTAACCCTCGGTCATCCAAAAATCTACACCCACAATTGCTCCTCAACCGTCAAGAATAGATCCTACTCTATCACGATTTACGGTTAAAAGTTTGTCAACCAAACTTAGTGAGCAAAGAACAGCCAGATATTATTCCGAAATGCTCAATGCTGTTCCTGTCAGTGTGCTTGATGACAGTGATGATGATGAAGATACCACTTTCGTCAAAGCTATCACCACTCGGAGTGGTGCTGCTTATGAGGGACCCTCTGGTCCTATTCCTCCTCCGTTGTTTGAAATGGAAAAAGAGACGGAGGATACAACGGACAAAGTGCAAATTCCAAGCCCAAAAAGTACAGCACAAGTCTATCCTCCGATTGGCCCGAAAAATAAATCCAAACCAGGAGTTGTCTTTGAATCTATTAAGACTCCTGAAGTCATTGCTCCTAAATCCAAACCTTACATTCCTTACCCATCGCGCTTAAATGAGCAAAAGCTCCGTGAGAAGGCTAGTCAACAAATGGACAAATTCTTTCAAATCTCTAAAGAATTACATTTTGACATAAGTTTTGCGGATGCTATCATTCTGATGCCCAAGTTTGCATCAACAATCAAACACTTGTTAAGCAACAAGGAAAAACTGATTGAAATGGCTAAAACTCCTTTAAATGAGAACTGCTCAGCGGTTATCTTGAAAAAGCTTCCAGAAAAGCTTGGAGATCCTGGAAAGTTTCTAATACCTTGTGTATTTCCGGGAATGGTTGAATGCTATGCCTTGGCAGATCTTGGTGCAAGCATCAACCTGATGCCTCATTCAGTATGGAAGAAAATTTCTCTTCCGGATCTTACTACTACATGCATGACTCTTGAGCTTGCAGATCGAACCATATCTCATCCATGCGGCATTACCGAAGATGTGTTTGTGAAAGTAGGTAAGTTCCATTTTCCAGCTAACTTTGTGGTTTTTGAATTCGACGCAGATCAAAAGGTTCCTCTCATTCTTGGAAGAGGATTCCTAAAAACGGGCCATGCTCTTATTGATGTATTTAAGCATGAGATCACATTGCGTGTGGATAAGGAAGCTGTTACCTTTAACCATGATCAAACATCGAAGTACTCCTCAAATTATGACTCTAAATCGGTTAACCGAATCGATGTCATTGATATTGCTTCAAAGGAGTACTCTCAAGAAAGTATTGGTTATTTTCATAATTCTGTGAGTGGTAATCCACCCACATCTTCTCTGCCTATCATTTCCGACTCTTCCCCTTCTCTCACTCCGTTTGAGGGAAGTGATTCCAATTTGGAAGAGATCGAGGCTTTTCTCAAGTGTGATTCATTTCTTGAAGGAATTGATAACGCTGAGATTGATCTGGAGGGAGATATTCTTTCTCTTGAGAAATTGTTGAATCAGGACAATTCTCCTCCTCTCCCTCCAGTTGAACTTCATAATAAGGAAATCAAGTCAGTTGAAAAAACTGATAAATTTCCGGAGATCAAGTTTAAGGACTTGCCTCCTCCACTTGAATATACAAATCTTGAGGAGGAAGTTCTTGTCTTAATTGCTAGTCAGATCTCTCTTCTTCCCTTCACCTACCCGGTGATTTACCCTATCTTTCACTCATTCGGGAGTGAGGATATTACCTTTGACCCCGGCATTTTCCATTTAACATTGGTTTAAATGCCGGATTTATCTCATCGGTGTGGAACTTTCTTATGCTCAATTGGTTATCCAAGCATCTTGAAAGAAAGTCCGATAGAGATGGTTTCTTCCACTTACTTCCCCATGAACCAATGAATTCGGGGTCGAGTCAAGCTAGCGACTCGGTTAATAAAAATAGTAGCAAAATATGGGTTTTCACCCGTGTCTCACCCAAGTGTGGGGGAGATGCCCCACATGTTGTATATATTTACAGTCAAAAAAAAAAAAAAAAAGTGTGTGTATATAAAATAATGGCTATTAGTATTTCCCTTTCACGTTCTAAGTGTTGGTTTAACAGCCGATACTTTGAATATTGAGGGCAATATTCAGTTCTAAGTGTGGGGGGAATTCTAGCAAATTTGATCAAATGTACCATCTAGTACCCCCATTTTTAGCCAAAATTTTAAAATTTTTTCTCACTTAGAACGCAATAAATGGTTATCAGTCCGCCATGTCTAACCCACATAAGGATTGGCTAATCCGAGAGCAAACGGCTCTTGGTAAAGATGTCTCAAATCCGTTGATGGCTTACAATTTGCCGAAAATTGTATGGTATTCGACTCACCATATCTTTATAAGTGAAGAGTTGGCTAGCCCGCAAGGTTATGGCTTGTGGTTAAGGCAGTGAAAAACCATGATTGGTAATCAGCTCACCAAAGATAATAATTTTAATTTATCTAAGAGTTGGCTAGTCCAGAAGCAAACGGCTTTTGGTAAAGACAAATCAAAACCGTTGACAGCTGATGATTTGCTCAAAATCATTTGGTTATCATTGTACCAAAGTATCACATACTAAAACATTGGCTACTCCAGAAGTAATGGCTTTTGGTAAAGAGAAAAATCCATTAAAACTTCATAAAAGATTGCTAGGGACTAGCAATAATTTAGTGTGGGGGATTGATGAGTGTCTAAATACTCATCATTTCTGTCACATTTTATCTGCAAAAACATTCAAAAACATGCAGATATGCTTCAAAATACTGAAAATATCATAAAATGTGTTTTTATTTGACTCAGGAACAAAAAGATTGAAAATAGTGAAAAACGAACAAAGTTTGCATAATTGTCACTTTCAGTCCCTGAAGTTTCACAAATTGGCAGATTTAGTCCCTGAAGGTTTAAAATGTAAGAAAAGTTAACTTTAGTCCTTGGGATATCAAACATATTCACTTTTAATCCCTGGATGAAATTTTTCTAAAAATGACAACTTTTACCCCTCAAGTTTCAAAATTGGCAAAACTAGTCCTCGGGTATTTAAAAATTGGAATTTATCAAATATTACCCTTGTGCTATTTATAATTGGCAAAATAAACTCTTTTGATAACTTTGGAAAATTGTCTACTCAAACCTTCAAGAATTCAGTAATTACAACTATGGTCCTTGTGAAATAACTACAAACCAAACCGGACCCCTTATTTAATTTAACCCAACCCTTTTAATATCAACCCAACCCATCCTACACAATTACCCAGCCCAATCCTTAAACCATGGCCCAATTCCCCTTTTATTAATAAAACCCGGCATGGTATTTAATACCAGTTTGACCTCAGTCAAACTCTTCCCCTTCCTTACAACCCCGCCAAAACCACCATCACCCATAGTTCTCTGCAAAACCACCCCCCTCCTATCCCACTTACCTAACAAAACAAGAAGCATTTAAAGCTTCTTCTCCACCTCCACATAATGCATTAAATGCTAAAAACCTGCTCGAATCCACTATCTCTATTTTGGCGCCAATTTTCATTTGAATGGCTGAGATTAATTGGAAGCAATCTAAGGGTGCAGATGTGATCAAGGATGTCGGCTAAGGGTTTCCCACTTTATCTTTGTATATATAGAACAATGTAATAGGAAATAAGACAGTAGTTAATTTTTATTTAAATCGTTTTTACTTAATTGTCTTTCTTTATTGTAATTTTCATTTCCAGTCATCAATATAAGCAATTTACAGTCACTTTGATCTCATTTTAATACATCTTGCATTTAATTTCAGTTACTTTACAATTTCAAGTTCTATTGTAATTCGTATTAAGTTAAATGTTAATTGGAAAAGTTTATTATCTGTTTACATAAGCTTATATAAGCTAATTATAGCTTACTGTGAGCTTATGTTAGTTTAATTCCGATCTAATTCAAGAAAGAAGAAGAAGTCAAAGAAAGTCAACAAAAGCTCAAAATAAGCAGTTCTAGGAGTAGAAGCTAATCTGGATGGCTTTTCTGGTTTCTAGCTTGTTGACAACAAGCTAGGAGTGGTTTCTGGTCCTTGTTCTTTGATTCACAGTCCAATTCAGTTGTATGCTATTTCATTAGTTTGCATCATTTTGATCATTACTGTTGAATAGCTTATTATCAGCTTATTTCTATAAGTTCTTGCTTATTTGTAGTTCTTAAGTGGATTTCATTAGTTAAATAAGTCTTTTATAGCTTTTGTATCATTTTCACTAAAAACACTTAAAAAAAGTCCAAAAATAGCATAACATAGCCTAGCTTAATTTATCACTTAATTCTGTTCTAAAAGTTGCTTATTATAGTTTATATAAGTTATTTAATCAATAAAAGTCAGCAATCATAAGTTGAATTATCTGTTTTCTTTGAAAATCACCACAGACCATATCAAAGGGGTGTTTGGTTTATGCAGTCAACAAGGTCAACTGAGCTTGTACTGTTCATTGACCACTTTCCAAACTTTGATCTTGCTCAAATAAGTCATATTAAGCTGTTCCTAAGTTATTTTAAGTTAATTTGATAGGTTGTGTAGTTTTGATCAATCTGTGCAATTTTTAGAATCTCAAAAGCTCAAATAAGCCATTTTAAGCTATAAGCTCTTTATGGCCTTTTTCATGGATCAACTGAGGTCTTTTGGATTCATTTAGAGTAGACACCAAAGTTGGTTTGGACTTGTGCACATCTGTGCAAGTCTGCACAAAAAACTCATTCCTGCTGATTAGTGTATACTGAGTAGCTTAAGCTACTTGATTGTGGCTTATCCAATTAAGCTGTGAACCTGATTTTTGGTTTATGAGTAGTTCACATAGCTAGTTTTAAGATTATCATCTGGTATTCCATTTCATAGCTTATTTGATTGCTTAAAATTAGGCCTGCACTTTTCCCCAACTCTGCTGATTCAATTTCTGATTCTGCTGATTCAGTTTTTAGTTCCTAAGCTCACCTGTTCTAGTGCTTAATTGGACTTCAATTGGTGTGTTTCTGATAGGGCTTTTTGGTTTTTAAGATTCCCAATAGTACTAGCTAGCTTTTGCCCCAATTAGTTTGCATCTCAGTAGCTTATTGGTCTGCTTAATCTACCTTGCAATTTGGCCATTTTTCTGCTGTTTCTGCTGATAGCTTTGCTACTGCTTATCTTCTTATTAGCTTAATTACTTGTGCTTATTTGTGTTTTTCAGTTGTTTTAAGCTTATATAAGTTGTTTACACTTGTCCTGAGCATTTGGTTAACTTTTGTGCTTTTTAGCTTATTTTTAGCTTATTAACCCAACTGCTTATCTGCCCATCTGCTTATCTGTGCTTATTAAACTTTTGATTTTATTTTTCTTAGCTTTCAAATATTAATTTAGACTTAACCTGAATTTTTCAGATTTTTCCTAAGTCATTTAATATTTTTAATTTTTTTATTAGTTTCTATAAGTAATTAAATCATAATAAATAGAAAAATAATCAGAAAAATATAATTTTAATTTTCATAATTTTCTTTTATTAAGTAGATTATAGGAAAAATATAATAATCTTTTTAGACCTTAAGAAAAACAAAATAAAAAATAAGCGATAGCTTCTATTTAATAGAATTTATCTTTTTAAATTTTTAATTAAGTAATTTTCATTTTTATAATTTTCTTAGCTTCTTTTTACTTAATAATATTTATAGAAAAAGTTTTAGATTTTTATTTGTTTATTTAGTATTTATTATAAATTAAATTAGTTTTACATAAATTATTAAATAATAAATAATTAATAATAATTAGATAAAAAGTGTTAAAAAATATAAGTTAAGTTTTAAAATAAGTTTTAAGTAATTTTACATTTTTTAGGTTTTAAATTTCATAAATTTCATCTTTAGTCCCATTTTTAGATTCCCCGTTACGCGTTTTAGTTTATTTTTATTCGCGTTTAATTTTCTTGTGCATATCTGTTTTTAATTTGTTATTTAGAATTATTAAAAAAGCAAAATCAAATATCTAATCACATCAGTCACTCTTATCCTAACTTTCCACAGTTTGCCCATTCACACCTCGTTGGGAAACGATTCGGGTAATTACTTACCTGTCTTCACACTACACACGAACGTGAGTTTTTGCAAGCATCCTTTTTCACAAAGGGGTAAATTGTAATTATTCACGCGTATCCGCTGTCTGCATTTATTTATAAGTGTATTCAGCACGGATCATTGGTACAATGATAACCAAATGATTTTGAGCAAACCATCAGCTGTCAACGGATTTGATTTGTCTTTACCAAAAGCCGTTTGCTTCTGGACTAGCCAACTCTTAGATAAAATACAGTTATTATCTTTGGTGAGCTGATTACCAATCATGGTTTTCCACTGCCTTTACCACAAGCCATAACCTTGCGGGCTAGCCAACTCTTCACTTATAAAGATATGGTGAGTCGAATACCATACAATTTTTGGCAAATTGTAAGCCATAAACGGATTTGAGACATCTTTACCAAGAGCCGTTTGCTCTCGGATTAGCCAATCCTTATGTGGGTTAGACATGGCGGACTGATAACCATTTATTGCGTTCTAAGTGAGAAAAAAATTTAAAATTTTGGCCAAAATGGGGGTAATATATGGTACATATGATCAAATTCGCTAGAATTCCCCCCCACACTTAGAACTGAATATTGCCCTCAATATTCAAAGTACCGGCTATTATGCCGACACTTAGAACGTAAAAAGGAAATACTAATAGCCTTTTTTTTTCTTTTTTTTTTTCCTTTTTTATTTATTTATTTATTAATTTTTTTTTTTTTTGAAAGGTACATATATACAACATGTGGGGCATCTCCCCCACACTAGGGTGTTAGAAAAGAGAAAGAAGTCAGAGACATGGGTGAAAACCCATGTTGTGCTAATGTTTTTGTTCACCGAGTCACTTAGCTTGACTCGACCCCGCATTCATTGGTTCTTGGGGAAGCAAGTGGAACAAAAATTCTCCATCGGACTTTCATTCAATGTGTTTGGATAAACATTGAAGTTCTTGAAAGATCCACTCCGATGAGATACATCCGGCTTAAAAGACAGAAAGGTAGAAAAACTCGAACGACAGGTAGAAAAACTCGAACGACATATGTGAAGTCGAACGACATATGTGAAGTCAATATAATGGCAGAAAGGTAGAAAAACTCGAACGACATATGTGAAGTCAATATAATGGCGATCCTCAGGAGGAATTGGCACATATGTCGGAGAAAGATCGGGATTAAGAGTTGAGGTCACATCATCAAGTTTATGAATAATAGAGTCCTTGACCTCATCGTTTTCTAATTCTTCATCAAAGAGAGTATTTATTTTGATAGAAAAGCACTCATCATCAAATTCAAAAAGAGAATTTGAATGGACTTTGAGACTTTCATTTTGAACTTCCTCATCAGAAAGTGATTCATCATCACTAGAGGAAGAATCATCATTTGATTTGAAAAGGGGATTAGAGAAAATCCCGAAAGAATCATTGAAAAGAGGGTTAGAAAATGTCCCGAAAGAATCATCAGTAGTGTCAAGAGGTTGATCACTACAAAAAGAATCATCACTTTCACTGTCAGAAATATCCTCAGACTCACTTGGGATTGGGATAAGGTTCTCAGCACTAGACTTTATGAATTTGTCCGATTCCTTTTCAGGAATAGTGCTAATATGCTCATCCCCCATAATAAGAGAGTCCTTGGGGTCCAAAGTTGGAAAGAATGATGGCATTGCAATAGGCTGAGGGAGTTGAGAAATGATGCCACCCAAAGGAATAATACTCTCCTCGTCGTCCTCCTCATCAATATTGCTAGCATAAATGGCTTTCATTTGCTCGTCGGCTAGTAATTCTGCAATAGTTTTGTCTTCCTGCCTTTTCTGGACAGGTGTAATTGCAGCTGATGAATTCTTGCAAACTTCCCACATAGAATCTTCATCATCGTCATCGCAAATGAAAGTTTGACGATAATTGGAACTCATTCTAGCTGTTTGTTCTTCTTCAGCTAGAAGCTCTCCAATGGTTTTCTGATGAGGATCTTCTTGGGCATTTTTAACAGCCAAATCATTAAGTGTATCCATCATATTTTGGAGTTTTTGGAATACATTTTCAAAAGATTTTTCAAGAGGAGATGGCTGAGGTTGAATCATTTGATACTGTGGAGGTTGGTCATGACAAGAATAGTCGTAATTGTTACAAGGGACATGCTCATAGACAAGCGGGGTCCTCGTTTGACAATCGGATTCATAATGTGGACCACCACAGTACTCACAACAATACATTTGCTGTGACTGATTCGGTGAATCATATGGATATTGGTCATACCCGAAATTTTGATTACATGGATCTTGTTCATAGACAGATGTATTTCCTGCTTGACAATCAAAACTTGGGTGAGGACCTCCACAATGCTTACAAGGATCATTTGGCATATTTTGAAATGATGTATCATTTAAATTTTGATAACAAGGTTCTTGCCAAAATGAATCCTGAGAAGGGGTACTGAAATCGTTGTGAAAATCTGGATAATCAAGTGTGGCGGATTGATAAGTGCAAAAACATCGTTTACACTGTGAATCATCCCCCAACGGATTTTCACATATACAACAATTAAGCTGAGTGAGTGAAGATGGCTGGGGTTGTGGAGGGTGTTCGGGAGGACTTTGAGTATTATCGATGGAATTATGCTCTCTTTTGCGGGCTACTTCACACCAATAACAAAATCCTTTTGGTGCATGTTCTCCACACTGCTCACACTTACACTTGGAACAACGATTATTATCATCCAGTGGACTTTTACAATCAACACAGTGATAGCCCCGTGACGACATGAGAATTAAATATTAAGGAGGGTTAAGAAGATAGAATCAAACGGTTTAAGAGGATGAGGAAAAATTATTTTTCGGTTTTTGGTTTTTTTCAATTTTTTATTTTCTAGATTTTTGGAAAAAACTAATTCAATTAAATCAAGATCGAAGCAAAACACAAGAAACTTAAACCTTAAATCAACCAGCGTACGGTAGCTCTCTGACTGAAAAACGCACAGAGTGGCGGAGAAGCAAAGGTGGGCAATTAATGCTCCTTAAAAACCCGCTTCTTTCAGTTCGACAATTTAATGTCAAACTATCCTTAAACCTCCGTTATAGTTTGTTTATCAATCAAAGGTGAGCCGAATTCGCAAGTGACACAAAGGCAAGTTTTAATCTTTGGTTTGGGAACTTATTATGATAATACCCAAGTTGAGGAATATTATATTGATTTTGCTTTAATCTTTTATTTTACAATAAAAAAGGAAATGTTTTTGGGGTTTTTAATTTTTATATGATATTATATATATAAAAGAAAAGGAAAATATTTTTGTTTTTTATATTGGGTTTATGGGAAATAGGAACTCCACAAGGAAGGGTCTCAAATCACAAATCGCTTAAACTTTACACAATTGTCGCAACACAACCTCCCCGGCAGCGGCGCCAAAATTTGATCCGTGCTAAAACGTATATATAAATATTATGCAACGACGGATACACGTGAATAAATACAAATCACCCTTTTGTGAAAAAGGATACTTGCAAAAACTCACGTTCGTGTGTAGTGTGAAACCAGGTAAGTGATTACCCGGATCGTTTCCCAACGAGGCTAGAATGGGCAAATTGCTTCAAGCTTGGATTAGAGTGAGTGATGATTTAGATATTTTGGATTTTGCTTTTTTTTTTTTTATATCTAATTAACAAATGAAAAATAAATATACAAAAGAAAATTAAACTATTTATTATTTTTAACTAATTATTATTAATTATTATTTACTTAATTACTTTTTAAACTATTTTAATTTATAATAAATACTAAATGAACAAAGAAAAATCTAAAAAATTTTCTATAAATATCATGAAGTAAAAAGAAGCTAAGAAAATTATAAAAATGAAAAGTGCTTAATTAAAAATTTAAAAAGATAAAATCTATTAAATAGAAACTATCACTTATTTTATATTTTATTTTTATTAAGGTCTACAGATATGATTATATTTTTCCTATATTCTACTTAACAAAAGAAAATTTTGAAAATTAAAATTATATTTTTCTGATTAATATTCTATTTATTATGATTTAATTACTATTATAAACTAATTAAAAATATTAAAAATATCAAATTACTTAGGAAAAATCTAAAAAATTCAGGATAAGTCTAAAATAATATTCTTAATATAGGAAAATTAAAATCAAAAGTCTAATAAACCCTAATAAGCAGTTGGGCAGATAAGCAGTTGGACAAATAAGCTAAAAATAAGCTAATAAGCTCAAAAATTTACCAAAGGTTCAAAATAAGTTCTAACAACTTAATAAAGCTTAAATCCACTTAAAAATACAAATAAGCACAAGGAATTAAGCTGATAAGCACATGGGCAGCTTAACAAACTAGGGCAGAAATGATAGAAAAATGCCCAACTAGCGGAGCAAATTAAGCAATTAAAATAAGCAGATAAGTAGAATATTATGGGGGCAAAAGCTACCCTGTACTATAAGCTATACAAAAATATCAAAAGCCCCAAATCTAACACCCCAATTGAAGTCCAATTAAGCACAAGTTCAGATGCTCTAAGAACATAAAAACTGAGCAGAGTTGGATTAGTGAAAATGGGGAAAATTGCAGGCCTATTTTAAGCTGGGAAATAAGCAGAAAAGTGGAATACCAGATTATAAGCTAAAAACTAGCTAGGTAATCTACTTGGAAACCAAAAATCAGCCAGAGAGCTTAATTGGTTAAGCAGATAGAAAGCTGAGAACAGCAGCTATAACTACTCAGTATACACTGAGTCTGCTGATGGTGAAGTTTTGTGCAGGCCGCTCAAATCAAAAGGAGACTTAAACTACTCTATTGGTTACTCTATTATGAACTTAGAGGACTTAGAAAATGCCAAGGTAAAGGCCAAAATAAGCTTCTAGCTTATATAAGCTTATATGGTCTCTATGATGGCTGAAAATCCCATAGGCAATAAAAAAGTGCTAAATCTATCTATATTGCTTACTGAGACTTAGAAACAGATTATAAGGACTATATTAAGCTGGATCAAAGTTGAGAAAATGGTCAATGTACAGTAATGGCTAGTTTGACTAGTTTGACTGCACAAACCAAACACCCCTTCAAGGGACTGTTTTGGATTTTTAACTAGAACTACTTAACTTAACTTATAAATTCTAGTTATTACTAATTAGATGACTTAATTAAACTATTTTAAGCAACTTTCCAAACAGAAATAAGTTATAAAATAAGCTATACTAAATTTGGCTAATTTTGGCTTTTTCTTATGTTTTTTAAGCAAAATAAAGGAAAGACTATTAAAAACAGATAAAACAGAATAAATACATTTAAGAACTAGCAATAAGCAGAAAATAATGGAAATAAGCTATAAATAAGGTATGGTACAGTAAAATGGAAAATAAAGGAAAAACTATGAAAAAGTTTACAACTGTGAGGGCTTGAAGAACAATGAAACTAGATCAGAACTTAAACCTGGTTTGTCACTTACCAAGTTAAACCCATTCCAGCTTAATCACTCCAGCTCAATTCCACCCAATTGCTTATTTGCTTGAAATGTTGACTTTAGTTGACTTTTCTGGTTTTCTTGAATTAGAACAGATATGGATTACTATAAGCTCACACTAAGCTATATTTAGCTTATATGAGTTTATTCAAACAGAGAATAGCTTTTTTAATTAACACTCAACTTGATTCGAACTTAAACAGAGAACTTGAAAATATGGATTTTCATTAACTTGGAAATTTAATACAATACAGAAGTGACTTAAGAACAAAGGACTTGAAACTAACATACATTGACAATGAGAACTGAAATTAAGACTAGAATTAAATCTACACTACTGATGGTCCTAAAACTAGTGACAACTTCTTCTCTGTGTCTTCATTTCTTTATATAGCAGTCCCAGAAGCTTCTCTCCTCAATTCCGAACAAATCCCACCCATTTGATTGCTTTGAAGTGATCTCAGTCGTCCATTGGCATTTTGGCGGGAAAAGGTCCATGTGGGTTTTAACCTTTACTGAGCATGTGGGAAGGGTTAGATTGTGGAGTATTCTCATTGGAGGAGGGGGGAGGTGATGGTGGATGTGTCAGGGGTGGTATTGCAGAGAAACCTGTGGGCATGGTGGTGGTATTGGCGGGCAAGTAGGGAAGAAGGAGGGTTTGACTTGAGTTTGACCCTGGGTTTAGCAAAAGGGTGGATCGGGTTGTTGATTTTGGGCTTGGGATTTTATTTTGTTTGGGCTGGGTATGTAACTGGGTTGGATAGTGTTAGGATTGGATTTGGTTTAATGTAGTGTTTAAAGGTTGGGTTTTATTTTTAGGATAGGGTCCGGATTGGATTTAGTGATAAACACAAGGACCATTTTTGTAATTTCTGAATTTTTGAAGGGCAGAGTTGTAAGTTTCCAAAAGTTATCAAAAGGGCCTAAATTGTAACATGTGAATAGTACACGGGTATTATTTGATAAATTACACTTTTTAAATACCCGAGGACTAAATTTGCCAATTTTGAAACTTGAGGGGTAAAAGTTGCCATTTTTTAGAAAACTTTCATCCAGGGACTAAAAGTGAACATGTTTGATATCCCAAGGACTAAAGTTGACTTTTCTTTCATTTTAAACCTTCAGGGACTAATTCTGCCAATTTGTGAAACTTCAGGGACTGAAAATGACAATTTTGTGAACTTTGCATGTTTTTCACTTGTTTTCAATCTTTTTGCATCTGAATCACATAAAAACACATTTCAATGATATTTATAGTATTATGTGACATTTCAAAGTGTTTTTGGCTATTTTAACAGTCTAAATGGGAATAAAATGATGAGTATTTAGACACTCATCAGTTGCGGTTGGTGATGGGCGTTTCATTCCTGTCACTAACTCTGGTCATAGTATTTTGTCTACACCTTTTCGTCCTCTCCGTTTAAATAATGTTTTAATCACTCCTCACATTGTCAAAAATCTAATTTCTGTACGTCAATTTGTTCGTGATAATTATTGCACTGTTGAATTTGATCCTTTTGGTTTTTCTGTAAAGGACTTCCAAACTCGACGGGTACTCCTCCGTTGTGATAGCACGGGTGATCTCTATCCTGTTACGAAGCCTTCTCCCATTCCTCAAGCTTATCTTACCAGTCAGTATACGTGGCATCAACGACTTGGACATCCAGGGAGTGAAGTGTTGCGGCGTCTTGTGTCTAGTGATTATATTTCTTGTAATAAAGAGAAGCTTCCCGTTCTTTGCCATGCTTGTCAGCTTGGTAAACATGTGAAGCTTCCGTTTGTTAGCTCGTCTAGTTCTGTTACTTCTTGTTTTGACATTGTTCACTCGGATTTGTGGACATCCCCAATTCCGAGTCTTTCTGGTTTCAAGTATTATGTTTTGTTTCTGGATCATTATTCTCAGTATGTTTGGGTTTATCCATTAATGAATAAATCTGATGTTTTGTCTAAATTTTAGTTGTTTCGTAGTTATGTTCGTACTCAGTTTAAGTGTGAAATTAAATCGTTTCAGTGTGATCATGGTGGTGAGTTTGATAATACTGCCTTTCATAAATTATTTTCTACCCATGGCATCCAATTTCGGTTTTCTTGCCCTCGCACCTCTCAACAAAATGGCAAATCTGAACGCATGATTCGTACCATTAATAATCTTATTCGCACTTTATTGTTTCAAGCACACCTACCACCCAACTATTGGACCGAGGCTCTTAATATGGCTGTTTATTTATTGAATATATTGCCTTCCCGTGCCATTAATAATGAAATACTCTTTACCCGAATTTTTGGTGCTACACCTGATTATAGTGTTCTTCGTGTCTTTGGATGCCTTTGTTACCCACATATAGATACCAACCATAAATTAGGACCCCGTGCTACACCTGCAATATTTCTGGGACACGCTGCCAATCATTTTGGCTATCGTTGCCTTGATCTTAACACCAATAAAATTATCATATCTCGTCATGTTACCTTTGATGAGACGGTTTTTCCGTTTCAATCCAACCAATCCAAGCCCACCCCCTCCTATGATTTTTTGGAAGATTCTTCCAATCTCATTTCCACTATTATCCAAACCACACCTATTGGTCCTAATTTAAACCCAACTATAACTCCACCTGTCACCATACCTGTATCCCCTGCACCACCAACACCTCCACCATCTCTACCAAACCATCCTGTTCCTGTTCCTACACCTCCACCAAACAATCATGTTCCTGTTCCTACACCTCCACCTATTGTATCTACTCATCCCATGGTCACACGTTCTCGTGTCGGGACTACTCGTCCTAATCCTAAGTATGTTGGTCATGTGTCTACTGTTTCTCCTTCACCTAGGTCATATAAGGATGCTTTTAATGATCCAAATTGGCGAAATGCTATATATGATGAGTATAATGCACTTGTTAAGAATAAAACTTGGAAACGTGTACCTCGACCTGAGGGTGTTAATGTTGTTAGTTGTATGTGGTTATTTCGCCATAAGTATTTGGCTGATGGCACTCTTAGTCGGTACAAGGCACGTCTTGTTGCCAATGGTAGCACACAGATTGAGGGAGTTGATGTTGATGAGACTTTTAGTCTGGTTGTTAAGCCGGGTACAATTCGGACTGTTCTTAGCTTAGCTATTTCTCGACATTGGCCTGTTCACCAGCTTGATGTCAAGAATGCATTTTTACATGGAGATTTAGCCGAAACTGTTTATATGCATCAACCTCCCGGTTTTCGGGATCCAGAGCATCCGGATTATGTTTGTTTATTACAGAGGTCTCTTTATGGTTTTAAGCAGGCACCTCGAGCATGGTTTCAGCGGTTTGCTACTTACATTACTACTGTTGGGTTTACTCCGAGTCGGTGTGATTCTTCTTTATTTATTTACCGACAGGGTGATGATACTGCTTTTCTGTTACTATATGATTCGCTCTGAACAGTCAACTTATATTGACCAAGGAAATGGTCAACTAAAGTCAAACTATTGAGCCAATACTAAACCAAGGAGTATAGTGTTTTCCTGGGTCGTTAAGTCCCAGCGAGGTGCACAATTGTATTTAAACGGATCTGTGATCGAGTGAAATTTAATGGAAAAGGGATTATGGGTGATTACACTACGGGAATATGAAATAAAACAACTCAAAGAAATAACATGAACAAATACTAAGAACCAGATAGCCTTAAAATGTTTTAAAACCTAAAAACGTACGTTTACGTTTAAATAAACGTCAACGTACAAAAATAAAAGTAAATAAAAAGCAGTATTGATCCCTAGGGTATAAAAATTACTTTTTTATAAACCTAATGACAAAAGAAAATTTTAAGAAAAAGAAAAATATTTATTAGACTATTAAATTAATTATTATTAATTATTAACTATTTAATGATTAGTTAAATTACACTAAATTATAACTAAATATTAATTAAACCTAGAAAAATGAAATTTTAATTTAGAAAAATCTAAAATAACCTAAAACTAATTTTAGAACTGAAAATATATTTATTAGATTATTTATGTATTTAATATTAATTAATTACTATTTAATTACTTTTTTAAACTAGATTAAATTAAAATAAATACTAAACTGACTTAAATAAATCTGAAACTTTTTATATAAATACTACAATATTACTGGAACCTATGAAAATTTTAAAAATGAAAAGTGCTTTTTGAAAAAGCTGAAAAATAAGCCAATTGGCTTAAATAGAAGCTATCACTATTTTAAAATTGATGTTTTTGTGATTTTTATTTTATGGAACTATTTAACTACTGAAATTATGAGACTTTTATGAAAACAACTTGTGTGGAGCTTAAAATTAAGCTGTGTGTGGCCCAATAAGCTCAACAGTGAGCTTTAAGGCTTGAAACTGAGGGTATAAGCTCATAATAAGCTATACAGACCACACAATCTCTAAATCAAGCTGTAAACAACTTAAGTTAACTGGAATGAAGTTAAATCAACAAGCAAACACACTGAATAAGCCAAAATAATCAAATAAGCAATTCCAAATTACCACAGATACAAACAGGGCTGCAGCTTTTTACAAGCCAAGATTCAGCTTAGAAAATAAGCTGATAAGCCAAAGTGGAACCTGGAACTAGCAAGATGGGTGGAAGGGCTTTCCAAAAAGTCCAAGCTCACCTTGTGGGACCCACAGGTGAGCTTATGAGGGGCTTGTGAAATGAGCCAAATTGCACTGAATACTCAGTGTTTAAGTAAAATGGGACAAGCAACAAGCTTAGAATAAGCTTGTCCAATAAGCTTGGAATTGCAAGTAAAGTCTTGAACCTAGAAGTTGGGAAGCTGAGCTTCTCAAAAAGCTAAGAATCATAAGCTAAGCTTCAATAACAAACAAACCACAAGCTACTGACAATGAGCTTATGAAAACAAATCCCCTGGTGCAGGGCAATTCAGACCACAAACAAGCTCAAATTAAGCACTTAAATAAAATCACAGAATTATATGAAAATTAGTCCAAGAAAGATAAGCAGGAAAAGATCAAAACCCCAAAAGCACAGAAGCTACAACTTATCATTCAGTTCATGAAAAATCATCCAAGTTTGAGTAAACTGTGAAGATATGCAAATGTTGACTTTATACATGAACATGTATTTAGACTTTGGTGAGATTTGATTTGGCCTAGATGACTGAAAATGATGTATTAACCTACAATGAGACTAAATTAAGCTAAGTTAACTACTTATGAAGTGATTTGATGAAAACTAGAACTCAAAATCCTTACAGTGACCATGTGAGGTATGATCAAAGGTGAATTTGACTTTTTTCAAAGAAGACTTGTTTATTATGGTTCAAGTGTTCTATTTCAGTCTATCATGACATGTTTTAAGCACAAACAACAACAAATTCACACTGTGAGTCCAGTGATTCAGCAATCCCAAACACTCCTTTTAAACTGTGATTTTGAGATTTTCAAAGCTAATAACTGATTCAGTCTAAAATCAAGGTTCACAGGGTTTAAGTAAAGTGTATTAAGCTACAAGAAACACTGAAATGGCAAACTTAACAACAAACCCCAAGAATCCACAGTATGCTATTATTGCAGTTAAATTGAAAAACAAGGTAACCAAGTATTTTACTGAATAAACTAGCATGATTAACCCACGACTTAACTTAAACAACTAATTAAACACAGGAAACAAAGAATTGAACAATGAGAAGCAGTTATACAGTAAATTGCAAAACTTGTACAAAAACTTACAATTGTGCAATCCAAGCTAAAACCAAGAACAAGTACCAAAGAACAATCCTAATGGCTTCCCACGAAACCTCTAACCCACTGCCATCCCAAATTAACAGTGCTCCATGCTTGATCCTTCTTCTTTGTTGATTTTTGATTTTTAACCTATTTAATTCTATATTTTTTTTATTTTTTTTTGTTTATGATCCTAAGCTTAATTAAACGTTTCTAATAGCTCAGAAAAGCTATATAAGGAGCTTATGTTTGCCTAATAGTCCATAACAACAAACATTAACAACGTTAGAAGCATTTGAGAAATTTCAGAGGACAATGGTATGAAGAGTAAACTGAATGCAATCTTCAAATTGATTGTTGAAATGTGTTTCAATTACAATAAGATACTTAGAACATTGATTAAAAACTGAAAGTTACACTTGAAAAAGAGAAACTAATAAAAACGACATAAAATTAACTATATAAAACTACTCACTGATCTCTGAGCCTTCTCTTTCCTTTTATAGGGGTCCATTAGGGTTTGTGTGAGCTTCTGAGCAAATCCCACCATCATTCAGAGCCATTGGATGAAAGAAATTCAATCTTGGCCGTTCTTCATTTTTGGCGCTCATATAGAGTGGTGGATTGCCAGCGTGGCAATTGGGTCTGCTGCTTGTTGGGGTTGACTTTGGTTATGGGAGGCGGTTTGGTGAGTATTGGGAAGTGGAGGGGACAAAAATGTTGGAGCAGGCAGAGGTGAAGCTTTTGCCTGGGGAAGAGTTTTGGCGGCAAAGGAGAAAGAAGAAAGGTGGAGTTGACTGAGGTTGACTCCGCTTTTTATTTCTTTTGGTTTGTGGTCTGGTCACCAAGGGAAGGAGGGGGGGTCATTTGGGTTTGGCTGGGGTTCAAACGAGGGAATGGTTCAATTGGGTTTAATTAGTTTAAAAGTTTAAGGGATTTAAACTTCAAGGACCACTTGTGTAATTTTCTGAACTTGAGGGACTGAAGATGCAACTTTCCAAAAATTATCATAAGGACCATAGATGACAAACTTTATTAACCAAGGACCATAAATGATATTTTCCATTTTTAAAAATCCCGGGGACTTGTTTTGCCATTTTTGAAAGTGCAGGGACCAAACTCGTAAATCATTGAAACTTTTCACCAAAGGACTAAATATGACAACCTATGATTTCAAAAGAACCTTTGGTGACTTTTCTTACAAAACAAATGCCTAGGGACTAAATTTGACAAGTTTTGAAAGATGAGGGACTGAAACTGCCAATTTTGCGAACTTTGTTCGTTTTTCAACTGTTTTTAAACATTTTGCATTTAAAACATATAAAACACAATCCCTGGGATATTTTCAGTATTTTGATGCATTTCTGAGTGTTTTTGGATGTTTTGGCAGTTCAGATACGACAAAAATGATGAGTATTTACACACTCATCACTATATGTGGATGATATTGTGCTCACTGCTTCCTCTGATAGTTTATTACAGCGGATTATTGCTTCCTTGCATAAGGAGTTCTCTATGACTGATTTGGGTGCTCTTAACTATTTTTTGGGTGTGTCGGTTACGCGTGACTCTTCTGGGATGTTTTTGTCACAGCGTAAGTATGCTATGGAGATTTTGGAGCGTGCACATATGGTTGGTTGTAATCCTTCTCGGACTCCTGTTGACACCGAGTGATGATGGTGATCCGGTTTCTGAGTCTTGCAGGTTCTCTTCAGTATCTCACTTTCACTAGACCTGATATTACATATGCTGTGCAGCAGGTTTGCCTATATATGCATGATCCTCGAGAGCCTCATTTCTCTGCTCTCAAGCGGATTTTACGGTATGTTCAGGGGACTCTGGCCTATGGTTTACAGTTATTTTCTTCCACTACGGAGTCCTTGGTTGCTTATTCGGATGCTGATTGGGCTGGTTGCCCTACTACTCGTCGGTCTACATCCGGTTATTGTGTTTTTCTTGGCAACAACTTATTATCCTGGTCCTCTAAGCGTCAACCAACGCTTTCTCGTTCCAGTGCTGAAGCTGAGTATCGTGGTGTTGCCAATGCTGTTGCTGAGACGTGTTGGCTTCGGAATTTGCTTCGTGAACTTCATACACCTTTGTCCTCAGCTACTATTGTTTATTGTGATAATGTGAGTGCAGTGTACTTGTCCTCTAATCCTGTTCAGCATCAGCGGACAAAACACATTGAGATTGATATTCATTTTGTTCGTGAATTAGTTGCTACTGGTCAAGTTCGCGTTCTACATGTTCCTTCTAGGTTTCAGTATGCTGATATTTTTACCAAGGGGTTACCGTCTGCCCTGTTTGCTGAGTTTCGTGACAGCTTGAGTGTTCGGTCTCCTCCCGCTCAAACTGCGGGGGAGTGTTAGATGATTAGTATTTGGTGTTAGGCCTGTTATGTATAGCCCATATTTATGCATAGCCCATATTGTATCTTATATATTCTCATGTACAGAATATTATTATTCATTAAATAAGATTGATTAAACCTACAACCTTAACCCATAAACCCATTCCAAAAACACTCCTGTACCCTAAACCCCTGCAAAAATAACATAAAACATGGCTTCTTTTATCGTAGCTCTTTCAAAACCACAACTCCTGAAACGCATTTTCTGCAACAATTTCCCTAAACCCTTGTACCATTTCTCTTCATCTGCAAATGAACATAATCCAGACCCGAATCCACATCATTTGACCCATGAATCACAACCCGACCCACATAAAAGTGACCATTACAAAAAGGTTGAAACTTTATGCAAAGATCAAAGGTTTGATGATGCTAAACAGCTTATTTATAGTTTGGCTCCAAAGGGTATTCAGAGTCATCAAGATTTATTTATTCTTTTTAAGAAAATGGATAAATTAGGTGTTTTGAAAACGGTTAAGTCATATAATCTTTTGTTGGATGTCATTCTTAGTGCAAATATGTCTGCAGTGGCTGTGATGTTTTTTAATAAAATGCTGGATGAAGATGTTGATCCTGATATGGATACTTATAGGATAATGATATCGGCCCTGTGTCGATGTGACGATGTTTGGGATGTGAATAGATTTTTTGAACATATGAAAAGTAGGAATATTTCAGCTGATATTGTTATTTATAATACTATGATTAATGGGTATGTTAGATTGAATAGCGTGGATGACGCTGAAAAGATTTTTGTGGAGATGAAGGGAGTAAATGTCGAGCCGGATTTGGTTACTTATAATTCGATGATTGAGGGGTATGTGCAGAATTGGAATATGGAGGATGTGGAGAGGCTTGTTGCGGAGATGAAGGGGAAAAATATCGAGCCGGATTTGGTTACATTTAATTCGATGGTTGGTGGGTATGCTCAGGTTCTGAAAATGGAGGATGTGGAGAGGCTTGTTGTGGAGATGAAGAGAAGAAATATCGAGCCGGATTTGGTTACATATAATGCGATGATTAAAGGGTATTTTTGGGTTGATAAAATTGAGGATGCGGAAAAGGTTGTTGTGGATATGAAGGAGAGAGGGATTGAGCCTGATTCGGTTACTTATGTGACTATGATTAAAGGCTATGTGAAAGCTGATAGAGTGGATGACGGGTTGGAGTTGCTTGAAGAGATGAAAGTGACAAGGTTTGGGAGGAACATGGATGTTCGTCAATATTTGGATCTATTGAAAATTAAGAATAATTCGGGGAATCAACGAAGTGTGTTTGAATTTTGTCATCTTTTAGAGAGTATACTTGTCTAATTGCTTCTTCTGTAGAGTCTAATCGTGATATGATATCAACAAGTATGGAATCTGGTAACGAACATATTTTTCGACCTTCTTCCATAATTTATTTCAATCTTTTTTTTTTGGGGAGAATTTTTTAGGCCGCCTCTTCCACCAGGTTCATGGATCGCTTTCCAAGGAGGTACTGATGGAATTGCCCACGATTAGACAACATGCTGCCCGTTTGATCTTCTCTACGACTGTTCTAGTGTTCTGGATTTTTGTAAGACATTTGAAAGTTTCTATATTATGTTTGTTGAGTTTGATTATATGTCTTGACCAAATTCACGCATCGGGGTCTTTTGCTTGATGTTATTGCTGTAGTTTTATCATAATTAGTGTGGTTTCAAGTGGTACTTGTACATGAAACAGACATTTAATTAGAGGTGGTGATGTAGTATAATATTGGAATGCCAACAATAGAAATAGAGACTAATCTGCACTATGTTTAAAAGACTTAAAATCTCACGTCAATTGCTTCGTTTTATTTAGCTTTCCAACTTTGTTTTTCAATAGTATCAAAGGCAAGGATTTCTATAATTCATGCCAACCGAATAAAATTCATATGATCCAGTTGTTCTTTGTAATTGGTCATCTGGTGAAACAAAGCACCGTGTTGGTTTTCATATCTGGTTTTGGGTTTTGTGTAGTTTGAATCAGCTCTTTACCCTCGGGTAGATGAAACAAAGCCCAAGAACAGAGTAGGCATATAGTAGTACTTCTTGTTTAACCGAATAACCCAAATGGTTTGAATGGTTTAATTGGGTTTAATTGATGTTTAGGTATTTTAAGTAATCCAAATTAAGTTTAAAGTTCATATTCAGATAATAAGACGACCTCCCAGATGAGCTTATAACATGTATTTGAGCATTTCAAAATGTAGTGTCCAGATGAGCTTATAACATGTCATTACTTTTAGTAATGACAGCTCAATCTTAAGTATCCAGCTTACATGTTTAACAAGCAGGATTATGAGACATGACAAAAACTCACTAGATATTTTTGACAAAACTAAAATACAAAATGAAAATCTTAAATACATCTGCATGATTGATGAGATAAGGTAGTAACGGGTCGGGTCGACCCTGTTATGTGCCTCAAAAACAGCCATGTATGAGAAGAAAAGCACTCCAAGCAGGAAAACGTTCAGATGGTCCTAATGATTGCTTGTTTACCTTTTTAAATGTGTGCTTAAAATAATAGGTGGTAATCCATGTTATCATCATACGTGTGGTGCTTTTTCCCTGTTTACAGCAATGTTTGTAGGGTTAATACACAAATATGTTACTAAACTTTCCATAAAAGTTCGCCTAAGTTACTGAACTTTCATTTTGTTCACTTAGGTTACTGAACTTATAAAACATGACATTTGGGGTCACTGAACTTGTAAAAGCATCACATTTATGTTACTTAACATATCAAAAAATATACGATTAAGTCACTCCTACCAACACTAACAAATGCTTTCTATAAGTTCAGTAACCTAAGTGAACAAAATGAAAGTTTAGTAACTTAGGCGAACTTTTATGGAAAGTTTAGTAACATATTTGTGTATTAACCCATGTTTGTATGTGCTTTTCATTTTGGTATTTCTTTATGCATGCTTTTTCCAGTTTATTAGGAGTAGTGGAAGAGTGTATGAGTGCATTGTACCCTTTATAAGGGAGTTGTTGCTTGTTGATTGAAGTATGAATGAAATATGAAAAATAAGTCTCAAGTTCTCTCTATTTTCTAATCTGGTTTTCCCTCTATGTTCTTTGAGGTTTACCCACTCACGGGTTATCTATCGGTTACTATATTCTTTGGCCAATCGGTATCCGGTTGGAACCATAACAGACCCATACCCGTAACCAACCTATATAATGCACCACCTTTCTACCCGTTCAAAAATATCCCTTATCTCCTTCTTCATATCTTCAACATCTTATCTCCTTAGCAAGAAGAAGGCATACCATATTTTCCTAAAACCCCCTAAAACCTTACCCATAACCATTACAATGGCTTCCTCAACAGCTTCATTCAACCTTCTATCCATAACTTCCATCTACAACACTTATAAACTCTAAAACATCTTCTTCACCAGCTTCAGTTAGCATTTTCTCACCTATATGTGTTCCTAAGCTTTTTATGAGCATTTCGTCCTCTAGATATGTTAAGAAACTAGGCGTTGCTTCGTCTTTTGATATGGAGTTGGATGAGGAGTTGTCAAGTGATGGTGATGATGAGCAACAGCAGAGGTCTAACTTTTCACGTGACCTTAAAGTTTATGTTGGTAACTTGCCTTGGAATGTTGATAGTGCTGCTCTTGCTGGTTTGTTTCAACGTGCTGGCAATGTTGAGATGTTTTTCTCTATAAAATCGTTTCATGAATATGACTCGAGCAAAAGCTAACCCAACCAATTACCATCTATAACTACATATAAATTTTAAATTTCCATCTTCCCAGAAGTAAGTTATACGAGCTTTTAAACTGTTAGGGTTCAGAGCATTTAGAAGAATATATAATTCAAATTGAACCAAACAAATAGCTATATTTTGACATGTCACAAAATAAAGCAATTTAGGCCCTGTTTGTTCTTTGGGAATGCATCTTTTGGCACTTTTGTCTGCGGATGAAAAAAAAAACGAAGTATTGCGTTAGTTTTATCCTTTTATGTCACTAAGTAGAAAGTAGAATTGAAGGAAGAGCTTTTTTTTTTTTTTTTTTCAAAACATAAGAGAAAAAAATCTACTTCACTTTTACAAAAAAAAAAAACAAATTAATTTCATTACCACTCTAATTCACATATACTTGATATCCGCCTCTTTTGCCACAAAATGAGACAAGAAAACATCTAAGGCTACTCTCCGGTGGGAGCCGTGAGCCTCGGTGAGGAACCAAGGTCACGCGCCACCTCTACTGGTCAATGATTTAGTTCACTCAATGATTTTATGAACGTAAGTGTCAAAATTTTCAGTTTTTTCATTTTTCTTCGTATGCTCATAAATTTAATGTATTCCCACTAAACTTTATATGTAAAATAAAACAGCCTTAATAGTAATCAAGATAAATAGAATCGTAATATCACAAAATTTGGTATTATGCATGAGTTTATAAGAGCACTCGGTATGACAATTTATAAGGCAAGTTATAGCTTTATAACACAGTCTTATGGCTTGACATCACACTTAGTTATAAGTTTTCGCGTCAAATTTACCAACCGAGTCATATGGCATAATCAAAAGGGTAGTAATATTAGTATGGATGTTAATCGGGTCAGGTTGGTCGGATTCGGGTCAACTCGGTCGGGTTAAAGTCGGTTTGAGACTAAAAATAATATATCCGGACCCGCCCCTGTTAGTCGGATTCGGGTCAATTCGGTTCGGGTCAACCAGAATTTGAGTAAACTGGTAATAAAATTGCTTAATTGTACTAGTTTAAATAAATAATTTATAAAAATTATATAAATAACCCTTATTAGGGTTAAACGGGTCGACCCAAACTCGAGTTAGCCAAAAATATTTTCTTGATACTCGACCTTATTTAGCATTCAGATTGACCCGAATAAGATTATTGACCCAAGTAATCCGACCCGAATAGTCTTATTAGGATTTGGGTTTTGGTCGGGTCAGGTCTAGTCAACCTATTTCATCCCTAAATATTAGTGCCCCTTACCCCTCCTACCTCCATTTTACCAATTTTATTAACACGGCAAGACAATTTTTATGGTTTTTTGTTCCGTATCGTTTGTCTTCTTTTTTCTTTTACTATTTTTGATTTATCAAACTTTATATTTTATGTTTTGCACCTTTTTCTGCAATTTTACACACTTTATTAAGAGACAAAACAGTTTTTACGGTTTTCTACTCCGCAGTTTTTTGTGTTTTACTACTTTTCACTTGTCAAACTTTAAATTTCTTTTCATTACGTTTAGTTTCATATTTTTATAATAAAAACAAAATTATAAAAATAAAAATAATGCTAGTAAAAAAAGGGTAATTAAAAGTCATTTTAGGGAGCGTAAAAAAATATATATTTGACACTCTACCAAAAAGAAATATAAATTAAAAATAAATAAATAAATAAATGGGTACTAGATTAGCGTTTGGTTCTTTAGTTAATACTGCAAGTTTACGGTGACGTGTCATTTAACTCATTAAACTCCGCATTGGAGTGGCTAGTTCATACTTCATAGGGGTTTAAGAGGTGAAAAAAAGGTAAGTTCATCCTCATAAACCTATGAGATAGAGGGTATGTTTGGCGAAGATAGCGGTAACAAGAAGCAGTATAAAATTAAAATTAGGAAAAAACTAATGCTTCTTCAAGTAGCATTTGAAGAGTAGCGCTTACAAAAGATAAGCGCTCGTTGCCAAGCAAGCTTTTAATTCAAAACGTTGAGCGCTTTTAAATGCTGCGTGCCAAACATACCCTTTAAGAAGTAATTGGAAAATAGAATAAAGAGAGTTTGAGTTTTGCGTGCCAAACTCTTTAACAAACATACCGTTTAAGTGTTGAAACGCGTTTTGTTTATACTTTATATGCTGAGTTAGCTTTGTTCATATATCCTTTTAGGTATTGTTCGATGATGGCGTTGAAGTATTCTTTGACCTCAAGCGGAAACGATGGATGTTGTTTGAAGATGTGTCTACTATACCGGATTCTCCTGTATGTATCCTCCCTTATCTTTTAACATTGAAACTTCAAATGGACAAAACTAGGTCAATTGAGCTTTGTTTTGTTAGTCACCTAAGTTTTTTCGGGCGCACAATGAGTCCAAATGGAATTTGATCGGGCTGTGTTTGACGTGGTGAAACAATATGGGAGAGATACGTATTCAATACTTTTTAAGCTACATTTATTTAAGATATTGGTTATTACGTTATTCAAAAGAAAATGGAAGAAAAATCGTGTCAATGCAGACAGCTTGATCTATTAATCAACCCTGATCCAACTGCTTTGCCACCTGTAATCTATGTCTGTTTTGTACAGATGAGAAAGGCAGTGCCAAATAAGGTTTCGCCTCCTGAATCTGGCATAATTTGTGTCCAAGGCTACAAGGTGAAGAGCATCAATGCACCAATTCTTGAAGCCATTTTCAAGAAACACGGTGACATTGCAGCAAAATGTGTATTCCCAGATGCCATTAGAACGTATTTACTTGAGGCTGTTCGTGAAATCGTCGGGCGAATTGAAACCAGTGATGTTACTAACATCATTTCTAAGAGAGCTATGACGAGTTTGTGGCTAACATCTGTTTGTGAAATAGAGAGCCAAGTGTCAGTTGCAGAGGTAGCCAAAATTAATGTGGTGTGGCTTCGAGCTTACTTGGACACCATACATAAAATGAACGAAGCCCAAAAAAGGTCAACTTCACTTCTGGAAATGAAAACAAACATCACTTTGGTTAAAATGGCAGGGAAAACTGATCTGAAAGAGAGCTATGACGAGTTTGTGGCTGCAAGAAATCGGTTAATTAAGGCAAAAAAGTGTGTGAAAGTACTCGAACTTGTAGAAAAGAAGCTGAACAACAATCTCTTGGAATCTAAGGCTGAAAAGGACTCGTGGGCAAGACAACCAGTTATATAAGATAATAGATCATGCTAGATGTATATTGTGTAGTAATTAATAGGAAATCATATGGGTCGCGTGATTACATTTTGACCCACTTTTTGACAGTTGGTTAAGTTTTATGCACATAGCTCGTTTCTAAAATACCTGGGAGTTGGGATTAGCTTGTTTTTACATCATCTTTTCTGATATGGTTGTTAACGACACACGACGTGACTCAACTACATTTAGCACAGGTTCTCTCGTGGTGGCGAATTTAAAATGTTCTTTTTTATTACATGATTTCTCTTATTGGTTTGGAGCAGACCAGGAACATCTTAGGCAGCTACAATTAGCAATTCATGAACTTTGCTTTTATTTACTATATGTGATGTTGGATAATGTTGCATGCTGCTCTACTTGCTCATTTCTTAATGATACAAAGTTGTGCATATTTCTCTTATGTTTAGGATGGTTTTGAGGTGCTATATGGATGCTTATTTTAACCGTGGACGTGTGATCTTCTACGCGCAAACTAAACAAGTGTTGACTCCCTCTTTTGGTTGTCAAATTATAATTGTTACCATCATTGGCAATGACATGTCCTATACACACTGTAAGGAGTGATATAATTTGAGAAGAGCATGAAATGACCACATTTATGAGAAGAGAGGAGATGCCATAATGTAAATTATAAAATTGGGTTAAGAAACACATTTGTCTATAAGTGCTCAAGACTCAAGTTGTGGCCAAGATTTATATTTGTGACAAAGTATTAAGAGAGAAATACAAACAATCCCACGTAGAATAAAGAGAAGAAATTGTGCTACTTAATATACTACGTCGTGTAAGAACCAAATGAATTTAGGATTAGTAACAGATTTTCGTGTGATATGTTGTTGTTGGTTGCTTGACTCACGTTTAATAACAGACAATACCAACAATAGAATTGCACAAAAACCCATGTAAAATCTTAACTTTTTATAACATTTTAGCAAAGACTCGATGCCAGTGACCCATTACCTGAAAAATTTATATAATTCATGATTTTTCGGTATCAGTGGTATATATACCACATTCATAAACCACTAATGTGAGATCGGCAAGGTTGTCCCGTAAATTTTAAGGGTATTGTGCCATAATAAGAGTATAGACCTTTGACGCCAATGATTTGTTACAAACACAAGAAAGAGGTTTATACTTATTATTGCAAATGTATTATAAGTAACCCAACTAAAAAAAAAAAGTGTAAAAGTCAAAGAGATTCATCACACCAATATTTTGAAACTTTTAAACACAACTAGACGAGTACCCGTGCATAGCAACGAGATTTTATAGCGGCATATAGTTTTAGTGATAAAAAAGTTTATGGGTTATAAATGAAAAATAATAAAAGTTTGAGGATTTGGGTATTAACATAATGTTTTGAAACCCGGTTCGACCCTGGTGGTTCAACCAGTTGAACCGTTCCAGTCGAAAATGGGTCAATTTAAACCGGGTCATCCCGACGGTTTGGGCCGAAAACGGGTCAAATTAAACCGGGTCAACCCGTCAGGTTTGAAGCATCTAGGGTCAACCCGGTTTTCGGTGTGTATTAATAGCAAACATTTCAACACTTCAATGCTTTCCAAATGCATGACTTAATTTCAATACTTTCCAAATGTGCTAAAAGTTTGACCATTTTTTAATATTTCAACATTCAACATAGACATTTTTACTTTATATGTAGTATAGATTTACAAATAGGGTATAAATTCAGGGAGAAAAACTTTAATTTGAGAAAGATGATAAATAACTTCTATAATTTTACATGTGTGGTGAATGTGTTAATACAAGTCTTACGTTTAAAATCATTTGATCAATGTTCATGCTTTCCTTTTACGGAGTATTAGTTAGTTTATATGCTTAAAGCATATTCATCAATCCATCAACTAATAATGAAATGTACTCTTGCCGCAACACGCACGAAGAAGTTGCTTGTTCTAATAATATGCTACTTTGTATGGATATTAAGTTGTGCATACGAAAGGGTTTAACTCATCAAACGTCAACGAACTTTTTTCAAAATCCGATTCGAGTATGTGAGTTAAAAAAATGTCTACTAAATGTTTAAAACTTTCAAAACATGTTTTAAGATACACATTTTGATGATCAGTTGTACCCAAAATGTGCATATTAAACATTTTCTAAAGCTTGTACGGAAGAGATCCCGTAATTAAAAAAAATTGAGATGAGAAGAATGAGAAGAAATTTGAGTCATACATTTCAAATGAGGGAGAGTATTACAAAGAGAGATGCATCTATATTTGTATGTGTATTTGAAATGTACAGCTGTATTTTCTTCTCACTATTCCTATTTTAATTTTATTTCTCATTTGATCTTAACTCAAAGCTTGTAACATTTAATTAAACAATTTTCAATGCACCTGCCCAAACATGAATTTGAAAAAATGTTGATTGTTATTGCTATTTAACGGAGTAGCTTAAACCCAAAAGAGAAAATCAAAAACTTAATTATAAGGAGTATTTTTTAAAGTTCATTGGATACGTTTTAAAGTACAAAATTTATTTTAAAGAACAGAACTGGAAAAAATTACACGGATGGTCCTTGTGGTTTACACGGATTTTAAGTTTGGGAGCTATTTCATTTTAATTACGTCACAGATACCTATTTTGTGAAACGTTGCATGCGTTTGGTCCCTAAGTTGGATGGACGTTATCTTTGACCGTTAAGTATTTAATTAATGTTTGCCCGTTAGTCCTTCCGTTAATATATTTTACACCGTTAGTCCTTTTTCACTTTTACTTTCACCACCACCACTCTAATCCTCCTCACACTCCTCACCACCACAACAACCACCACATCACCACCATAAAATTCTAATCTGACCAACCAAAATTACAATTCCAAACACAAATTTAACACAATCATAAAAAATCAAAATGCAACTTAACCAACAATTTTTACATAAATCAATCTAATTTACCAACATAATATTAACACAATTTATTAAAAAAAATGCCACAAATATACCAACAATCTTTACATAATCTTATTATCCTCATCAATCTTTTCATCAAAACTCAAAGGCTGCTTCTGCTGCTTTTGCTTATCATCTTCAACAGCTCCAAAAAAAAAAAAAAAAAAAAAAAAAATAAATATATATATATATATATATATATATATATATATATATATATATATATATATATATATATATATATAGTGTATCTTTATTTTGAGAACCCTGTTAAGTGCGGGAACTGCGAGAACTCCAATTTTGCATTAGAAAACATGCATGTTCATATAAAACATGTATGTTTTCTTACATACACCTTAATACACATACTTGAGTAACACACATGTTCATATAAAACCTGTTAAGTGCAACAGATCAATGCAAAATGGTTTTTATTTTCAGAACCTTGTTAAGTGCGGGAACTGCGAGAACTCCAATGTTGCATTAGAAAACATGCATGTTCATATAAAACATGTATATTTTCTTACATACACCTTAATACACATACTTGCATATTAAGGTGTATGTAAGAAAATATACATGTTTTATATGAACATGCATGTTTTCTAATGCAAAATTGGAGTTCTCGCAGTTCCCGCACTTAACAGGGTTCTGAAAATAAAGCTCCCCTATATATATATATATATATATATATATATATAATATATATATATATATATATATATTTAAGAATGAAATTCAATGTTGGTTCTGTTAGATCTAATTACTGTGGTGGTTTCCCAACAACTTCCTCACCCATGCAGCCGGGGCTAAGTCAGGCTTCCCAACAACTTGAGCAACCTAACCAAAACACCATTTCACATAAAGACTCAGCCTTTTAAGAAGAACCAAGTTCATAATCCTACAACCCACCCGCCAAATTCATCATACAACACAAATTCAACAAACCCATTTTGGATACTTGAATTACACCATTAAACAAAATTGTTATTTTGAAAATATTAGTCCGATAAAGAATCAGTTTTTAGCAACTAAATGATATAAAGACTAAAAGCCTTTAGAGAAAATATTAAAAAATAAATTAGACTAATGAAAGTTCAATCTTTTCAGAAACAATACTACTATAATCCTTCACCCCTTCACCCATAAAGCCACAAAAGGCATAAAGATTTGTACCCATCATATAATAACTTAAACTGAACTAAATGGTATAAAGACTAACCTTTAAAGATTCATAACATTTAAAATACAAAAACTTTTGAAACTAGACTAATAAAAATTCAATCTTTTCTTAAAAACAATACTAAAATCATGTACCTAAATCCACAAAAAGCATAAAGATTCATACCAAATTAAACTAACCTTAACAAAGAATCCACCCATATCATTACACATGTTATAAATCTTATCAGCAGCATACTCATGATGTCTCTTCCACATTGCCTCTGCCTTCTCCACATCTTTCTCAAAACTAACCTTTATTTGAAACACCTAAACAACCCCAAATCAAGAAACCAGTCAAAAAGCAAAATGGGTCAAATTTTATTTTATTTTATTTTTATTTTTTTTGGGTTACAAACTTACTTTATAACCAGCATAGATATCAGCAGCTCTAACCCACATCTTTCTCAAAACTAACCTTTATATGAAGCCGAAACTAAACTTCATTTGTGTTAATTTTTGATTTTGATTTAATGTTCGCCGGATTTGATTTGAAATGGTTTTTGTGTGTTCGGTTTTTGTGTTATTTTCTTTATGATAAGATTTGTGTTATTTTTTTTTATGATAAGATTTGTGTAACGAGGAAGGAGGAAGGAGGAGGTGGGTGGTGTCAGGTGTGCGGAGAGAGAGGGGGGAAGGAGGTGGTGGTGGTTGTGGTACGACGACGACAGAAGTGGTGGGTGGAGGTAGAGAGAGGAGGGGAGGATTTGAGAGAGAGAGAGAAATATTATAGTATTAGTGTTTTTTTATTTGTGTTTATGTATTTGTATTTGTATTTATAGATTTGTATTTGTGTTTGTGTATTTGTGTAGTAGGACTATTGATGCAAAAAATATGACTAACGATGCAAAAAATACTAACGGAGGGACTAACGGGCAAATAATATTTATACACTTAACGGTCAAAGATAACGTCCATCCAACTTAGGGACCAAACGCGTGCAACGTTTCACAAAATAGGTATCTGTGGCGTAATTAAAATGAAATAGCTCTCAAACTTGAAATCCGTGTAAACCACAAGGACTATCCGTGTAATTTTTTCATAGAACTGGATGACGGCGTCTCTAGGAATATCTTAGGCAACTACAAATAATAAAAATTTCATTGGATACGTATATTGTGTAGTAATTATTAGGAAATCTTATGCACATATATAGCTCGTTTCTAAAATACTTGGGGAGTTGGGATTATGTTGTTTTACATCATCTTTGATTCTTTTCTGATATGGTTGTTAACGACACACGATCTGAGTCTACTACATTTGGAACAGGTTCTCTCGTGGTAGCGGATTTGAAATGTTTCTGTGATTGCATGGGTTCGCTTATTGGTTTGGAGCATATCAATCTAGGAACATATTAGGCAGACACACCATTGTTGCATGGATGATGTAAAAATGGGGAAACGAAGTTGTTCATTCTGACTCATACTAGGCTCATCGGTTTTGCAGGAAAATCTTTTGTTTTAGATCCAATCTTATGATACAAAGTTGTTCATATTTATCTTATGTTTAGGGTGGTTTGGATGTGCTACATGAATGCTCATTTTAACCATGAATGTGCAATGCGCAAACTGACCCGACCAACTGTTGTTGTAAAACCCCAAAATTTAAACAATCCGAAAAGACTAAAATACCCTCTGAATTTGAACTTTTGAGAACTTATGAAAATCATATAATTAACATTATTTGAACTTAACCTAAGATAAATTATGTCCTAAATTATCTAATGACTTATGTTACTAAATGAACCATACATTATGAAATTGAAAACCACAAAATAAAAAAATCCTACACTTAACTACATAATTTTGGCCCATAATAAATTAAGAGATAACCATGCACAAATTTTGATTGATCACAAGCCCATAAGAAAATTAGTCCTTTCCATTATTAAGCCCAATCAAATCTCGGTTTGTTACAAACTCCTAATACCGAAAATCTTTAAGATCGAAAACCCTAAAACAAAGCAAAAAAAAAAAAAAAAAAAAGAAGAAAGAAAACATCGGCTGCTATCTCTCTTGTTCTCTCCCTCCTATTTCGATCCATAGCAGAAATCAAGAAGAAGTTTGGTGATCTTGTGGTGTTCTAGTCCTAAGGTACTCATGTTTACATAATTGCTAATCCATTCGAAGTATGAATCAAACCCTAATTCGACCTTTTCTTGTGTCTTCCTTTTTCTTTCTGCCAATCGAACCAAGAAGGGAGGAAGGAGACTTCATGGTGATTTGATTCTTGTGGTGTCCGTGTTCTTCGCGTGATCTTCGAGGGTATGGTGTATCATCCTTGTTGATTTTGTTCTATTTCTTGTTGGTCGAATTTTATATAAAGGTTTCACATAAAATCATAACCTAAAACCCTAAAATCTATATATGTAAATCGACCAGGAGTTATGTGATGAAATTATTCGATTGGATTCGGTTAAGACCTGTGATAATTGACCTAAATATGTTATGGACTCATCTAAAATCGTTTGGTGTCAAGACTTTATGATTGGAATGACAAAAAAACCCTAAGTATATGCATGAATCTATAAAACTGCTACTGATCTGGAAATTAACCCGACTTTAATCGGCTGTATCTTAATGATGTGAACGTGTTTTTAAGTGGATTTTGAGTCTAGAATCAAGTTCAATGAAATGGCTACCTGAGAAAATTTAGTTTGTAATTTTTAGAGACCTGGAAGGTTACTTTTTGATTTTTAGAAAATTATGTGTCTGATCGGATTTGTGAGTCTGGAAAATTAGTCCGGGTTTATGATTTTTAATTTTCAAACCGTGTCGAATTAAGAGGTGTCATTTGAACTGGGTAATATATAGCATGTCTATTACTTCCTGGAATTTTTGTAGATTTTTTTGAATTTTTCTTAAAAGGTTTCTAACTAATAACTTTTCGTATAGTAAAATCAGTCAGAAATCTGGACGAGTTGGTTTAGGTGAATTTTAATCCATAGTTATGCTACTTAATAAAATCTGGAAAAATTTGGTAAAACACTTAAGACATTTGAGCATCTCTGGGAATTTTATTACTGGGTTCTTGTACGATTTTCAATTTATTGAAAACCTAACAATTTCGTATATAAAACTGTGTGAAGTTATAAAAGGTTAAAAAGGTAATGAAAAGGTGTTTTGTGTTTGTTTTGTAAACATAAGGGTTTAAACCGTCATTATTTTAAAACTAAGGGACCTAACTTGTGAACACCGTAACTTCATGGTAATTACATTTTTCACCCTAACTTATGAGAATTACATATTAATCCCTAAAGTTGTGATAATTACATAAAACCCTAAATTTGGTAAAAGACATTATGAATCTTGAACTATGAATATGATCATTTGGTAATACTTTGAATTGTCATATGAGAATGATATAACTTAAGGTTATCTAATATGAAATGGGAACAAACATGAAACCATATGATTATACGAACTTAAGAGAACTTATGTTTATTTGTAGATCGGGTGAAGAGGGAGTGATCATTCATTCCTATTCTTTTGTTGCCTTGATATTTGGTGTGCTTTGTCGAGGTACGGATATTCTGTCTTACCTTAAGACGCTTTGCTTCGTACATTATGTTTTCCCTTTTCAGTAGGGATATTTCTTATGATCCGATAACTGCTATGATTCCCTTTTGTTGATTCTTGGCTTTCATTGTATGATTGCCATTCTTATGTGATTCATTCTGACATTTGTTTAAATGTCTCTGCTATGATATGATTATGTGTTTGCTATGATTGTTGAGATACACCTTCGTTTCTCTTGCTATGCTTTAGCTTTGATTATGATTTGGTATGATATGATAGATCTGTGCCTGAGCTTAACTAGTTCTGGAGGTACCAGGACCATGTGTAGGATGGCACCCTATGCATGACACTCCCGTAGAGGTGTGATAGATCTACGGCGTTCCCCTTTATGATATGTAATGATTTTGTGCACTATTGGCCATTTATGCGTGTGTGTGACCAGTCTAGTACTGTCACACATACTTATGTTGGGAGCGTATGGATGCATCCTAGGATTTATGTGTATGTATGATTATGGTGACCAGGTGGTGTGTGCCTTGCACCCCTTTTCACACTTTTGGATTAGTACTTAGAGGTCTCCCCTCTTCGTGCACTTTTATGATATGATATGATATGATTTGACGGATTTATGTATGGAGTTCTTATGGCACATCCCTATATGACATTTTCTTTATTTCCCTTTCGTTCTTATACTCAGTTCTTATTCAGTTCTCATGCACTCTTATCTTTTGATATGCTTTGATTCGTAAGACTTATGATTATGCTTTCGTATCTTTCTTTCCTTCGTTGCTTATGCTTATTTACCCTTATGATTTGTTATTCGTATATATCCGTTCACTGGGCTTTTTAAGCTCAGCCGCATTTCTTTTCATGCGGCAGGTTTTAGTAGGAAGCTGGGTATGAGTGGAGAGTGTCTTTGACTTAGAAGCCATTCCGGATTAGAGATGACTAGAAGAGACGATATTTTAGACTTAGTAATTATTGTAATTCATTTGTAATCTTGTAATTTCAGATTTTCCCTTGTAACATTTGAAATTCATTTGTATTATTTAAGTCTTATGCTTATGTTTGCTTTGATATGTCACCATAACGTAATACTTCTACCCTTATCGGGTTGGGGTGTTACAATTATGGTATCAGAGAGACAGGCTGCGACTTGTAATACATTTACCCTTGGCCTGTGTAAGTTTGGACCACTAAGTTTCCACTGTAGGCGCTCATAAGACAACCTTTGAGAAATTCCTTTAGGATTCCCCATAAGAACATAAGTTATAACCGGTGAGGAATGGGTAGACTAGGACATCTATGTAAGTAGCATTGCTTCCGCATTACTCTGATTCGTGCTTATGCCTTTAGATATGCCTTGTACGGACATTTATTTCAGAAGCTAGAAAGTTTTGAACCTAAGCTTAGTAACCAAGTAAGATTGGAATGCCTTAAGAACCGTATGGATACCTTACACCATTTAGGCTTCACTTCCTGATTCTGACCTCCATCTCCGATTTGTTTGATAAACAGTTTGATACCTTTCCGACCATCCCGAAGTTCATTCAACCGTCATATGTTTGACACATTATGTGAATTCATTACTTATGCTGGATATAGAATATATCATCTGATACTACTTGAATCTGCATAATCCATTACTAATCCTATGCGAACTCTGATAATTTTGAACCACGGATATAGGAAGATTTGTTTCCCTCCCTTAGAATGACCTGTGAGGATATTGAATAGACATTAGGCTTCTCGTTGACGCGATCTTCTCCTTCGTATGTTTGTCCTGACGTTTGATTTGTCTTCATTGTTCGTTTTGATCCCTATGTTCGGATTCGTCTGAATAGAAGTAGTTGTGGGACCAGGTTCCATCTCCTCCATGTGTTGACTGTGAGAAGTTTCATCTGGAGGATCGTGTTATAAGGCGTTGGATGCCGGTTTCAGTTGTAGCGTGATTGGATGTCAGACGAAAGAGTGTCCGTTGGTGAATGGTAACAACCATAAGAATGAGAATGATTGACAGCAATCTGCCGAGGGTCGAGTGTTCGCTCTGACCATGGACCAGACTGCTAACACATCAAGTACCGTTTCGGTTATTCCTTACTTGCACGATCGTGCGGCGTGGTTTTATTTGATACGAGAACGACATATCCTGAGGTGTCATTGTTTTGCTAAGCGTATTAAGTCCCCTCTGCATTATTAAGTTGTCACTCCTAATTCTATTTCTATGAGAATCTTGTGACTATCCATCACGAGGGTAGATTTTCGTGTTCGGTTGAGGATGTTTGAAGATAAATTTTATTCTGCTAATCTGATTTCTTTGGGAATGTTCGATTCGATTCTGGTCATGTAATTGTTGACTGAGCATTAAGATGCTAACAATAGTTATGATTTTGTCACCTCTGGCGACTTATGAAACTCAAATTCCGTGCCCAGGTTTCTGACCTAGCATACTATGATGATCACCTTGCTTTGAAATTCCGTATTTTAATCCCTCGCGTTTGTGAAGATATTCCGTTTGATGTAACTCGCTCGAGAATTTTCGATGATGAATTTCGCGATGTATTCTTTGATGGACTACCAAGATTTCCCTCGAATGTAATTGTTTGATCCGTTTATTAGAATGTGTTTTGTCCCGAATTGAGGTAGACAGTGATTGCAATAAAGGCATGTGTATATGATGCAAGTATTATGACGTCTGGCCAGCGTGATAATAGTTACATCATATACCTTGAACTTATTGGAATCATAGAATGTCTTGAGGAGTGCCTGGGGTCAGTGTGCATATTGGAATCAGAACGCCATTCTTGTGTAAGCGACGTTTTGCCTATTTCCGAAATCCCTTCGAGCGACATACGTTGAATGAAGAGTATTGAAGGACCTATTTCTATGAAGTGATTTATCCGTCTGTGTACGTCTCTGTGTTGTGTTTTAGTTTGGTTATGAAGAAGAATGATGGTGGTATGAGGTTGTTCATGGAATTCTGGAGTCTTAGTACTATGGTGATTAGGCTGATACTGTTATCAACGACTTATCTAATCAACTTCAGAGTGAAGTTTTCTCTATGATCGATTTGTAATCTGATTATGTCCATTTTCATGTGAAGGAGCAAGATGTTCCTAGCATTGATTTGTATCCGTTATAATCTCTATGAGCATGATGATGCCAATCGTATTGGCTACTGCTCCGACTATTCTTGTGAGCTTGATGAATCGTGTTTTTCATGAATGCTGGGACAATTGTCATTGTATGACGATTTAGTATACTCAGGGACGAGGTGGTGGAATTATGATCTACATAGCAGATTTGAATGAAACGGTTATGCTCGAAGCACCCCGTTCTTTTCGCTCTATACATATTAGTTGTACTATTATGTAGAGACTTGTAGCATAAATGATGACGGGATGGTATGACAACGGATGTGAATTACTTTGATGGCAAGTGTCTAGCATGTCAACAGATTGGGAGTTAGCATCAGCGTGCGAGTGGTTTTCCTCATTTGAGATGTTGGTATGAAGACGTGGGATTAAAACTGTCAGCAACTTTGTAACGGGATTTATGCACACGTTGGGAAGAACAAAATGATGTAGGTTGTAGTGAATCGTTCAACTTGGTGGCTCACTTGGAAGATCGGCAGAGATTTATTTCAACAGAAGATTATTCAAGCTCCTTGACGTACCTGCAGTGATCGTGTCAGAAAAATCGAGTTTTGTTTCACACTTCCAGAAGAAATGCAGAAGACCTTCAAGATAGGCTCAAGATTTTATGGCGACTACTCACCTTCAGATGGATGGGCGGACAGAGCAACTATGTTGACATTGGAGATGTATTGGACGAAGAGTTTGACAAATGTATTGGCATGATTGAATGTGCCTACGGAGATGTAGAACACCTTTTGGATTGGATTAAGTTGGAGATTTGCTGGTTTAAGGTTCTGGGTTGATTACTGTGATTGGTGGATTAGTTATCCTTGTGGAAGAGAAATCTTGAATGGTGAACTATGAAATTTGTATGTTTCGTACGATGTTTCCATTGTAGAGAGTAGATGTTGGGCGTATGACAAAGATCTGATTCACGATGCGTTAATCCTTTGAGTTGTTGTTTTCCATACGATTATCTGACCTATTCCGTCATGCTCTCCGATATGTTCTGATCCTCCGTTATGTGCTTAGTTTATCGTCTGTACGACTACGTTAGCTCTTTGATGTATTTTATCCGTATGATTATTCGACCTATTTTATTTTGTTTCTGATGCGTTTCGATACTCCGATTTATACTCTATTGATCATCGGTACAAATATGCTACCCATCTCATTATGCGTTTCAATACAAGTTGATATTTCGAGATGTACTCGATTGATCATCAGTACAATTATACTATCTATCTTTATTAAAACTCTTGATACATTTGATGATTCGTCACGCGCTTCAGTGACCGGTGGTACGTTCCTTAGTTCGATCAGTATCTGTCTGAAATTGATGAGTTCTTCTATGATGACGCGCTAGTTCCCTTTTCGTTAAGAATCTGGACTGAGTTGATGAGATTTTACTCTTTAGTACTATCTTCGTATTGCTTTCGAGCATGAATGTTTCTTGTATCTCTGTGTGAGATTTAAACCGTTATCCGCTACATTGATGTTTCGTATTCCTTGGAACGAATTCGTTGTGAATTATGAGAGCCTAAGGCTTTTCTATGATTTTGATCAGGTTGGCGAGGTATCTCATCTCTTGGCGTTACCTTCCCATTTATCTCACGTATACGATGTATTCCCTATGTCACTTCTTCGTGAGTATGATTATCATCCGCTTCATGTCGTGTTTTGCCCATTCGATTAGATTCGGGAAAATCTTTCGTATAGTAAGGAACCTGAGGCTGTTTTGGAGCATCAGGAAAGAGTCATGAGAACTAAAACAATTCCGTTCGTAAAGATTTTTTGGAAGAACCATCCTGAGAGCGAGGCTACTTAGGAAACCGAAGAGTCGATACGATCCGATTATCCTTACTTTCTTTTGACTTGATACGTATTCATTTCGATATTGCTTTCGATTTCGCATTTTCATTTCGACTTCGCATTTCAATTTTCGAGGACGAAAATTCCTTTTTAAGAGGGGAAGAGTTGTAAAACCCCAACATTTAAACAATCCGAAAAGACTAAAATACCCTCTGAATTTGAACTTTTGAGAACTTATGAAAATCATATAATTAACATTATTTGAACTTAACCTAAGATAAATTATGTCCTAAATTATCTAATGACTTATGCTACTAAATGAACCATACATTATGAAATTGAAAACCACAAAATAAAAAAATCCTACACTTAACTACATAATTTTGGCCCATAATAAATTAAGAGATAACCATGCACAAATTTTGATTGATCACAAGCCCATAAGAAAATTAGTCCTTTCCATTATTAAGCCCAATCAAATCTCGGTTTGTTACAAACTCCTAATACCGAAAATCTTTAAGATCGAAAACCCTAAAACAAAGCAAAAAAAAAAAAAAAAAAGAAGAAAGAAAACATCGGCTGCTATCTCTCTTGTTCTCTCCCTCCTATTTCGATCCATAGCAGAAATCAAGAAGAAGTTTGGTGATCTTGTGGTGTTCTAGTCCTAAGGTACTCATGTTTACATAATTGCTAATCCATTCGAAGTATGAATCAAACCCTAATTCGACCTTTTCTTGTGTCTTCCTTTTTCTTTCTGCCAATCGAACCAAGAAGGGAGGAAGGAGACTTCATGGTGATTTGATTCTTGTGGTGTTCGTGTTCTTCGCGTGATCTTCGAGGGTTATGGTGTATCATCCTTGTTGATTTTGTTCTATTTCTTGTTGGTCGAATTTTATATAAAGGTTTCACATAAAATCATAACCTAAAACCCTAAAATCTATATATGTAAATCGACCAGGAGTTATGTGATGAAATTATTCGATTGGATTCGGTTAAGACCTGTGATAATTGACCTAAATATGTTATGGACTCATCTAAAATCGTTTGGTGTCAAGACTTTATGATTGGAATGACAAAAAAACCCTAAGTATATGCATGAATCTATAAAACTGCTACTGATCTGGAAATTAACCCGACTTTAATCGGCTGTATCTTAATGATGTGAACGTGTTTTTAAGTGGATTTTGAGTCTAGAATCAAGTTCAATGAAATGGCTACCTGAGAAAATTTAGTTTGTAATTTTTAGAGACCTGGAAGGTTACTTTTTGATTTTTAGAAAATTATGTGTCTGATCGGATTTGTGAGTCTGGAAAATTAGTCCGGGTTTTTGATTTTTAATTTTCAAATCGTGTCGAGTTAGAAGGTTTCCTTTGAACTGGGTAATATATAAGATGTCTATTACTTCCTGGAATTTTTGTAGATTTTTGTGAATTTTTCTTAAAAGGTTTCTAACTAATAACTTTTCGTATAGTAAAATCAGTCAGAAATCTGGACGAGTTGGTTTAGGTGAATTTTAATCCATAGTTATGCTACTTAATAAAATCTGGAAAAATTTGGTAAAACACTTAAGACATTTGAGCATCTCTGGGAATTTTATTACTGGGTTCTTGTACGATTTTCAATTTATTGAAAACCTAACAATTTCGTATATAAAACTGTGTGAAGTTATAAAAGGTTAAAAAGGTAATGAAAAGGTGTTTTGTGTTTGTTTTGTAAACGTAAGGGTTTAAACCGTCATTATTTTAAAACTAAGGGACCTAACTTGTGAACACCGTAACTTCATGGTAATTACATTTTTCACCCTAACTTATGAGAATTACATATTAATCCCTAAAGTTGTGATAATTACATAAAACCCTAAATTTGGTAAAAGACATTATGAATCTTGAACTATGAATATGATCATTTGGTAATACTTTGAATTGTCATATGAGAATGATATAACTTAAGGTTATCTAATATGAAATGGGAACAAACATGAAACCATATGATTATACGAACTTAAGAGAACTTATGTTTATTTGTAGATCGGGTGAAGAGGGAGTGATCATTCATTCCTATTCTTTTGTTGCCTTGATATTTGGTGTGCTTTGTCGAGGTACGGATATTCTGTCTTACCTTAAGACGCTTTGCTTCGTACATTATGTTTTCCCTTTTCAGTAGGGATATTTCTTATGATCCGATAACTGCTATGATTCCCTTTTGTTGATTCTTGGCTTTCATTGTATGATTGCCATTCTTATGTGATTCATTCTGACATTGTTTTAAATGTCTCTGCTATGATATGATTATGTGTTTGCTATGATTGTTGAGATACACCTTCGTTTCTCTTGCTATGCTTTAGCTTTGATTATGATTTGGTATGATATGATAGATCTGTGCCTGAGCTTAACTAGTTCTGGAGGTACCAGGACCATGTGTAGGATGGCACCCTATGCATGACACTCCCGTAGAGGTGTGATAGATCTACGGCGTTCCCCTTTATGATATGTAATGATTTTGTGCACTATTGGCCATTTATGCGTGTGTGTGACCAGTCTAGTACTGTCACACATACTTATGTTGGGAGCGTATGGATGCATCCTAGGATTTATGTGTATGTATGATTATGGTGACCAGGTGGTGTGTGCCTTGCACCCCTTTTCACACTTTTGGATTAGTACTTAGAGGTCTCCCCTCTTCGTGCACTTTTATGATATGATATGATATGATTTGACGGATTTATGTATGGAGTTCTTATGGCACATCCCTATATGACATTTTCTTTATTTCCCTTTCGTTCTTATACTCAGTTCTTATTCAGTTCTCATGCACTCTTATCTTTTGATATGCTTTGATTCGTAAGACTTATGATTATGCTTTCGTATCTTTCTTTCCTTCGTTGCTTATGCTTATTTACCCTTATGATTTGTTATTCGTATATATCCGTTCACTGGGCTTTTTAAGCTCAGCCGCATTTCTTTTCATGCGGCAGGTTTTAGTAGGAAGCTGGGTATGAGTGGAGAGTGTCTTTGACTTAGAAGCCATTCCGGATTAGAGATGACTAGAAGAGACGATATTTTAGACTTAGTAATTATTGTAATTCATTTGTAATCTTGTAATTTTAGATTTCCCCTTGTAACATTTGAAATTCATTTGTATTATTTAAGTCTTATGCTTATGTTTGCTTTGATATGTCACCATAACGTAATACTTCTACCCTTATCGGGTTGGGGTGTTACAGTTGTTTTGAAACTATGATTGGTACCATTATTGGCAAAGACATATCCAATACTCACTATAAAGAGTGATTTGATTTTTGAATAGCATGAGGCAAAGCCATAGTGGAAGGTGATAAATATTGCGAAAGTGGGAGGAATTGGTGTATTCTTGAGTGAATCGTATGTAACGTGTAGTCTTGTAATCGTACCTATATCAATAAAAAGTTCCTTATTTTAATGCATGTAAAATGACCAAAATATCCAGCTGTTCATGTATTGGTTGCCCCAAAATCAAAAGTTGCCCAAAAAACAATATCTTCCATGTACATCGACCAACAGTTGATGCAATACTTTGGTCGGACACGTGGCATCCCGTAATTGGCTATATTCGAGTTGCCAAGTTGCCCTGGTCTAATATCATATTTTTCTGAGATCGGGTCGGATAAACAAACGCAATGGGTAACTGGGGCATATTAGTAATTATCCCTATATTTTCTAAATTTTTCAAGTGAAGTTTCATTCCAATCTAAGACTTAACATTTAACTTATATGGAATATTACTTCTTATATGTTAAACAACATATATGATTTAAGAAATAAACATAATACTCCCACTAGCTTTCAGGAATACTTAGAGGTTATCTTATTTCAATTATAAATCAAAACTTGGATTTAATAATTAAACATAAGTTTTATCTCCTAGATGCATGCATTAATCCATTCATGAATTATTGCACTTTGTACACTTCCAAAGATTAGTTGAATTCATAAACTCCTTTCAATTACTTACCGTCCTCGCTCAAGTAATCACTCAAGAAAGAGTTTTGATATTCCATTGTCATTTTTCAAATTAATAATAATAAGTATGACAATCATAAGCTTTATATATATTTAATGTGCTTAGGATAGAATATTCAATCACAGTTCATTGCTTAAGTGTGATTAATAATCTTGTCACGATACATGCATTAAATATGCGTACAATATTGTCCATATGATTTTTCCATAAAGAATTAAACCACTAGGGTTTTTCTTCTCTTTGAAGAAACTCATCTCCCTTATCTAGTCTAACTATAGAGTTCAAGATAAACCAAGTTTCTAAAACATTGATTATCTTCATGGACAGCATCTTAACATTTATAGTATGAATAATTTACCCAATTCAATATTTGGTATTGCATCATAATGATTATCAGGTTTACCATAATCATGTAACTCATAATCCTTAGCATATTAATCAAATATCTGAGATATCCTTGCAGATCTATGAATAAAATTCCATCATTTTGAGGTCTATCATTTAGCCTCATTATGATATTTACTAGTGTATTTTAGAAGATTTTGTATTTTGTAATTTTATCTTTACAAGATATAAAAACTCCCACTTGCCTTTTGTAATTTATAGACTATCTATAAATACTCAGCAAATAGAGCAACAATACAATGTTCTCTTTTGGGACATTACAAAGCACAATGACAATTCCTGACATTAGTTTGTTAATAGCCTACTTCAACAGAAGTTTAACAAATTCAGAATTTCAATTTAAGACTTAATGTGATTCATCACATTCTATAATTTAATGATGTCTTATTAATCTTCTAGATTGGAGTCTTATTAAGTATGTCCAATCCATACTCAATATTCTAACATTGATAATTTTTGGAAGAAAATAAGATATAGTTATCTTTAATCAAACGCTGCAAGAATTTCATTCTCCTAACTAAACATACCATAAACATGTGGTATTTCATTAGAATTAATATTGTAAGATAATTTAACAATATGTAAGATAAACATATATCTTTCGGCTTATTTATTTACCAATTAAGTCATCTTAATGGTATAATAGAATTTCCAAGCCAATTACATGCATTACAACCCAAGTACTTTTTGACCAAGTCACTTCATGTCCATGTCTCATTAAGACGACATAAACAGCTATAATCCCACTATACGTTATAAGTCATTTTTCAATGACTTCATGTGTATGTCTTAATAAAAGACATAACAAGTTAACGTCTTACTTTATATTATAAGTCTTGTAATAATTAAAAGACTTCATGTTTGCGACTTTACAAAGAAATCATAAACATGTATAACTAAAGTAATCATGAACACCACTTCTTGGTTTCAATAGTAATTTCAAGTTAATTTATCACTTCATTTATTTATATCATTCCAAGAATACATAAATATCCGAATTGAAATAGTATTAGATTACTTCATTCATTTATGTCATTCCAAGAATTCATAAATATTCAAATTTGAAGTAGACTTATTATCATATTGACACATGTTCTAATTAAGTGTCTAATTTAGAAACTGCAAATTTTCCAAATACGGTCTCACGTAACATTGAGTTTTACCTTATTATTGCAATCTAGCTAAGCTCTCACATAACGTAAATTGCAATACCAAGTGTTTTTTGGATTAGATGTGTTAGAACGTTAGTATCTTACCTTGCAGTCAAGAGAATCCTTTAAATCATATTACTATGTGTTGTACCTTGCACACAATAAAGATTTCTCTCACTTTTGCATGGAACAACATCATGTAACAGATAAACAACACGACACACGTTTGTTTATGTGATCAATATGATTGTGTCATAGATATTAGCATAACAAGTAGATGTAGGACAAAAATGTCTAGTAAGAAAATGTACAAGACTATCCTTAAAAGTATGAGCGTCTACATTCGGAAAGTGATTATCTTGAGACGTTCTAGAGATAATGTAGATTACTACCAAGATGACAAAACTTGTAGCTCCCACTGAATTAGAGATCATTACAATAATTCCTTATTCAGAAATAAGAACACAATGCTCCCACCGGACTTGACAACATTGTAAGTGTTTCATTAGCCAGTGAAAGAAAATATTGTGCTTTTAACTTTCCTACACCTTTGAATGTCTATACGTAACAATTACTTATACATTAAAAGAGTGTATTCTACTACGTAAATGATGGACTATCCATCAATGCTATTAACTTGAAAAATTGGGCATGCAATTTCTTCCTTAAAAGGTCTACCATTCCAACAATTGTATGTAGTACCTTTTAATGGTCAAAACAAAAAGGAACTAGATAAAATATACTAGTTAGTCTTTTATCATTTTGCGGTAATTATTTCTAGTTTCTAATTTAATAACTAATAAAATGTGCAATAATCTTAACTATTAAAGTTTGCTTTGAGTTATGTATATAGAATTTAGACAATTCTAATTTTCCTATCATACCTTTCTCATTCATGAAAAGGAATATGATTAAGTTTCACACTTCTCTCATGGAAAAGAGACTAGGTTTATCCTTTTAGTAAAGTTGACTCTAGCCAAAAACCCCAACAAGTGTAGATCAATTTACCAATAAAAGAATATCCCACGTTTACGGTTTAATGTTGCATTAGTACATTTAAAAGAATTTACAAAATTGAATTTTAGTATTTTCGATAATACAATATTTAAGAAAATTAAATACCCATTGGTTAATATTCATATAAACCATAGAATTTTCTTAAAGCTAGGATCCAAATTAACATAGTTCTATCACATCAGTTGATCTGCTAGTAATGAAAGTATAAAATAAGGTAATCTGTCAAACAATAATTGGCAAACAATTTCCAATTCCTAGATCATTATGGGATTTACATTGCCAAACAATATTGCAATGTAAGCATGTTTATCCCCATCTTATGCCTTGAGTCCAAGCTCTCACTTACAACTCAATTAAGTCGTCTAATTTAAAGAACTGCAAATTAACATAGTTCCATTTCATCAGTTGATATGCTAGTAATGAAAGTATGAAATTTACCTTTCCATTGCAATCTAGTCCAAGCTCTCACATGACGTAAATCACAACTTCAAGTGTTCTTTTAATTAGATGGCATTAACTTAATTTTAAGGGTACTAGTTTTGATGTGTATATCAAAATATGTATAAAAAAGCATGCATACAACTTCATAACATAGGTTTTAACAAAAAACTTTTTATCAACCAATTCACTAAGATTAAATTAACAAAGTTTTAATTGAGGTATTGGGTTCACCAATCAAAGAATTTACCTTTAATTATCGTTCATTATATCGTACTTTTGCATAAGTCAAAATACTTAGTGTTTCGGATAATTTCCACAAAGTGGCGCATGGAATTAAAGATAATTCACCCTTAAGATGATTTTGTACTAAAAAATAGTCGTACTTGGTAGCTCCAATTTGACGCATAAAGGAGCGGAGAAACTAAGGTCAGCTTGAAAAGCCAATTAAAAACAAGTTTTTTTCGGTTTGACAATTTAATGTCAATCCTCTTTATACCCCTCTTATAGTTTGTCACAATTGGGTGAGCCGTTCTTAAACTATTGAAAATTTAACTCTTCAAAAACAATTCATTGTTTCACCATTATTTAGTCAATATTATTTTTCTATTCAAAAAATTACCCATTTTTGTTTATAAACATGTCTAACAAAAATAAACAAAAACAAGTAATAAAAAAAAAAAAAAAACGCAACTAAATAAACACACATAACATAACAATTAATATGTGAAAACATGTAGCCACATGCATACTTTATTCGATAAAGCCTATTAATAATCAATATCTAGGTTTATAACGTATATATTTAACTAAGGCCCTCACTTACAAAAGGAATTGAACCATATGCATTAACGAATCAACTGCGTAAGCCATAACACGTAATTGATTCATTAATTATATTGAAGTCTTCCCCAATTCAAGATTTATCAATAAATAAACATGTGTATAATTAACAATTAATTATAAAGTCATCTTAACAATTAAATAAATCGATAATAATCTATTGATGCGTGGTTTTGCAACCTTACAACAGGTTTTACCTCTCGAGGGATCTCAAGAGGCTTACAACCCCACCAGGCAGTGTACCTGACCGATGTAGTATAGTGTAGTGGTAAGTACGGGGGATTGATCGTTCTCCACAGGGAATAGTGTCGTTAGGATTGAAAAACTACTCTAATAGGTCTAAGGGTGAGAGAAGATTCTTTTTGTATTTTTATAATTTTAATGAAAGCAAGTAAAATCTCGGGTTTGAAAGAGTGGGCGGAATTAGTTGCTAGTCAACTAACCCAAATAACTACGAATGCAAATAAAATAAAATAACAGAAAATGAAAAGGTCGTGAAACTTATGTGGAGAGAAATGTGTTTACTTAGATTTCCTTACTCCCTAACTATCTTTTACCGGTTGATTAGTGTGTATTAATCGCGTGGATGACGGGTGTATTCCTTAATACCAATCGTAGGGTGGCGTACGTACTTCCCCAACTCTATAAGCTCCTACTTCACTCCTATGTCGAGCCGGCTAAGAAGCTCCTAACATGGGATCACTAGAATTCGCTCATGCATTAAATACAACCATAAAAACCTTAGTACGCATTGGTTCATGTTTCTTAAGACGTTCAAGCAAGTTAACGTATAGGAAGTTAGCCAGTTTTCTTAAGCCTAACATCGATGAACAATCATCCAATACAATTAATAACACACTAATAACCAATAATCAATAGTTAGGTTTCATTAGATCTAAGCAAACACAAGATAAATCTAGCCTAGCATGTTAATCAAAAGACAAGAACAAGATATAATCAAACAACACATAGACATATTGAATGATTAAATAATCACTTATCTTCAATTAAACATGGGAGATCCAAGGGTATGAAAACCCTTAAAAATGGCAGAAATTCGTCTTAGGGTTCCTCCTCCAAAATTACACACAATAAGTTCCACACTAATGACAAAAAATTGCAAAACTATATATAGAGTTTAAGGGCTGACGGCGTCACGTTATAGATCCTGACGCCGTCACCTCGCCGCTTTTAGGGTTCCCGGATGGCCTTCCTGACGCCGTCCCTCTTTAGTGCTCCAAAATCCGCTCTGGCCTATCAAGGGGTGACGCCGTCAGAATTGAGCTTGACGCCGTCCCTCTTTAGTTTAAACTGTGATAGCCTTGATCACATTAAAGGGTGACGCCGTCAGATTTTTCATGCAAAATTCTCTGGCTTATCATGAGTAATTTTCATATCCACCACTTTTGCCAAGCCATGACGCCGTCTGGACCAATCCCTGACGCCGTCAAAGGTACTTTCCAGCATAATTTTGAGACTTTGTCGTTTTCTTCACTTTTATGCTCCAAAAACGTCCAAAATGCTTCCTTTTCCAGATTTCTTCTCAAAAGTACCTAAAATGACAAAAGGAACGATTTAGGGCAATATTTGATCAAATAAATACGATTTAGGGCTTAAATGACCCCCTAAAAGCGGTACACTTTTCGCTTCATCAAATACCCTTACACTTGAGATTTGCTTGTCCTCAAGCAAATGCGCTTTTATTCTAATCAAAATACAAGTCAGGGGTCATTTAACACTAATATAAAAGTAATTACAACAAATAGTCGTTCCACTTTAATCATAATAAGCACGGAGATTATAGACTAGCACCTCACAAGTAGTGTTTAGATACTCACATCTCTCAAGTGTCATCAAAATAAATCTCATAAATGAAAACGGATAATATCTCTCACTACCTGTCATAGCAAATAGATTACCATATGCTTGGGAAAGGATCAAAAACCTCCTCCACTAGGCGTAAGCACCTAAGATAAACTATCAAAGAGGGCTTTTAAACGGGTTATAACGTTAGGTGTAGGGATATGATAAACACGGTTTTGTTGGATAAGGGATATTTTACTGGTGGCGAGTTAAAGATCTTGGTTGATTACATGTACTATACAATGTTGCTAAGCCAAGACTCGACTCAATCTTAAGCTAAAAACAAAATAATAAAAACATAAAATAAACATAAAATGAAACGGGATGGTAGTCCGTATGTTTTTTTTTTACTTTTCTTTTTCTCATTTTTTTTGTATTTTTCTTGATTTTTTCGATTTTTTTTTTTTTTTTTTTTTTTTTTTTTTTTTTTTTATACACTCTTGCCCTACCATCCAAAATAATACATCATAGGGGCGTTGCATTCCCCTTACACTTGAACTTTTACATAACTTTACAAATAACTATTCTAATGACTCGAATTAAGATAATTGAAAAACTTGGAGTACTTTTAAAATATTTAGCACATATGGGGGTAATAATGTTGTTCTTCCCCATTACTCCATTACACTAGTACTTTACCCATGAGTCCCAATCGTCCCAAAACAATATGTACAAGGATATGACTCGACTTAGAAACCATGTAATCAATTAGATAATTAACTTGGGGTTTAAACAAATGTTGTCACAATAATGCACTAAAATTGAGTGCATACAAGGTAGGCTAAGGCGATTTGGGTGTACATTTTAGTGGGGTGTAAACAAATTCTTCCTTTAAGTAAAATGCTTAAAGGTCGAAACGAAAAGATAGGCTCTGAGGGGTGTACTAGGGGTATCGTGTACTAAAAATAAGTACAACGCAAAGGGTGTGGGGGAATTACTTGACCAATGTAGCCAATGTAATTATGACAAAAACACATGTGTAAAACAATGGGTTAATCCTAATGCCTCTTATCATGTAGTAAATCTAACTACACGAATGTAGTCTCACTTGTGGCCTCGGAATGGTCCTAACGCAAGTTCTAGAATCTAAGTGCTACCGGTACACACATCATAGCATAAATGCTTTTCCTACCAATTCTAGGGGCGAACCTCACATATTTGGGGGTGGAAAATTTTTTTAGTGGTACGGTTTTTGTGCTAGTCATATAACTCCTATCCGTGAGACGCTCATTAAGATCAAAGTTTCACTCCTAAATGTTGTAAAAAAATTTAAATTTGGCACTAAAATTACCCTAACAGGTATTTCTCTCAGTTTTATTACACATCTACTATTAAACAAACAAAAATCAAGCGTAAAAGCATTCTCTAATCGTACTTTACCCCCCCTTACACTTAAGATGAACATTGTCCCCAATGTTCAAATAACAAGATGTAAAAGTAATAAGGTAAAAGAATGAAATCAAATACTCCCCTGATTCGCTCGGTGGATAATGTGGTAACACAGTTAGATCTTCTTCCAAAGTAATGTTGAAGCTCCATGACTAATGCATCGCCATAAGCTTGATCCAACAAACATTTCCTTGTCCATATTAACCTGTTAAACCTGAGAAAGCAAACACGAAAACCTGCATAACATCGGCGGGATAAACTCTATATATAAGGATATAATGCTTGTGGAATGATAATTTTGCAGATTCCTGGAGTTTATAAGTTATAGATTTAATAAAAACTTTTTATGAAAACAAAACTTTCAAAAATTTCTGAAAATTAAACCTGACGCCATCAGGTTGTAAATCCTGACGCCGTCAGAAATGATCTGACAGAATTCTCATGTTAAGTTTCCGGAAAAATTTTGGAAAAACCTATACCTTACTTCCTGGAAATCCTGCAAAACATCATTATGACTCGATACAAGCATTTGACTCAAACAAATACTAATATGTATGTTAATTTAATATTATTACGATTCATGTTCATTTGTGTTCTAATAAACCGATTTAGATTTCCCTTACACTTAACTTTTGCAAAATACCTTTATATGTAGTTAAGACGAAGTTAAAAACAAGATAAAGCATTTTCACAAATTAGTTTTTGAACATGAATCAATGATAATAAAATTTAAACATACATACGGAAACAAATAAAAACAAACAAACAAATAAACACACAAAGCAAATAAAACTTGGGTTGCCTCCCAAGAAGCGCTTTTCTTTATTAACGAGTCTTGTAGCTAGACTCAAAGTCCTTCTACCCAATGTAAGTGAGTTCGTCATCGAGGACGTCTTTAGGGTTAAGCTTGGATTGAAGTTTCCTATTGGTCCGCTTAGTACAATATATCTTTTCAAACTTCTCTCCATCCGGGTCATACAATATCATCTTAATATGCCATGACCCATCTCCATCTTGGGGTGGTTTGTCCCAATCCCACTTATGATCATCGTCCTTACAATTCCACTTATTCATCCCTAGGTTAATTGGCAAAACTCCTAGGAAATCAATCATCCTCCTAAAAACTAGAGGGTCTTCAAACGGATCCAATTCGGTGTCCCTAGCCAAGAGTTGCTCTACCGTATGTGTTCGGTTAACAAAGTCCTCTTCTAGGTAAAATGGGCGTTGGGGTCCTATGAAGTCTCTATCGATCCAAGGTCCATATCTAGATGGTCTCCTATTTACTTCTAACCAATGGGGTGTTGGTTCATCACTAGTATCATAGGCATGTTTCTTCACATCATAGACTGACCAAGTATCTCCTTCTCCTACCGCTATCTTGGATTCCTTACAATCAATCATAGCACTAGCGGTCGCCAAAAATCCTCTACCTATCAACAAGGGGCATGTAGGGTCGCTAACCATATCAAGGACGTGGAAATCGGCTAAAATGGTTAGTTTTCCTATGTGTACTAACACGTCCTTGACTACTCCAACCGGGTAAGCCACACTCCCATCCGCTAAGCCTATTATCACCTCGGTTTCTTCAAGTTTTCCTAGTTTTAGAGAGGTGTAGAGAGGTAACGGAAGTAGGTTAAGGCTTGATCCAAGATCGGCTAATGTGTCATAAGCCTCCGAATTACCGATCTTGCAAGGTAGAACAAATAAGCCCGGGTCATCTAACTTCTTAGGTAGCTTGTTTTGAACAAAGGCGGTCCCTTTTTCACCTAACTTAAGCTTCTTCTCATCCAACACATCAATAACCGGACTTTCAAGGTGGAGCTCCTTGAATTCTTCGTCAAGGTTTTGAGTGGGAGGTGTTTCAACTATGACTTGGGTTTGTTTGAAACACGTGCTCATGGAATTGACCGAATAATATTGTGGACAAGAACTAGGAGACGAAACCGATGAAATGGCGTTGACGTTTAGTTTCGGGTTCTTGACCGTGTTGCTAGGGAGTGCTCCCATTTCTCGGTCATTGAGGGCTTTCAACAAAGTGTCAATCTTATTGGTCATCTCGCTTTGTTTTTGTTTGAAATCGGCTTCAAACTTGGCCAAACGAGCTTCTTGAGATGCCATAAATTGGGACATCAATCCTTCAAAGTTGTTGGTACTACCATTGCCGGAAGGATTGTTGTTGAAAGTACGGTTCGAGTTGGAACCGCTTGATTGGAAACGATTAGGTGGGTTGGAAGAATTGGTTTGTTGTGCGTTTTGGTTTTGTTTCCACCTAAGGTTTGGGTGATTTTTCCACGAGGGGTTGTATGAATCACCGTAGGGGTTTGGCTCGGGTTTGAAAGTGTACCACTTGTCTCCCGCTCCGTCGGTACGCGAGGATGCGTAGTCCGCAAAAGCTTGTTCGGGGAGTTCCATGCAATCACGAGTGTCGTGGGGACCACTACATAATTCACATGAAGAAGTGATTTTGTTCACTTGGCTTGAAGGTTTGGGAGCCTCGTAGGATTTCATAAGAAACTTGACTTGGTCTTCAAGTTCTATGATCCTACGGTCGAAAGTGCTTGAATTGTTCGAAGGCAAAGATATTGCCTTGACCGTTTTATTCAAATCACGGGGATCACTCCAACTTTCGTTGTCATAAAGAGCAAGATCTTCTAGGAGAGCCCATGATTGTTCCGCACTTAGATCACGTAGCTTACCACCAGCCGATTGGTCAATGGTTTGCCTCGTGGAGAGATTGATATGGTCATAGAAGATTTGGACTTGGAGCCAAAGTTCTATGCCATGGTGAGGGACTTTTTGGAGTAAGTCCTTGAATCGAGTCCATGCCTCGTAGAGGGTTTCGCCTTGACGTTGTTGGAACATCAAGATATCATTCCTTAGCTTGGTAGTTCTTCCCGGTGGGAAAAACTGAGCAAGGAAATGAGTGGTGAGATCATCCCAAGAGGTGATGGAACCTGCGGGTAGACGCTGTAGCCATTGACTAGCTTGGTCCCGCAGAGAGAATTGAAAGAGACGCAGTCGGGTCGTCTCTCGAGTGGCAACATCGAGGTCTATAGAATCAACGATTTTGAGAAAGTCCTTGAGATGTTGATTAGGATCTTCAGAACGAAGTCCATGGAATGCGCATCCGCTTTGCACCAACCGGATGGTGTCGGATTGCAGGGGAGTGACCTTGGCTCCTTGAGTGAGCTCAATGGTGTTTCGATAGCCATGGTGGCTAGGACGGGAGTAGTCTCCTAAGGTATGGGCTCTAGGAGGTGGTGGTGGTTGTTGTGGTGGGTTGTTGGGATTGAGGATATTACCACCTTCCATGATGTCGGATGGTAATGGTTACGAACAAAGAAACGAAGAAAAAAATATATAGACTAAAGAAAACCTAGAAAAATAAAATAAAAATCTCACTAGAAAGGAATCTAGTGAGTAGACCTATAAAAATAAAAATTCAACCTAAACAATAACTATTCCCCGGCAGCGGCGCCAAAAACTTGATGCGTGGTTTTGCAACCTTACAACAGGTTTTACCTCTCGAGGGATCTCAAGAGGCTTACAACCCCACCAGGCAGTGTACCTGACCGATGTAGTATAGTGTAGTGGTAAGTACGGGGGATTGATCGTTCTCCACAGGGAATAGTGTCGTTAGGATTGAAAAACTACTCTAATAGGTCTAAGGGTGAGAGAAGATTCTTTTTGTATTTTTATAATTTTAATGAAAGCAAGTAAAATCTCGGGTTTGAAAGAGTGGGCGGAATTAGTTGCAAGTCAACTAACCCAAATAACTACGAATGCAAATAAAATAAAATAACAGAAAATGAAAAGGTCGTGAAACTTATGTGGAGAGAAATGTGTTTACTTAGATTTCCTTACTCCCTAACTATCTTTTACCGGTTGATTAGTGTGTATTAATCGCGTGGATGACGGGTGTATTCCTTAATACCAATCGTGGGGTGGCGTACGTACTTCCCCAACTCTATAAGCTCCTACTTCACTCCTATGTCGAGCCGGCTAAGAAGCTCCTAACATGGGATCACTAGAATTCGCTCATGCATTAAATACAACCATAAAAACCTTAGTACGCATTGGTTCATGTTTCTTAAGACGTTCAAGCAAGTTACCGTATAGGAAGTTAGCCAGTTTTCTTAAGCCTAACATCGATGAACAATCATCCAATACAATTAATAACACACTAATAACCAATAATCAATAGTTAGGTTTCATTAGATCTAAGCAAACACAAGATAAATCTAGCCTAGCATGTTAATCAAAAGACAAGAACAAGATATAATCAAACAACACATAGACATATTGAATGATTAAATAATCACTTATCTTCAATTAAACATGGGAGATCCAAGGGTATGAAAACCCTTAAAAATGGCAGAAATTCGTCTTAGGGTTCCTCCTCCAAAATTACACACAATAAGTTCCACACTAATGACAAAAAATTGCAAAACTATATATAGAGTTTAAGGGCTGACGGCGTCACGTTATAGATCCTGACGCCGTCACCTCGCCGCTTTTAGGGTTCCTGGATGGCCTTCCTGACGCCGTCCCTCTTTAGTGCTCCAAAATCCGCTCTGGCCTATCAAGGGGTGACGCCGTCAGAATTGAGCTTGACGCCGTCCATCTTTAGTTTAAACCGTGATAGCCTTGATCACATTAAAGGGTGACGCCGTCAGATTTTTCATGCAAAATTCTCTGGCTTATCATGAGTAATTTTCATATCCACCACTTTTGCCAAGCCATGACGCCGTCTGGACCAATCCCTGACGCCGTCAAAGGTACTTTCCAGCATAATTTTGAGACTTTGTCGTTTTCTTCACTTTTATGCTCCAAAAAACGTCCAAAATGCTTCCTTTTCCAGATTTCTTCTCAAAAGTACCTAAAATGACAAAAGGAACGATTTAGGGCAATATTTGATCAAATAAATACGATTTAGGGCTTAAATGACCCACTAAAAGCGGTACACTTTTCGCTTCATCATCTATGCCAAACATGCACGTTTTCATGGATTAAACATAACAATTATTCACGTTGTCACAAGATCGCATACAATAAACACATAATTATATCATGCAATCATAGGGTTTCTAATTCAATTAAAAAACAAAACTTAATTTTTTTTCGGGATGAACAGTACCCGATGAACAGTGTTCGGATGAACAGTCTTCCGGTGAACAGTGTTTCGGAAATTTTTTTTTAATTAAATTAGGGCAATCGCCCCCCCCCCTAAAATTAGGGTTTCGAATTTTACAAACCCTAGAATTCGACATGTATAAATAAACACATAACAATTATTCATTTTTACGTGTCTCGGTACTTAATTACACATTATCCAAGGCTCATGATGCCACTGTTAGAATTATATAACATGACTAATCATAAATATAAACAATAAATATCAAGTACACATGCGGAAGCGTATAGGATCATATAACATGTAAATTAATTAACAAAATTAAATAGTAAGCGTACTTTTTGATTCTAGCCAAACAATAATCAATTCTTCAATACAATGATCAAGAACCCTAGGGTTTATAAGGATTAAATGAATTGCCCCTTACCGTTTTTGCAATTCAATCCAAGATACAATCAATAGTGTGATTGTACCACGTTCTTGTACACACGTACTATAACGAATTAAAGTTATGCTAGTAAACTAACACAAATAAAACCAAACACTTTGCTTTGATCAAATAAATCGATCGAATCCCTAAGAGGGTGTTTGTTTCGATCAACCCGAAAGAAAGAAAACAAGAAAACAAATTTAGGGATAATTGTGTGTACAAGATGTTAGTTTAAATATCATGACATTCATATAAATAAATCTATAACATCAAAGCACATAGCGGAAGCAAATAATCATAATTAACATGTAAATAGATTAACCGAATAATAAAGATAACGTACCTTTAATCCTAGCAAGAACAAGGATCTAACTTCAATTCTTCTTCTTGAATAAACAATGGATTAACGAGAAACCCCTTACCGTTTTGTTTCTCAATCCAGGATGGTATTAACTAAAGTAAGTTAATTACCAAGGTTTTGTACGCGCGTACTATAACCAATTAATGTATGGTGCTAGCAATAGAACATGATTAAACCAAACAATTTGTTTAACAAAAAACTTTGGATCGATCACCCCTATGGAATGTCGACCGAATTTTAGCACAAGGAAGAAGAAGGGATTTTAGGGTTATAGCAAAAGTGCACAAGATATCAAACCCTAATCCCTAGGCCTTGTAATTATAGGCTACAAAACTTGGAGGAGAAGTTTAAGTTGGATTGGGCTTGTAAACCCTTCCAACCGATTGGGTAGGCATTCCCCAAGGGAATTCTAGAACCTTCTCGACCTCTATTTGCACCTATGGTCCTTCCTTTATTCACTAACGGTCGTTCGTCAATTCCGTTAATTACTTAACGTCCGTTAGTCGTTATTTCGTGTTCAAATAATTAAAATATATAACGGTTATATATATATATATATATATTATATATATATATATATATATATATATATATATATATATATATATATATATATATATTAATTATTTACATTAATTATTCATACATAAAGTGTGCAATCCCAAGGTCCCGTTTTCGATTCTAGTCATACACGTTTTAATATTTTTTCATAACTCTAACAGCTCCCACTTGGAAATCTATTAAAAGGGTAATGACATTGGTTAGCGTCTAGCAACACGCCAATGCCCCTAGTACAACTCGGGTGGTGGTCTCCTGGAAAAACCATTCGATGATTCATTCATACTCATCCTTTTGTTTCTAATACTACATTAATAAAGATATGGATCTTAGTCATTCTTTATTAATAATTTTGTTTCTCGTTGTTTTCGATTGAGCAAGATTACCAAATCTTCTGAACATATTCAGGGGAGATCTTGGGTGTGGCCACACATACATCTTTCTAATCCTACGAGGGGCCCAGCAGTATTAAACTCCAAACAATTTGAAGGAACAAATTCTATCTTGACTACGAGCATAACCCACGCACTTTGCAACACTTCTGAAAACAATCCTTATAGCTACCAGTTACGTATTGTAGGGTATTCACTATGCAAGAAACACTAGTTAGAGGCTTGTTTATGGATCGATTTATCAAGAACTTAGAGAGATAAAGGAAGAGATTGGGAGCCTTTGTAGAGAGAGAAACAAATGATATTAGATTAGTGAGAAAGGTCCAACCCTTCCCATGTGTGGGAAGGGATATATATACTACTACATATTATGTCCCTAGCGGACTGTGGAGCAAGCTGACAGTGGGGAAAGCCCCGACCCACTCCACAAATATAGATACGACTAATACTAATACTAATACTAATAATACTAAGATAATATAGATAAGCCTACAAGCTATAGAAATGCTAATTAGATGCTCGGGGTGACCGAGCCTTCATCTGAATATTTATATTCCTAACAATCTCCCCCTAAGGGAGGTCACCCCGGAAATAATAATTTGAATTCTAGCATTCTTTCTTCTGAACTTGTCTTTATAGCTCGTACTCATTGAATCTTCTATGTCATAGATAGTGGTGCAAACATCAGTGATCTGAAGATGACTTCTCTTTTGTCTTGGATGAACATTGAGTTATCTTTGAAAGTATCATCCCACTTGAGTCTCTAAGTCATCTTTCTGTAGTAATACTCCATGTGATGAAATATACTTAGAGTCGACATGCTCACACGATATGGTGTCATGATCTTCAGCATCAGAGTTAGCAGAAGCTGTGTTGAAGGTCTTTTAGGGTGATCATGACTTCTTTGATGATTATGTGGTGTGAACATGTGGTGGTGGATTGGCATCTTTTCTGCAACCAGCTACACCAGCAACCAGCTACAGCATTCCACAGCAACATCCGCCAGAAATTCCTGCATACGACAGTTAGCACTAATTCGACCGGTGCTTACAAGTTTGGACTTCGAGATCGTCAACAGCATAGTGTGAAGACTCTCTCTAATCCTTACCAAGACCGTTCCTAAACGAAAACCCACAGAGGGCTTTTTAAGATTTTACCGTAGTAAATCAACGATTAGGTGAGTCGCTGGAGATCACTCCACGACTGTAGACCGGTTGAAACCGCCGCGACCACTAAGCGTAATCCACGAGGAATTACCTAAGTGACCTGCTTTCAGGGCTGCTTGATGTTGACCCTGGCAGGAATTTCCATTCAATCATTGAGAATTACATAAGTAAATTCTCTCATGAATGTTCTGGCAGATTGCCAAGATCTGCGTAGGACTCATGAGATTACAACTGGAGTCCTTAATGTTGAACAACCAGTGTAGAAATGATTCGTGTCCCTATGAGATCTTATTATGCATCTCGTGGCTCTAGACTCTAATGTGCGTTTTGATTTGGTGATCGGAGGCTGGAGAGGACTGCCACCTTTTCAATATCATCTAACTCGGAGTGAGAAAGACGATAGGAATGTATTGAACTCCGTGACAATTGAAACAAGAATCCTTTGAGGGACCTTGAGTGGCTAGGGAGGGATGTGCAGCGTATCACTGGGTCCATGATACTTTGTCTTCAATGTCAGCAATCAACTAAGTGATTCTGACAGCATATGTATTGACCCGGTTTCTGCCTAAGTTGTAAGGAGGGCTATTTCTTTTCACCCTTTATCTTTACAATTCTTTTTCATTCTTCAACCCCTTCAGTGCTTACCGAGACTTCATAACTAACACCTTGTTGGGTTTGTTCCAGTGTTAGCTCCATCTCAGTCGGCACTCTTCCCTCATTCACTTTTCTCCTTTTAAGTCATACCTAAGGACTTCTACACTATCTAGTGGATTGTCCCTGGGTAGATCCCTCCGGCTCTGGCGGGATCGTGGGAACTTGAGCCTAACCTAACCATCCTTATAGCTCCATGCATTAATTAAAATGGTCGGTCTTTGGTGTACTTCCACGATTGCCATAAACCAAATCTTTGAAAAATTTCTCAAAGTGTTCATGATTCTGAAACACATTTTTGTAAACACTTGAGAGTTTTATATTTTTCAAATGCTCCCCCTCAACATGTGCTCGGTTGATTGTTTTATAAATTTGCACATGTCAGGTGAAGCTCGCACTTTTGAATTGATTGATTTTCCAAGAACATGATCATCGCGAGACACACTTACATCACTAGTAAACTAGCTTGAAATTATTACCCGTCCAGATCACATTCAAGGAAGATCGCTCGACATCGGTACATTCTACTCAGACACGTCCTTTGCGAGACACGCTTACATCACCAGATAAACTGGCTTGAAATTATTACCCGTCCAGGACATATCCTTTCGACTACTGACTTTAGCTATCGTCAATTCATTTGTTATGTCTGAGTCACACTCGCATGAGATGCCCAATCCTTTTTGTTTTGTTAAAACCATTTGCTCCCCCTCAATATGTGCATTGATATAAGAAAGATTTTCGCACATATGGAAGAGCTTGCGTTTATGATCGAAACATTTTGCTCCCCCTCAATATGTGCCTTGATATACAAAATGTTTTTAGCACATACGGGAGAGCATACATTAACTTTCAAATCATCACATTTTATCAGAATTTCCTATTTAAATCACATTCTCTCCCCCGATCAAAAATTTCAAACCATTTGAGATTTGTGATCTCAATTGATTTAAATACATTTAGAAAAATTTGGGAGAAAATGTGGTCAGGTTTAAATGTATTCTGATTTTGGAGCATACTATGCTCCCCGTGAAACAGCGAGAGAGTGTCACTGTTGATGTTTGCACAAATTTGGCAAGGTGTCGGAAATTTGAACAAATATGCTCCCCCTCAATTAATGACCCGTTTTCCGTTAAGAGAGCTTTAGTCATTCAATTGAGTGACAGACATTTGTGAAAATTTAGTTCAATTTACCACCTTGTGTAACATCAAGACTCTCTTGAATAATCAAACAAGATAGAGAATCTTGATGAAAAGAAGACTTCTCTTCTTATATACGAAGTGATGCACTGAAACGTACATCAAGTCGGAGAAACATGGATATAAAGTAATCCATGCCCAGGTGAACATCACCCGGTTGGAGGAACAGCTGTCTTTTTGGCGACATGCTTTCCCCATTGTGTAGCACGGGTTGCAGTATGAAGTACCTGCAAGCCATTAAGACATGTTTTAACTGATTAGTATAACTTCTGCTCGAGCTTCATTTAAAAATCCGTGCCATTGTTGAATGACATTTCTAGATCCGTAAATGTTATCGATAAACAGAAGACATGCCTAGGTAGGACTATTTTTGTATTTTCTGATTTTTCGATTTTTATGGTTTTTATAGATTTTATATTTTTGCATTTTTCTTTTTGATTTAAGATATATACAACTATGTACAAGGATACAAGAAGACAATCCTTTACTCCTCCTTTTCATCCTGAAGACACTTGAGGGTTTCAGGAGTCATGCTTTTCATGCCAAGGCGTGGGAGAATAAACTGAAACCTTTCTCTTGGGAGGGCCTTGGTGAAGATGTCAGCTAGCTGAAATTCTGTCCTCACAAAGTATAGTTCCACAATTCCTTTTTCCACTTGTTCCCTGATGAAGTGATGCCTGATGTCGATGTGTTTTGACCTGGAGTGCTGAACATTGTTACAACAAAGGGCAATGGCGCTTTTGTTGTCACAATATAGGGGAATTTTGTTGTATGAGAATCCATAGTCCGAAAGCTGTGACCGCATCCAAAGGATTTGAGCACAGCAAGCAGACATAGCAATGTACTCAGCTTCAGTAGATGATATGGAAGTACTCATCTGCTTCTTAGAAGACCAACTAACCAACTTTTCCCCTAAAAACTGAGCTCCTCCTGAAGTACTTCGACGAGTGTCTTGACATCCCGCATGATCAGCATCCGCGTAAGCCGTTAACTCCATTGCCGTGTCCTTAGGATACCAGAGACCCATATGAACCGTGCCTTGAAGATATCGAAATATCCTTTTCACTGCTTCAACATGCTTCTTGGTTGGTCTGGATTGATACCGAGCACACATACACACAGCAAACAGAAGATCTGGTCTGCTAGCCGTGATGTACATCAAAGATCCAATCATGCTTCGATACTGTGTTATATCTACTGGAATCCCTGAAGGATCTTCATCCAGCTTCGTTCTATCAACCATGGGAGTGTCAACAGGTTCACTTGAATAGAATCCAAATTTTTTTAAGATCTCGTTGGCGTATTTGGATTGATTGATGAATATGCCTCCGGGACTCTGAGATACTTGTAGTCCTAAGAAGAATGACATTTGTCCCATCATGGACATTTGGAATTTGGAATTCATCTCCTTTGAAAAACTATCACATTCACTAGGATCAGTTGAAGCAAAGATGATATCATCTACATATATCTGAACTAGCAGTAGATGGTTTCTTGACTTCCTGGTGAATAGTGTGGGATCAACAACACCCTTGGAGAATCTGTTCGCTAGGAGGAACTTGGACAATGTATCGTACCATGCCCTTGGCGCCTGTTTTAGCCCATAAAGAGCCTTCTTCAAGCGGTAAACATGAGTAGGGTGTTCAGCATCCACGAATCCCTCAGGTTGACTCACATAAACTTCTTCCTTTAAGTCACCATTCAAGAAAGCTGTTTTGACATCCATCTGGTAGACTATCATATTACGACTCGCAGCATTTGCCAGGAAGATTCTTATAGCTTCAATTCTAGCAACCGGAGCAAACGATTCTTCAAAATCAATGCCCTCTTCTTGTCTAAACCCTTTAGCAACTAGCCGTGCCTTGTTCTTTAGGACATCACCATACTCGTCAAGCTTCACTTTGAAGATCCACTTTAAAGCAATTATCATTGCACGCTCCGGAGGAGGCACTAATTCCCATACTTCAAGTCGATCAAATTCATGGATTTCATCCTGCATAGCCTGGAACCAGCAATCTTTAGTCATTGCTTCTTTGGCATCTTTTGGTTCGACTTTAGACAGTACTGAATTGAAGAAGCACCATAGTGCATCAGTGGCTAGTTGATTACGTGTGGATACTGGACGTGAGGGATTGCCTATGATGTTGTCGATTGGATGATCACTGGTCCATTTCCTGAGATGGTCGTGAGGTTGATGGTTATGAACAGAAGTAGCAGTGCTGTGTTCCTCAGGTAAGGATGTGTCTGATGAATGTTCAGGAGCAAATATGTTTTCAAAAGGAGCCTCCTCAACAGGAGCAAAAGGATTAACTTCCAAAGAATTATTATCTGAAGATTCTTGCATTACTGGAGAAGTTTGAGTGTTTGATGATGAAGGCGATTGACTGGCAGCAGGAGCATTGTGACTGACTGATATTGTAGTTGCAGGACCTTCTGAACCTTGTGGGGCTTGAACCTCATTCATAGGAATTATAGCTGGTTCACTTGGGATGTTTCCATTCATCGGCTCAAAGTATTCATCAAACATAGGATCGAATAACTTCTTCAACTCCTCACATGTAGGTGGCACATAGGAATCTGCAGGCGTGGAATTCTGTACAAGTCCTGAACTAATGGGTCCAGGAGACAAAAGGTGAAGATCTGGTCCAGAACTGATTTGTCCTGAAACAGGTAGCTCACTCAGCTCATCGAACGTAACATGAATGGTTTCCATGATTTTACGGGTTCTTTTATTGTAGATTCGATACCCTTTACTATCTGGTGCGTATCCAACGAAAATACCTATATCTGCTTTAGCTCTTAACTTTCCCAAGTCTTGACTATCGTTAGTTGGATAGCAGAGTGCACCAAACACACGTAGAAAGGAAAGATCTGGTTTCTTGTTATGAATTAACTCGAAGGGAGTCTTCTCATGAACTGGATGAATTAGGGATCGGTTTTGAGTGTAACATGCTGTTGCAATAGCCTCTGCCCAGAGAAACATCGGGGTCTTTGAAAATATAAGCATAGTTCTTGCAGCCTCCACCAGAGTACGGTTCCTTCGTTCAACCACCCCGTTCTGTTGAGGGGTGCGAGGGATACTTTTCTGATGCGTGATGCCTATACTTTCATAGAAATTACGGAGTTGTTGGTTAACAAACTCCGTACCATTATCTGTGCGGATGATTCTGACAGTTTTATCGAGCCTTACTTGCAGCTGTTTTATCAGTTTAATGATAACCTCAGGAGTTTCGTCCTTGGTTCTCAAAAACTTTACCCATGTGAACCGAGAATAGTCATCTACTACTACCAGAACGTACTTCTTTCCATTAATGGTTTGTATTCTCATTGGACCGCACAAGTCCATGTGGAGGGTATGAAGAGCTTCCAAGTTGGTGTTGATGGTTTTAGGTTTGTGGGTTTGTTTCTTGCTTTTGCCCAGTTGACATGCAGAGCAGAGATGGTCTTTCTCATACTTCAGTCTGGGCATCCCTCTAACAAGATCTTTACGGGAAAGATTGTTTATGGTACCGAAGTTTAAATGGTTCAAACGACGATGCCACAGCCATGATTTTGTTTTAGAGGCTTTAGAGAGCAAGCATATGGGAGAGGACTTCAACATTTCTTCAATTGAAATGGTGTATAGATTGGTGCCCCGACTGCCCTTGAGGAGATCTAAACCATCCAATTCTCTGACGAAACATGTATGCTTTCTGAAAGCCACTTCCAGATCTGAATCACAAAATTGACCCACAGAAAACAGATTGTGTCCCAGTCCTTCCACATAATATACCCTTGAGATTACACTGTTACCAAACACATAATCTCCATAACCCATAATAGCTCCAAAATGGTCATTCCCAAATCTAACTGTCCCGATAAACTTTTTCACGAAGTTCTTGAGCCGTGAGCGATCCCCAGTCATATGTTTTGAGCAGCCTGAGTCCAAATACCACAGGACGATTTGTACGACCTGCATTTGAAACCAGACAACAATGGATAACTGAAAAATGTGGATCCCCAAGTGCAATTGGGTTCCATTTGGTCAGCACATACAAATTCAGGAGCCACAGATTTCACAGATTCTACTGTCTTTACTGAGGAGACAGAACTAGAGACAGGACAAGACCTAGATGGAAGGCATTGTGATTCTAAAGGCAAGATTCTACCAGTTGGTCTCCATTCCTTATTCTTCACAATTTTATGCATATTCATTTTAGGTAATGATCTGTGTTTTCCTAAATTGAATTTCCTTCCAGTGGGTCTCCATTGATAGCCTATGCTAGCAAATGTTTTTCCTGTTGCTTTCCAAACCTTTTTGCATGCTTCAGTTATCCTACCATTCTTAACATGGGATGATGCAGAAGACATCAGAAAAGACACAACACATTCATCATGATTAGCAGAAATTAAACAATTGTCGCATGTTTTACAGATAGCATTAGAATTCGAATTAATTACAGTACTTTTGATACTAGAATCAACACGATTCATCCTACTCATTGTAAACTTATTGTTCCTAGGTTGGACTTCTACATTCTTCAAGTGATCATTCTTAGCTGGCGCAGTCATATCCTTTCTTTCATTTCCTCTAGACCTTGACCCGCTAGCTTGGGTGACACTTTTTACTCCTGTAGAAGCATCGAAGGTAACATTAGTTTGTTTTTCAGTCACATGCCTTCCTGTTAATGATGTGTTGGGTTCTGATGTTTTGGGTGGTAGATCAAAGGCTACATGCTTGTTCACAACATTGGATGATGATGCAACAAATCTATCTCTATGGCCTCTAAACTTAGGAATTGAGCCTATGGCATATTCTAAGTTTTCCTGAATTCTTTTCGTGAGTTTGCATGCATAGACAACTGCTTGATCAAGTGGCTTATCATTTCTATCCTCTTCAACTACCTCACGAAGTGTGTCAAGGCCCTCTCTAAGATGATCGAGATATGTTTGATGGGCAAGGCTGTTATTTCTAAGCTTAACCGGAATACGCCCAACATCAACATCATACTTTTTACTAACATTAGCCTTTGGTGCATCACAATTACAAGTGGTGCATGGCATTTTACCTTTCACCCGAGCCTTCAGACTCTCAATTTCATTTGTCAAAGAAGTTATTTGATCATTGTGATTGCTTCTTGTAACTTTAATAGAATCATATAACTCTTTGAAATGTTGTTTAACCTTTGAATTTTCTTCTCGATAACACTCATTTTCATAATGTAACTTATTTATGGTGTTTTGATATTGAAAATTCTGAGAATCTGAAGACGAAGGTTTATTGGTGCCATATACTTCACACTTGTTGGATTTCAGTTGGGCAATTTGGGCCCTCAGCAGTCGAATCGTGTTCGTGTGAGCTTGAATTGTATCATCTCGTTTGCTTAATTCAAAATAAGTATCAAATTCAGGAGCATCCAAGGATGTCTTGTCATTCGATATCTTATGTTTCTCATTTAAATGTTGATATTTCAATTGTAAATTAAGGTGTTCAACTTCCAATTTTGAAAAACGTTTAACCATGTTATCATGGTCATCATTTTGAATTTTTTCAAGCAATTTTAAATTCTCCCCCTCAAGCTCAACAACACGATTCTGAGTGACATTTAACGCAATAGCATACTCATTAAATTGACAAGCAGACAATGCAGAATCAGAAACAGTGTAAAATACATCTTGTGCAATACATCTAGCAATCAAGTTGTCGTTAGTAATGAGTATGTTTTTTCTTTCAATCTCTCGACTCTTAAGCTCTATTGCATATTCATTCACCTCTTTTTCCATGTCTTTAAATACTACTTCCATTTCTTTTATTTCGACTTTAAGGGCAGTTTGCAACCCTTCAAAATGTTCTTTAAGTAGTTTAAAGAATGGCATGACCTCAGTTAAGTAACACCTTTTTGCATGTTCAAAACACCTTTCCCCCTCAGTAATGCCGGTTGGTGTGATTCTCTTCTTACATGTTTTATCAAAATCAGCAAATAGTTGCCAAAGCACATATAAGCTAATATAGGTTTTGCATTCAGTGGGAAGAGACAAAGGCACCAGATTCCTAGGTGTATTGGGAGGATACACCGTTATGGACGCAACTTTTCTAATGAGGGGGGTGTTGGCCTTAAGTTTATCTTCCTTAAGTTTTTCACTATCTTGTTTCCAAAATATTTGTTCAGGTGTTAACTTCTTTTGAGGAGCAAACACAGTCAAACGATTTTCCTCATAATAATCATGGGGTTTGATTATTATTCGTCTGGCTATGCACTCGGGATCCCTCATTTTCGCATTCATTTTTTTCTTCGTTTTATCACTTAACTCATCCTCTTCGTCAGTGTAGATATGCTCAGGTTGGTCATGAATAGGCTTAATCATCACATTACCATCATATAGGGCTGGTTGAAGTACTTGCATGCCCTTAAGGATGGTTGACTTTGGTTCACCTATCATGATTTTACTATGCTTATCACTCAACTTTCTGTGCTTATGAATCATTTGAGCAGTTTGTATGGTTTGATCTTGTGTGTACAACTTATCTTCAAGCTTATTTTTTAATGTCTTGAGTTTAGAGAAATCATTTAAAAGAGTTGTTTCTTTTTGTTTGAATTCTTGCTTAAGTGTTGTTATACACTTTTGTGCTTCCTGTTTCTGTTTGACAGACTGTTCTAGCTGACTTTTCAAAGAACTTAACTCTATTTTTAATGTTTCTTCTCGCACTCTAGACTCTTTAATAAGTGTACTCATTTGACCTTCTAATTTCTGCTCACGATCATTAAGCTCAAACTTAGCACGCTGTTCATACATAGCAACTTGTTCTTTATAGATGTTAAGTCTAGTGATCAAGTTATTATCAGGGACAGGCAATTGGTTCTCATGGTACACACATGCATTATTTACATTACTCGCATTATCTAAGGCACATACATTACTCATAGCACACACATCATTATTGACAAAGGATTCACCATTTGATACATCAGGAGAGTTGTTGCTATTCAAATACTGTTCATATGAAACAATATTGCTATTTTCCATATCAACATCATTTGAGTCAGAAACAACTGCCTGATGTACTTCTTCGGGAATCTGTTGTCCCTCGATAATATTATATGTGTCATAAATTTTTAGTACCTCAGATATCACGGATGCATTAGAAGGACTAGCTTGACGAGATGAGGCTAGGGAAGACAAGTTAGCCATGAAGATGGTTTGAGCAGTAGGTTCATCATCCACATCAGAGTCAAATGCATCACAGTCATCTGCCTTGAAGATGTTAGGATCATTAAGTGCTAGATCCTGAACAGGTTTCTCATCCACATCTTCATCAAAAGTATTTCCTCCATCTCCTGCCAAGAACAATAACTCTTCCTCATCCAATACAGCTCCATTCTCTTGAGCTTGCATTAACAGCATCTTGTCTTTGAAGTAGTCTGAGTTCTGAGGACGTTTCGGCTGATTGCAGTTTCTAGCAATGTGTCCAAGCCCCCCACAGTTGTAACACTTGATCTGTTTTCCTTGCCCCTGATTGGCATTCCCTGCTCTATTCTGCACATAACCTCGACCCATGTTTCTACCAGCTCTCCCTTGCACATTCTGAACCACAATTTTCCCATCCTCCACCATTGCTAGATTGCGTGGGTTGGAAGAATTCCTTAACTGATTGTTGGTCTGAGGGAGTGATGCTTGAAACTGTTGAACCAGTAGAGATACTTGATTGGTGAGGTTGTCAATCATTTTGTCGGTCTGAGAGTAGCCTGAGTCAAGTTGTGAACTCATAGCAGGTACTTGTGAGTGAAGTTGGTGATAGCTTGGATTGGATGATGATTGGATTGTTGGTTGTATGTTTGTCATGAATGCCAGTGGATCATTTGTAGTTGAAGGATTCAACTTTTCTCTCAGCACCCGATCATAGAGAGCATGCTTCTCATGTTGTTGTAGGTAAGCATACAGCTGTTCATAGTTAGTATCCCTTAAACCTTTGTTGAGTTTGACGGCAGTAACAAATCTGTCCCATTCAGGAGTCATGTTGTTCACAAACTTTGAGTTAAGTTGGATGTTGGGCATAGTCATTCTGATCATCCTCATATCATTCACCAACTTATGAAATCTTACATAGTAATCTGTGATATTCTCTCCTGGGTTCATTTTGAAATGCTCGAACTCATCATACAGCTGTGACTCACGATCTTCCTTTGTGAGTTCTGACCCTGCCAACAACATTTTAACGTTGTCCCACACAGCCTTGGCTTCAGTGTTAAAATTGATGAGCTTGTATACATCCTTTGGAAGACCTTGAATGACTATGTTTGAGGCTCTAATATCAGCATCATACCTCTTCTTTTCTTCTTCATTAAGATCATTATAGTTTCTAGGTCTATCAATGCCCAAAGTTACAGTCCCATCTTCACCAGTTGTAACAACATCTCTGGTGGTGCCCATCTGATAGGGTCCTTCGTCAATTGACTTAAGAATATTAACACCATTTTCTTTTCCCAAGCAGTAAAGTCTTATTCGTTGTGCCCAAGACTCATAATCCGTCCTATCTAGCATAGGTGGACGAGTATCAGATCCTGCTGCTTGAATATCATCTGATGATGTACTTGATGTGGTAGCCATAGTAACTACGGGATTTTACAGATCTTGTGATTTAACCGAGAAATTGAATCTTTCGCGGGAATTTCTAAAATCACCAAGACACAAACCGCATACAAGTTTGAGAGACAAACCGAGTAGATTCAACAGATACAAACCGAGTCAACGAAGCTGAGACAAACCGAGTAGACACTAACCGAGTAAATTCTTCGGAGACAAACCGAGTCTACACAAACCGAGTACACACAGATGGGACAAACCGAGTAGAATTCTTCAGGGACAAACCGAGTCTACACAAACCGAGTGCACGCAGTTGGGACAAACCGAGTAGGTACAAACCGAGTAAATTTCTCTGAGACAAACCGAGTCTACACAAACCGAGTATACGCAGCTGGGACAAACCGAGTAGACACAAACCGAGTAAATTTACACAAACCGAGTAAATTCTTCAGAGACAAGCCGAGTCTACACAAACCGAGTATGCAAAGCAGGGACAAACCGAGTACGCGCAGTAGGGACAAACCGAGTAGGCACAAACTCCCAGGCACGTCACTATCACTGCCTTTTGTCCTTTTGCCTAAACGAGTAAAAAGGACAAACCGTGTCCAAGATTGACACAAACCGAGTCCAAAAGTCGACCAAAATGGACAAACCGCTGCCAAGAACAACCCAACTACAACCCACGAATTTTCTCAAAATCACCACACCGTTCTTAGATCTGTGAATCCAAGCACTAAATACCACTCTAATACTATTCTTAAGCTAGAAAGTACAAAGAAAACCAACTTCTAAACACTAAACAAAGTACAATGATGAAATTTATGCTACTTGAACAAACCGAACTAAAACCTTAAAAACTACAAATCTAAACAAATCTAACCAAGAAAAACTTAAAGAACTACACAAATCCAGTATAAAACAACCTCTAATCACTAAACAAAAACACAAAATGAACCGTATGAAACTAATCAAACCGAACAAGAAAGATCTTGAAAACTACAAATCGACCCAAGTATAAACACCTCACAAACTACACAAATTCGTGAATACCAACTCTCATGGACCTAACCATGGCTCTTGATACCAATTGTAGGGTATTCACTATGCAAGAAACACTAGTTAGAGGCTTGTTTATGGATCGATTTATCAAGAACTTAGAGAGATAAAGGAAGAGATTGGGAGCCTTTGTAGAGAGAGAAACAAATGATATTAGATTAGTGAGAAAGGTCCAACCCTTCCCATGTGTGGGAAGGGATATATATACTACTACATATTATGTCCCTAGCGGACTGTGGAGCAAGCTGACAGTGGGGAAAGCCCCGACCCACTCCACAAATATAGATACGACTAATACTAATACTAATACTAATAATACTAAGATAATATAGATAAGCCTACAAGCTATAGAAATGCTAATTAGATGCTCGGGGTGACCGAGCCTTCATCTGAATATTTATATTCCTAACACGTATAGCGGTAAATTGAATCACAGAAATGCACTACATGCATGACAGTTATCTGGCATCTCAAGTCTGAGGATAACTATATACACATGATTTACTTGATGGCAAGATCCATAAAGTAAACTTATGAAGTTGGGATAAGTCCTATATTCAATTCATTGAATATCATGTGAAATTGGTATGACAATGCATCAATATACTTTCAAGTATATTCTACCAATACTCAGATTTGTCTTAGTTTAATGATATTCCCATATCATTAATCGACAATGGACAGTTTAGAATAATTAAATTATTCAAGGATATAAACATGCAAATATATGATATATTATTAAGAAAATGACAATCAAACATAACAATTATTTTATTTCATTGAAATGATAATTGTTCAAAAACATCCCATTATCCAAACACTAATCACAGACGGGCATGAAACTACTAGCTAAACAAAGTCCTATGCCTTTAGCATGTTGACTAAGCTTTCCACCAGGTAAAGCCTTCGTAAAAGGATCAGCTAGGTTGTAATATGTGTTAACTTTGAGTAATTCGATCTCGCCTATCTCCACTTGTTTTCTAACATAGTGATATCGAATCGGGAAATGTCTGGCACCCTTCATGATTCCAGGCTCATTGGAAAATGTAATTGCGGCTGAATTGTCACAATACATCTTTATAGGTCTTTTGATTGAGGGCATAACACCAAGCCCTGAAATGAATTTCCTAATCAAGACGGCTTCCATTGCTGCTTCTGAAGCAGCAATATACTCGCTTTCTATTGCAGACATCGCTATAGTACTCTGCTTCTTTGCTCTTCCAATCCACAACACCTCCATTGATGACAAAGACATAACCCGTCTGAAACTTCGTATCATCTTTATCACACTTTCAGGAAGCATCGCAGTAACCTGTAACACACAGTTCTGCATCTGGATTTCCCCAATATACTAAAAACATATCCTTCGTAGCTCTCAAATACTTGAGAATATGTTTAACAGCAGTCCAGTGGAGCTCACCTGGATTCTGCTAATAACGACTGGTTATGTTCTGAGCAAACGACACATCGGGCCTTGTACATCTCACCGCATACATTATAGATCCCACAGCCGAAGCATAAGGGACTCTACTCATGCGTGCCACCTCTTCAGGTGTTGAAGCACAAGTTTTGCTACTCAAGCCATGTTCTACTTGCATTGGCAAATATCCTTTCTTGGAATTTTGCATACTAAATCTCTTCAATATTTTATCAATGTAAGCACTTTGGCTTAAACCAATCAACCGCCTTGATCTATCTCTATAGATCTTGATTCCTAGAATGTATGTTGCTTCTCTTAGATCCTTCATGGAAAAAGATTTCCCCAGATAGGCTTTCACCTCATTCAATCTTGGAATGTTTTTACCCATGATTAATATGTCATCAATATATAGGACTAGAAAAATCACATCACTCCCACTAGCTTTGTGATATACACATGGCTCATCGAGATTCTGAGTAAATCCAAACCTTTTTATTTCTTCGTCAAATCTCTTATTCCATTGCCGTGATGCTTGCTTCAATCCATAAATGGATCTTTGAAGTTTTCATACACGGTTTGAAAATTCTGGATTCACAAACCCCTCAGGCTGCGCCATATAGATATCTTCATCTAGGCGACCATTCAAGAAGGCGGTTTTGACATCCATTTGCCAAATCTCATAATCATAGTGTGCAGCTATGAGAATCCTAATTGCCCTAATGTTAGCTACAGGAGAAAAGGTCTCCTCGTAGTCAACGTCATAAGTTTGGGTAAAGCCTTTAGCTACCAAATGGGCCTTATAGGTGCGTACATTGCCATCCATGTCAGTTTTCTTCTTGAAGAGCCACTTACTCCCAACTACCTTGGCATTGGGAGGAAGGTCTACTTCAATCCAGACTTCATTATCTTTCATGGATTGCATTTTCCCATTCATAGCAATCTGCCATTTATCCTTTTCATGATCATTCTTGGCAGCTCTATAATTAGCAGGCTCTCCAAGGTCCCCTAATATAGTTTCCTAAACCTCTACGTTAAGACATAGACGTTCAGGTGCTCTCACAGTCCTTACGGATCTGCGAATGGGAATTACTTCAGGTGGAGGACCCAGACTATCCGGTTCCACAGGAAGTTCGCTAGTGTTTTCAGAAGGTAATGTATCCTCTTGATCATCTTCCAGATCATAGATCCTCCCACTGAATTCTTGAGATATGAGATCCTTTTCAAGAAAATCTCCATACCTAGCAACAATTACTGTGTTCTCAGGTGGGTAGTAAAAGTAGTAACCCATCGTTTCCTTTGGGTATCCTACAAAGATACACTTTACAGATCTCTGTTGGAGTTTATCTGCTGAGTCACGTTTAACAAACGCCTCGCAACCCAAGACCTTTTGATGTGTTACGTGTTTGTACAAATTTTAAATTTATAATGGTCGAATTACCGAATCTAGAAATAACACATACGAGCAAGTGAACTCGTCCGTTATAGCAAGATTATGATGGTAAGTCGGGATCGTTCGCAGGGATTTGTGAGTGAATCAAATTGTAAGCTAATAAAAGTAAATCTCTAAAACAAGCAATGATGATAAAATTATAATTCAGATGATTAAAACTACACTTGCTTAGACTAATATACTACTCTTGATAAGTATGATTGTGATAACTCTTGTAAACATGTTGGTTATGATAATTAGTTTGGTGAACTAATCTATTATTTCTACAAGTTAAACCTTCGTCAAGATTTTAGTTCATAAAAACAAGCATTACGTTTAATCAATCAATTCAAGGTTCATAAGTTTGGGGTAACAAACTTAAACACAAAAATAATATCTTGTTTTATCAAATACGCTTAGGAAATGGTCAATACAAAAGGTAACCAATTCATAGACAAATAGGTTACAATTGATTATAAACTACTAATCTTTCGACCCTTGAAATGGTTTACAATCAATCCAATTTGATAGACAAAAGTATTCTTATTACAACCACAATTAACTTTCTTTGTTTAATCAAGAATAATGGGTAAAAACAATCATTCATAGACAAATGATTATAACTAGTTGAATAACGATAAATCTTTCGACCTTTAGAATTATTAGCAACTAGTCAAACTTGATTAACAAATGTCACTACGAAACATAATCACAATTGGATCTTAGAATCAACTTGAAATTGAATTAAAACATGTTATCACAATCATACGCAAATCAATAAGCAATACACATCATATAAGCAAGTGCTCAAAGGCACTAGCCACTCATAGCAAACATGAACATAAACTCTAAACTTTGAACATTAGAAATCATGATTGAAAGTCTTACAATAATTGAAATAAGATTACAAATGATAAGGTAGTGATACCCAAAATATTGGTGTTGACTTCTTTATGTTTTGACCTCCAAATGTTGACTTCTTGAACCTCCAAAGTTTCTTGGACTTCTAAGGACGAATTTGAGAGTATTGTGAGAGTGGTTGATGATTAGGGAGTTAATTGGTAATTGTGTCACTTGATAGCATATGAATGAGATGATTAACACTTCACAAATGGTCCTATTTATACTATTCTCAAGGCTTAGGGTCTTTAATGCTTCATCTTGGCCTCCAAGTAAAGAAGAATAGTCTAGAATCATCAATAGAAGGCTTTGGAATCGTGTGCATAAAGATAGTATCCTTAATGATGAAGTTTGGGAAAACAGCCGACATCCAACCGATCGGTATTAGCTCCAACCGATCGGTTGGTCTTCAAAAATCGCCTCCATCTGAATCGGTTGCGGGATGCATCCGATCGGATGGGGGTTGCTGAGAACATAACTTTTGGACTTTTGGCGTTTGGCTTGTTTCTTGCTTTTGGTTCTTGGTTCTTCATCCAAACTTGATTCTTGGAACTTGTCAACTTGAATACTTGGACTTTCATTCTTTGAAATGCCTTTTTGGTGTGGACCTTGACACAAAAATCTTCGTACGATCATAAATATTTCCTTCTTCCTCATTCTTTCATCTTTTTCTTCCTTTTTTATGTACTTGGCTACATATACTTTGCAAACATACTTTGGTGCGATTAAGTAACAAAAGCATATAAATATAACCAAATAACATATACAAAAGTACAAATAACACGACAAAAAACATGCCCAATTTGAGCGTTATCACCTTTAAATAAGACAAGTTAGGCATTTCCCAAACCATAACTCATAGGGTGCCTTATCAACCTTCTTGGTCGGAACCATATTTAATATGCGAATCGCAGATTCCAAGGCATAATCCCAAAAGGATAACGGAAGAGTAGTAAGATTAAACATAGATCGTACCACATCCAATAATGTACGATTTCTTCTCTCAGATACACCATTTTGTTGTGGAGTATATGGAGATGTGAGATGCTGGACAATTCCATTCTCACTTAGATAATCTTTAAACTCCTGACTTAGGTATTCACCACCTCTGTCGAATCGAAGAGCTTTAATCTTCTTTCCAAGTTGCAATTCTACTTCAGCTTTGAAAACCTTAAATGTTTCAAACACCTCATATTTATGTTTATGTAAATAAACATATCCATAACGGCTGAAATCATCCGTAAAGGTTAAAAGTAGCTAGCACCTCTCTTTGACACGTGTCTAAGTGGTCCACACACATCAGTGTGTATCAAATCAAGTAGATCATCAGCCTTTTCAATACGATTATTAAAAGGTTTCTTTGTCATCTTCCCAGATATACAAGATTCGCACTTATCAAATATTCATCATTGATGTCTTGCAAAAGCCCATCACGTTGCAGCTTTTGCATGCGAGTCTTGCCTATGTGAGCAAGTCGACAATGCCAAAGATAAGACGAATCCAAGACTTTTTGACTCTCTTATTATTGATGCTATACATCGAATTATAATCATTACATTCATTCATATCAATCTCAAAAACACCATTCACAGCAATAACATTAAAATAAAAAACATTATTTAATGAAACAGTATGTTGAAATCCAATATTCAATAAACATGAAAAAGAGACCACACCCCTAACAATTGCAGGTGCATAATGACAATTATTCAAATACAGTACTAAGCCCGAAGGCAAAACTAATTTAAATATTCCTATGGCTTCAACAACTGCTTGTGCTCCATTGCCCACTTGCAGAAATTGCTCCCCATAGGCCAGTCTCTTCTCAACTCTAAACCCCTGTAGTGTATTGCAAATATGAATACCACATCCAGTATCGTATACCCAGGAATTTAATTTATGAGTTAATGAATATAATTCAATCATGAAAAAGTTACCTGAAGTACTGGCTTTCCCAGTCTCACCCTTCATCTTTTTCACTCGCAACTCCTCGAGATAGAGAGGACAGTTCCTCTTCCAGTGTCCCATCTCGTGGAAGTGGTGGCAACCCTGATCCTTCTTGATTGGATTGGCCTTGCTCTTCTGAGGGTACTTCTTAGGAGCAGGCCGATAGGTCACAACTTGTTTTCCCTTGTCAGCTTTACCTTTCCCCTTATTCCCTTGTGGTTTTGGCTTCTGAACCTTACCTCCTTGTATGGCTAATACCTGAGGAGTAGGAGCCTTGCCTGGTAAACCTTTTTCATAGTCAACGAGCATTGCGAGCAATTCCGTTACTGTCTTCCTCGAGCAATGCATGTTGTAATTCTGAACAAAACCCTTAATGTCCTTGTTCAAGGACCTATTGATCAAGTTCACACACACATTCTCAGGGTAAGGATAGTTCATGAGCAATAGTTGGTCCATGTAGCTTTTCATCTCCAACACATAATCACGAACGGGTTTACCTTCCCCATGCCTACAGCCATGCAATTGATCTATCAAATCATACAATTCAACAGCTGGTGGCTTTTCATATGTCTTTTTGAGTTCTTCCAACATATCTTTAGGAAAATAGTTCTCAAACTGTTTTTGCAGCTTGGGAACCATACTTCCGAGCATTAAGCACGCAACTTCATTGTGCATATCGAACTCAGACTGCCATGCTGCTTTGACTTCATCAGTTTCAGTCTCAGCTGGCTGTTCAGGGCAAGGCTTAGTCAAATAATCTAGCTTCTTGGACACTCTCAGAACAATTCTAAGTGACCTATGCCAGTCATTGAAATTTGGGCCAGTCAGTTTTTCCCTTTAAAAGCGGAACTTAGTACAGCGTTTTCGGGATGAGAGATTTCTACAGAAAAAGTTCAAATATTAGTATTATGATAATACAATTTTTCAAGAAAAGAAAATTACCCAGGAAATATACATATAACCATTTAATTTTCTTGAAAACTAGGATCCAACTTTCCATAGTTCCACTACATCAGTTGATCTGCTAGTAGTGAAAGTACAAAAGATGGTAACTTGTCGTACAATAATCGGCAAAACAATTTCCGACTCCTAGATCATTATGGGAATTACATTTGCCAAAAACAATTTTGCAATGTAAGCATGTTTCTTCCCATCTCATGCTTTAAGTTTCAAGGTCTTACTTACAACTTAATTAAGTCGTCTAATTTAGAAACTGCAAATACTCCATGTCACGGTCTCACGCCATGGAAATTTACCTTGTCATTAATATTTAGGTCAAGGTCTCACTTACGCTAAATATTAACTCCAAGTGTCTCTTATAATTAGATAGCATGGACTTAAATTTTAGGGTATTTATTTTGATGTGACGATCAAAATATGTACGAAGAAGCATGCACACATCTTCGTATCATAAGTTTTCAAAACAATTTTAATTACCAATTTAGGCTAAGAGTTAAATCATCAAAGTTTTAATTGAGGTATTGGGTTCACCAATCAAAAAATTACCTCCAATTATCGCCCACTATATCCTACTACTGCATGAGTCATAAAGACCCAAGTTATTCGGATAATTACCACAAAAATGGCGTGTGAAATTGAGGTCAATTCACCCTTAAGATGATTTTGAACAAATAAATAGCATTACTTGGTAGCTCCAATTAGACGCACAAAGGAGCGGAGAGACAAACGTCCGCCCGAAGGCTAATTAAAAACGCGTCCCTTTCGGATGACAATTTAATGTCAAGTCTCCTTATACCCCTCTTATAGTTTGTCTAAACTGGGTGAGCCGTTCACACTATTGGTACAAAACTCATCAGTCAATCAAAAGTTTATGATACTAAGTCTTAAAAATTATGTTATAAATTATAAAATTGCTAGTCTCGCCTGGGAGCAAATTACCGTGCGAAGCGAACCACTGTCGGCACATAAGACTTGGCAATATATAATTTACCACATCAAGGTTTCATAGTTATTAGGTCAATTTATTTTCTATTCCAAAAAATTACCTTCTTTTTGCTTACAATTCAACAATAATTTAAACAAAAAAGACAAGTAATTTTAATAAAAATAAATAAACACATAATAACGCATATAATCTTAACCATTAAATCATATAGCCACATGCAAACTTTTTGATAAATCCTATTAATAATCTATATGTGAATTATTATGCATATAATTACTAAGACTCCCATTGGTTTTCGAGCTAATGGTACCAATGGACCACATACACCAACAAGTTGGTTGCGTAAGCCTTAGCAAGCATATACCACGTTGCACATAAAAGATTCATTAATTTAATTAATTAGGTCTTCCCTAACTTTAGATCTATCCTTTTATTACATGTAGCAAGTAACTTAACAATTAATTACAAACCCTAATCCATGATAACCTTGCATGAAGTATCATGGATTAATTACAAGTCAAGGAACGTAACCCTTTACACACATAAACACACATGTTCCAAATTTTAGGGTTACAAAACTATCTTTTTAATTAAAGAGGATCGAACCCCCCACCCCAAAAAAAAAAATTAGGTTTGTTTTTTATTGTTCTAAAAACCCTTAAAAAATCGACTAAACATGTATAATCTAAATCAATATTCGATTTTTATGCATTTCGGTAATACAATTACATGTTAAACGGCTCGTGATGCCACTGCTAGAATTTAAATACCATGACATTCATATAAATAAATCCATAACATCAAAGCACATAGCGGAAGCAAAGAATCATAATTAACATGTAAATAGATTAACCGAATAATAAAGATAATGTACCTTTGATCCTAGCAAGAACAATGATCTAACTTCAATTCTTCTTCTTGAATAAACAATAGATTAACGAGAAACCCCTTACCGTTTCGTTTCTCAGTCCAGGATGGTATTAACTAAAGTAAGTTAATTACCAAGGTTTTGTACACACGTACTATAACCAATTAATGTATGGTGCTAGCAATAGAACACGATTAAACCAAATAATTTGTTTAACAAAAAACTTTGGATCGATCACCCCTAGGGAATGTCGACCGAATTTTAGCACAAGGAAGAAGAAGGGATTTTAGGGTTATAGCAAGAGTGCACAAGATATCAAACCCTAACCCCTAGGCCTTGTATTTATAGGCTACAAAACTTGGAGGAGAAGTTTGAGTTGGATTGGGCTTGTAAACCCTTCCAACCGATCAGCTAGGCATTCCCTAAGGGAATTCTAGAACCTTCTCGACCTCTATTTGCACCTATGGTCCTTCCTTTATTCACTAACGGTCGTTAGTCAATTCCGTTAATTACTTAACGTCCGTTAGTCGTTATTTCGTGTTCAAATAATTAAAATAAATAACAGTTATATATATTAATTATTTACATTAATCATTCATACGTAAAGTGTGCAATCCCAAGGTCCTGTGTTCGATTCTAGTCATACACGTTTTAATATTTTTCCATAACTTTAACACAAGAGAGATCTAAAACCAATGACCCCTGATTTGTTTATATAGTGTAAGTAACTTGTAGGATAAGTTGGTGTAGGATTAGGCAAGCTCAATCCCCCACCAATCGGCCAAGCATCCCAAAGAGGGATCCGGAACCTTTTCGACTTTCCAATTATTTACTCTATAATTCTTTCCTTTTATTAGTTAACGGTCGTTAGTCATTATCCGTTAAATACTAACGGTTGTTACATATTTGTGTAATAAATAATTAAATATAACTTTTTATATATAATTATTATTCTTTAATTCTCATACGTAAAGTGTGCAATCCCGTGTGTTGGGTTTTGAAGATGTTGCTGCTCTTGGTACTTATTGAAATACACTGAGTAACTCTGCTGCTAGTCTAAGTAACTCTGCTGCTAGTCTAAGTAACTCTGCTGCTAGTCTGAGTAACTCTGCTGCTAGTGTATTTACTCTGCTGCTGGTATTATCTGATGGATGGTAAAATAAGTTAAGTGTAATTCTGCTGCTAGCTACGAAGACTCTGCTGCTAGAGTAATTATGCTGCTGCTTATTGGATATGTATAGTATGTTAAGGATAAGTATAGAAAAGATACGTAAAGATATTTTTCTTGTATAGAAAGTTTTGTAACCGACTAGGACTCCTTAGTCTATAAAAGGAGGATCTAGGGTTAGGTTTTATGTACGTATCATTATTGTTTTACACTTCAAGGTTTCTTGTAACCCCGTTGCTATTCAGAGCAATCGTATTAATATATTGAAGTGTTGTTTGATTGTTAGTTATTCCTCTTAAGATTAATTACTAGTTTCCGCATAGTAATTAATAGATCATTCATAATCAGTTTCTATACCGATTGCTTTAGGTTTATATCTAAAGTAATTAACAAGATCGTGAAGCTCGTCTGGGATCAACAAGTGGTATCAGAGCTTGTGATCTAGAAACTGGTACCAAGAAGAATTACTGAATACAAGATTTGTTAATCATCAAAGTAAGCAATGGAATCCGATTCAACACACATGGTTACTGCATCAAGAGTCCCCATGCTCAAGACTGGTGAATACGAGATCTGGAAGATGAGAATTCAACAATATATGAGAATGGTTGATTACTCAATTTGGGAAGTTGTTTTGAATGGCGACAGTCAGCCAACCAAGACTGCTACTGGATCAGTCTTGACTCTCAAGACAAGTGAGGAGAAAGCACAGAGAAGATTGGAGGTCAAGGCTCACAGTATTCTCATGATGGGAATACCTAATGATTATCAACTAAGCTTTAATCATATTGAGTCTGCTAAGGAGTTATGGGAGGCTATTGAACTTCGATTTGGTGGGAACGAAGCTACAAAGAAGTCAAGAAAGAACCTACTGAAGCACCAGTTTGAAACTTTTACTGCTTTGAGTTCTGAGAACATTGAGGGAACTTATGATAGACTTCATAAACTGACCAGTCAGATGGCTCTATTGAAGATTGATGTATCTCAAGAAGATATCAATCTAAAATTTCTGAGAAGCCTATCATCTGAATGGAACACTCACACAGTGATTTGGAGACACAAGGAAGATTTTGAAAAGATGAAATTGGATGATCTGTATAATAACCTGAAAAGGCATGTTATAGTTGTGGTAGTTTTGAACATCTGCAAGAAGAGTGCTACTACTATCAAAAACCTGTTTGGAACCAATACACTAGGGTGAACCATAGAAATTTTGCTAGAAAGACTCACCCTCACCCCAAAAGAAACATGGTTCCCAAGGAAGTTTTGATGAGAGATGGTGCTTCTAGAATTATCTCACCTATTGCACCAAAAGGGCCCATAAAGAAAGACATAGTTGATACTGCTGCTAAGGCAGACTCTGCTGTTTTGCCAAAAGTGGTTACTGATACTGTTGTGGGCAACCATTTTTATGCTGTTAAGGCCTCAGCTTGCTGGGTCTGGAAACCTAAAGTTAAAGTTTTGGATCATGTTCTCAGACACAGCAGTGCACCAATGCAGTTGAAGAAATTTGACTACTTTGATGCATAAGGCAGATCCAAGTCAGTAATGGCTTAGGTCCCAAATAGAAACTAATTCTCTTACTTTTTATGCAGGGCAATCTACAAAAGGAGCTAAAGGATAAATGCATTTTTGATAGTGGATGCTTTTCACATATGACTGGAGGCCAAAGCAATTTGGAAAACTTTGAAGCTTTGGATGGTGGATATGTTGCCTTTGGGAATGACCCTAAAGGAGGTAAAATCGTTGGAAAAGGCATCATCAGAACTGGCAAATTGGATTTTGAGAAAGTGTATTTGGTGAATGGACTAAAGTTCAATCTTTTTAGTGTCTCACAAATGTGTGACAGAAAGAATTTTGTTCTTTTTACAGACACTGAGTGTCTTGTCTTATCTCCTGACTATAAGATACCTGATGATAAATTAGTACTTCTTAAAGTCCCTAGAAATGACAACATATACAGTGTGGATATAAAGAACATTATTCCCAAAAGAGATTTAACTTGTCTGTTTGCCAAAGCCACTATTGATGAATCCAAACTTTGGCATAGAAGGCTTGGCCATTTGAACTACAAGGCTATCAACAAGTTGGTGAAAGGGAACTTGGTCAGAGGATTACCTTCAAAGGTCTTTGAAAACCCTGTAATATGTGTTGCTTGTCAGATGGGAAAGCAACATAGAGCATCTTGTAAGTCCAAAGTGGTGAACTCTATTTCTGAACCCTTGTTTATGTTACATATGGACCTATTTGGACCTACTTATGTGAAAAGATTGAACAAAAAGATGTATTGCTTAGTGGTCACTGATGATTTTAGTAGATTTACTTGGGTATTCTTCTTAGCTACTAAGGATGAGACTCCTGGCATTCTTAAGGCTTTTATTACAAGGATAGAAAACCTATTTAATCACAAAGTTAAGGTCATCAGATGTGACAATGGAACTGAATTTAAGAATCATGTGATGAATTAGTTCTGTGAGGAAAAGGGTATAACAAGAAAGTTTAGTGTGGCTAGAACTCCTCATCAAAATGGAATTGCTGAGAGGAGGAATAGAACATTAATTGAGGTTGCTAGGACCATGTTGTCAGAGTCTAAGTTACCCACTATCTTTTGGGTTGAAGCAGTCAACACTGCTTGCTATGTGCAAAATAGGAGTAAGTCAGTTAAGCCTCATAACAAGACCCCTTATGAGTTATTACATGGTAAGAAACCCCCGATAGATTTCTTAAGACCATTTGGGTGTCCTGTTACTATCTTGAACACCATTGACCACTTAGGCAAGTTTAGTGAGAAAGCAGACATAGGTTTCTTTGTTGGATACTCCACTCATAGTAAGGTTTTTAGAGTCTTCAATCAAAGGACTGGACATGTGGAAGAAAATTTACATGTTACAGTTAGAGAAACCACACCTAATGTTGATGGAAAAGGTCCTGAATGGATGTTTGATATTGATTCTCTAACCAAAAGTATGAATTATCAACCAGTCATTGCAGGTACAACTAACATGTCTGCAGGTACACAAACTAACCCTACTGCAGGTACACAAGCTAAGGATAATGCATCTGCAAAAGAGTTTGTGTTGATTGAAAGATGGAACATTGATCAGCCTCTCACACCTAATGGGGGCAAGAGTTCACTGGATGATGATGTTCATGATGAAGTTCCAAAGAATGATGCAGATGGAAGTGTTCTGACTTCTCATGATGACAAGAATGGTGATAAGGAAAGGGATGAAGAGTTAGCCATTGATGGACTCCAAGGGAATAAAACTAGCAGCAGTTCTCTCAACTCTGCTGCCAGGCCAAAACACTCTGCTGTTAGGCCAAACCACTCTGCTGTTAGGCCAAAACACTCTGCTGCTAAGCCTGGTAATTCTGCTGCTGTGCCCAAGGACTCTACTGCTGATAAATATGGTGATTCTTATGATGATTCCTCTGAAGAGATGCCCGACTTAGAAGAAGTGTATGTGGACACTGATGATGAAATTGTTGATGTCTTTGGTGCTGGAGCTGATTTATCCAATTTGGAGACTGATATACCTGTTAGTCCCACTCCAACAACCAGAATCCACAAGAATCATCCAAAGGAACAGATTATTGGTGATGTTCAATCTGCTGTTGATGCGCGTGATGTGTCGTTGCGGTTTAGCAGTTTTAATGCCTACTCAAGTTTTAAATTTATATTTAGCCGACTTATCAATAACACACACACTTAACGAGCAGTGTACCCGGTCAGTATGAATATAATGGTAAGTAGAGTGTCGATCACTAAGAGTGGAACGTATTATCTCGTTATTTTAATCAGTATTTTAATATCCTAACGCAAGGGGGTTTCAGCCTGAGAGACTGCCACGATTTGTTTGCAATTAAATAATAAAATAAACCAATAGGCACGAATCAGCAAGTAGCACACACGTACACAGATAAATACTCGAGACAATAAGAGGGTTGTCCTTATGATTAAGTAGATTGTCACTTGTTTTATTGATAGCTTTATATGAAGTGTATGTAGTTAACCCTTTCTCGTTGGTCCTATTCTTATCGGCGAGTAAACCCTTAATGATTACTTATGTCTAAAAGTTATTCCTAAGTGATCAATTTAGTAATAACCGTGGGAGCCACATTATTTTCCGCAGTCAAATGCCCGCAAGCCACTAATAAACACAGAGGTTATCAATGCACTAATAAGTAGTAACCAAAGACATCAACATATAAACTTTAATTGATGGGAAAGCAAGTATTAAAGGGAGTGCAATCTTTCGTTGTCACATTACACAAGCCACCAATCCTGATGAATTAAAGTTTGCTAACACAATAAAACAAAACTACTTAATGAATTAAACACATGCAGCACCTTCTTACAGCTCTTGTATCTTCGTTTGGTGTGTCTTGTGCTGCCTCCTTGACTGAATTCGTCCTAGGGTTCTGCTGCTTCGGTCTTCGAACCTAATTTATGTCTGACAAAAACTTAGGAATTCGTCTGGTCTTGGGGTATTTATAGTTTCTGTCTGAGGGAAGATGCGGCGCATCTAGTAAGTAGATGCGGCGCATTGACTTAACTTCGCGTGGGGTCCAAGATTATAATATTCAGGAATATTCGTACACCGCCAGAAGATGCGGCGTAACTCCATGATTAGATGCGGCGCATGTCCTCTTGTATCTTGGATCGTATCTGGTGATATCTTAATAGAGATGCGCCGTATGTAATGAGTGAGATGCGGCGCATCTGGAGCAGATTAGTCTTGATCTTCTTCATTTCAGTAGACTCTTAACTTCTTGCATGTTTTGCTCCATAATTAGTCCAAAATCGCCAAGTTTCACCAAATGCTTGTTTTCAACTGAGAATTACAAAAGTAAACGATTAAGTATCAATCCTCATACATAATATAGTAAAACAAGTCAAATTAATAGGATAAATGATAGTAATAAAATGTACTTATTTGAGTTCATCAAATATCCCCCCACTTGAACTTTACTTGTCCCCAAGTAAACCTTAGAATTTCTCTTATGAAAATGTATCCTAAAAGATATTAGGATTTATTTTTATATTTAAGCATGTATTCATTTTTTTCATAATCACACAACTAAACACTTAACGAATTAGAAGTAAAATAAAATATTCGATAAAAGCAAATCTAATCGTTTAACTGTCCAGTCGTGACGAATATTCTATCATAAGCTTGGCAAGTATACACATCTCCTCCACTAAAGCTAAGGAATAACAAGTCTAAAGCGGTAAAAAGGGTTTGTAGGCTTAAGGGTTAATTATTCTTGATCACTATCGATCTCAAATTCCAGAAAAGGCGACAAAATCACAAATACATGATCGAATCCACGAACACGATACTTGCAATTGCTCAAATCCTTAACTCGAATAGGCTAAAGATAGGTCCAAACTTCACCAATAATAATATATCAAAACGGGCGACAAAATCATAAATACATAGCCGAATCCACGACTACGATACTTAAGATTGCTCAAATCCCTAATCTCAATAAATCAAAGGTTTGGTTGGATAAAGAATAATAAAGGGCATGGATAACATTTGGGATATAAATTGGTGTAAAATGAAAAATAAACAAAACAAATAAATTAAAATCCTAAGTGTGGTTAATTACTATCCCAACCATCCCATGAATAAGACTCATATCATCGAATAACTCACGCTTTAACACTTGAAACACACGCTTTAGGTAGACACGAATTATACTCAACAAGATCTTAATCAAAGAATAAACCTTAATTGGCGTTCCCATAACTGCCAACTCCCATTTCAATCCATAAATATATAACAACTAGTGGTGATATCGACCACTTACATAACTTTACATTGTTGGTTAAATCAAACATCCAACTTTTCTTTTTCTTTTTCTTTTCTCATTTTTTCGATTTTTTTTTTTTTTTTTTTTTTTTTTTTTTAACATAGACATAGATGTGTAAAATTTCGCCACATCACTATAATGATAATTCTGGATAATTTTTCCATACTTTTCATACTTCAGAAATAACGGTAATAGTGAAAGTAGTAAACACACGAAAAATAAACTCAAAAATATACAATATTTACTATCACTCCGATTGCATTGTGCAATTTCCCGACCTAACCATAGATAATGAATTACGTACGCGAACACAGGTAATGTAAGGAAACACACTTTGCCTATAGCAATTAACCAACCACGGATTCTAATCTACAGGGTAGGCTAAGGTGTAAGGGTGTAACGAAACATTTTAAACATAGGTGTAAGAAACGAAAGGAATGGCCCTGAGTGTTTTTCTAGGGGTATCTTACTCTAAAAATGAGAGTAACAAAAGGGTTTATACGGGGGTTAACTAACCAGTGTAGTTAGTTAAAAACACATAACATATAATAGGCTATTTGGGTGTAATCCTAGAATTTTACCAATTTAGACAAGTCATTCCAATTATATAAATAATACTCATTATGGTGGTCTCGAATAGTATACAAGCCAAGTTCTAAAGTTTACAAGTCACCGGCACACTCATAGATTTGTGAATTTTTGAAAAATCACAATTTTTGAAAATAACGTCTTGTGTGCAGTTATGCAACTTAGATCTTAAACAAAAACATGCTAAAAATTTTAAATTTTGATATATTAAGCACATTTTAAGCATAATTTTTGAAAAAGTTTAGGACAAGTAATTGTTAAGTGTTCTAATTCTCCAATCCCCCCACTTAAGTTAAACAACGTCCTCGTTGTTTGTATAAAAGGTTAAAAACTGGAAAATAAAAGAATTAGAACAGGAAAAACTCCCCTGAGATTTGCTCGGTATGATCCTCCATTATTATTAGAGCAAAAATCATCTTTCTTGTGGATTAGAACGTTTAAGCTTCATACTTGATGTATCCACAGGAAATTCAGGAAACTATAATACCACCAACACTTTAAAACACACATAAGGTAAGAAAGGTTCAACTTGCATAACACATTAGTAGTTAGGTAAAAATAAAACATAAAAATTAAAAATGAAAATCATCAGGTCAGTCGATGCGCCGTATCTTATGGAAGAAGATACGCCGTATCGAGCCTGAAATAAATACGGATCAGAATAAAGATGCGCCGCATCCTTAACCAGGGATGCGCCGCATTAAAATAAACTGATAAAAAGTTTTAAATTCGAAAATAAAAAATGCAGAAAAATAAAATAAAGTAAGATATGACCATTTGCAGGAGATGCGTCGCATCTCAGAATTGAGATGCGCCGTATCCTCGGCGGCCTGACTGACTCGACACAAAATCAGAAAATAAAATAAAATAAAAGATAAGCATGGGTTGCCTCCCACGAAGCGCTTGTTTTTGTTCGAGTCACGAGCCTGACTCCACCCTTATTTACTGTGTAATAGGGTGTTGTCCCCCCCACTTGGGATCAAGTGCGGGTGATAATAGCAATAAACACGAAAAGAGTGTAAATTTGCTATTAAAGATGGAAGAAACGCATAAAGTTCATACCTTGTTAATATATTTACATCTTCCCTATCATTACCCGGTTTGGTTGATAAATTGGATGACTTGACCACTTCATCTGAAAGAGTAGTGTGTTGAGGAAAAATGAGTCTCCTTTCTTCTTGGTTAGTCTCTTTGGTAGTAAGGCGTCCCTTGACTTCCGCAGAAGGTGAGAAAGGTTCTTTGGCAAGTAAATGTTCGAGTTCCTCTATATACTTCATAGGGTCGGAATCGTCATCTTCATCTATCATAGCAATGTTTAAGAGCTCATCACCAAATTCTTCCTTGAGCTCTACCAAATATGGGTTGATCACAGGTGCTTCAATAGGTAGTGTAATAAATTTCGCCTCATCATCCTTTTGTTTTGCAACCTGTTTAGGAAAACTAGCAAGATTATTAATAACGGGATCAATAGTATTAAATAAATTTGTACCACTTTTTGTTGTAAGTGACTCCAATTTATCTCGTGAGTCTCCATCTTCAACTAATGGTCTTGCAATTTCAGCATCGTCCCGAATTTCATTTTTAAGTAAGTAATCCCAGATTTCTTCAAAATCCTTTGTGGGGTCATAATCTGGCTCATCCGCTCCACACCTAAATATTTCCGTTTGTTGTGGTAATTGCGGTATGTTATCGTACACAATAGCATCAAACTTTTCAATATCAGAATACTTATTATCTCCATCCGAAGGAATATTATCATGGTGTTTTTGATACGATAAGAATATATTTTCCATCTCGGGTGGAAAATTACAAGTAATAGCACTATACACCATTGTCCCACATTCATCTTCATTTTCATCATAAGCACTTTCGGATGAATAAGCTTCTTTGTAAACAATTGCCGGATTATCATTCAAATCAAACACTTGTGACTCTTCTTCATCTTGCGCAACGTCCGGAGAAATAACGTCATCAATAACTATTGCCGGAAATATAATTGCACCAAAATCGTATGACTCTTCTTCATCATTATCATTTGATAAAGTCCAAGTGTGTCGGAATGGCAATTTGTTTCTTTCATGCTTTGACTTTTCTCGTCCTAAAATCAAGTATTCTTCCATAGTGACTTCTTTATCCTCGATGACATGTGCACCATATCTTGCTCTTTCCCAATCGTAGATCCCATTATTGCTCAAGGCTCTTTCCTCATCAAATCTGATATATTCTTCCATTGTAATATCCGGATCGTCCATCTTCCTGAAATAAAACTTACTCGTGCAAAAGAAAGGTGAAACGATCAAAGTAAAATAAAAGCTTCTGCTATCTGCTGTCGATGCGCCGTATCCTATAAATGGGATACGCCGTATCTTGATACGTTAAAAATAAGTCAAACTTTTATTTAGAAAATAGATACGCCGCTTAGAAATTAGAATGCGCCGTATCAATTTTAATTATCAAAAATCGATATTTATTAAAAATTAAATGCGTCGTATTAACAAAAGTTAATGCGCCGTATCTTCGTTACGTTTCAAAATATAAGATTTTTGATTCAGAGGATGCGCCGTATCGATAAAAATCGATACGCCGTATCTGTTTAATAATTCGAAAACTGTTTTTAATTAAAATAATAGATACGCCGTATCTGCTAAAGCAGATGCGTCGTATAGCGTTAACGTTTAGAAGAAATTTTATAAAAAACAGATACGCCGTATCTTAGGGAAAAGATGCGTCGTATCACTTTATCGCTTAGAAAAAATTTTCTTGTTAAAAACAGATACGCCGTATCTTGGGAAAAAGATGCGTCGTATCGAATTAATTAAACGCGTTGTATTTTATAAAAATTGAACGCAATACGCCGTATCTGAGAAATCAGATGCGCCGTATCGTTCGATTTAGCTCAGTACAACGATAGCAGAACACACAAAATACGAAAAATAAAAACAAAAATTAAAACACACAAACAAAAATAAACACAAAAACAAAAATAAAAGCAAACAAATAACACACAAAACAACAAATATGCAAAATAATACAATGATGCAATTAATCTAATAAAAAGAAAAACCTAATTAAAATACTAATCAAATTAACAGATAATAACAATTCACTCCCCGGCAACGGCGCCAAAAACTTGATGCGCGTGATGTGTCGTTGCGGTTTAGCAGTTTTAATGCCTACTCAAGTTTTAAATTTATATTTAGCCGACTTATCAATAACACACACACTTAACGAGCAGTGTACCCGGTCAGTATGAATATAATGGTAAGTAGAGTGTCGATCACTAAGAGTGGAACGTATTATCTCGTTTTTTTAATCAGTATTTTAATATCCTAACGCAAGGGGGTTTCAGCCTGAGAGACTGCCACGATTTGTTTGCAATTAAATAATAAAATAAACCAATAGGCACGAATCAGCAAGTAGCACACACGTACACAGATAAATACTCGAGACAATAAGAGGGTTGTCCTTATGATTAAGTAGATTGTCACTTGTTTTATTGATAGCTTTATATGAAGTGTATGTAGTTAACCCTTTCTCGTTGGTCCTATTCTTATCGGCGAGTAAACCCTTAATGATTACTTATGTCTAAAAGTTATTCCTAAGTGATCAATTTAGTAATAACCGTGGGAGCCACATTATTTTCCGCAGTCAAATGCCCGCAAGCCACTAATAAACACAGAGGTTATCAATGCACTAATAAGTAGTAACCAAAGACATCAACATATAAACTTTAATTGATGGGAAAGCAAGTATTAAAGGGAGTGCAATCTTTCGTTGTCACATTACACAAGCCACCAATCCTGATGAATTAAAGTTTGCTAACACAATAAAACAAAACTACTTAATGAATTAAACACATGCAGCACCTTCTTACAGCTCTTGTATCTTCGTTTGGTGTGTCTTGTGCTGCCTCCTTGACTGAATTCGTCCTAGGGTTCTGCTGCTTCGGTCTTCGAACCTAATTTATGTCTGACAAAAACTTAGGAATTCGTCTGGTCTTGGGGTATTTATAGTTTCTGTCTGAGGGAAGATGCGGCGCATCTAGTAAGTAGATGCGGCGCATTGACTTAACTTCGCGTGGGGTCCAAGATTATAATATTCAGGAATATTCGTACACCGCCAGAAGATGCGGCGTAACTCCATGATTAGATGCGGCGCATGTCCTCTTGTATCTTGGATCGTATCTGGTGATATCTTAATAGAGATGCGCCGTATGTAATGAGTGAGATGCGGCGCATCTGGAGCAGATTAGTCTTGATCTTCTTCATTTCAGTAGACTCTTAACTTCTTGCATGTTTTGCTCCATAATTAGTCCAAAATCGCCAAGTTTCACCAAATGCTTGTTTTCAACTGAGAATTACAAAAGTAAACGATTAAGTATCAATCCTCATACATAATATAGTAAAACAAGTCAAATTAATAGGATAAATGATAGTAATAAAATGTATTTATTTGAGTTCATCAGCTGTACAGACCAGAAGTAAATCAAAAGGTTTGAGTGATTTGCTTGATCAGGGATTGTTTGCTCAAACACTTAATAAGAGGAATAGCCATAAGGATTTACAAAATTGTATGTTTGCCTGTTTCTTATCTCAAAAGGAACCCAAGAACATTCACACGGCTATGAAAGATGAAAGCTGGGTTGAAGCTATGCAAGAGGAGCTGCTGCAGTTCAAGCTTCAAGAAGTCTGGACATTGGTGGATCTGCCTAATGGAAAAAGGGCAATTGGTACAAAATGGGTGTTCAGATGCAAAAGAGATGAAAGGGGCATTGTTATCAGAAACAAGGCTAGATTAGTGGCTCAGGGATACACTCAGGAAGAAGGAATAGATTATGATGAGGTATTTGCCTCAGTTGCAAGAATTGAGGCTATCAGAATATTCTTAGCATATGCCTCATTCAAAAACTTTCCTGTGTACCAAATGGATGTGAAAAGTGCTTTCTTGTATGGAGAGATAGATGAGGAAGTCTATGTTATGCAACAACCTGGATTTGAAGACCCTAAGTATCCTAATAGGGTTTATAAAGTGGAGAAGGCATTATATGGACTACATCAAGCTCCTAGAGCTTGGTATGACACCCTATCCAAGTATTTGTTGAACAATGGTTTTAGCAGAGGAGCCATTGACAAAACCTTGTTCATTAAGAAAGACAAAAATGATATCCTACTTGTTCAGGTTTATGTAGATGATATTATTTTTGGGTCTACTAATAAGGTGTTATGTGAAGAATTTGAGAAGCTTATGCACAACAAGTTTCAGATGAGTTCTATGGGGGAACTCACTTTCTTTTTGGGACTTCAAGTTAAGCAGAAAACAGATGGGATTTTTATTAGCCAAGACAAGTATGTGGCTGATATTTTGAAGAAGTTTGAATGTAAAGATGTGAAGCCTGCAAAGACAACAATAGAGACCAATAAACCTTTGCTCAAGGATGAAGATGGGGAAGAGGTTGATGTTCATCTTTATAGATCAATGATTGGTTCATTGATGTATCTGACTGCTTCAAGGCCAGACATTATGTTTGCTGTGTGTGCATGTGCCAGATTTCAAGTATCCCCAAAGGTTTCTCACTTGAATGCTGTTAAGAGGATTTTTAGGTATTTGAGGAGTCAAGCTAGGTTGGGCCTCTGGTATCCTAAGGATTCACCTTTTGACTTGGTGGCATACTCTGATAGTGACTATGCTGGAGCTAGTTTGGATAGAAAATCAACCACTGGAGGCTGTCAGTATCTTGGACATAGGCTGATCTCTTGGCAATGTAAGAAACAAACAGTGGTGGCAAACTCAACAACTGAAGCAGAATATGTGGCTGCTTCTAGTTGCTGTGGACAAGTGCTCTGGATTCAGAATCAACTGCTGGATTATGGGTACAATTTCATGAACACCAAAATTTACATTGACAACAACAGCACAATATGTATTATTAGAAATCCTGTTTATCACTCTAAAACAAAACACATAGAGATAAGACATCATTTTATTAGAGATCGTTATGAGAAAAAGTTAATTCAAGTGATTAAAATACATACTAACAACAATGTTGCTGATTTACTTACTAAAGGTTTTGATGTAGGTAGATTTCAATTTTTAGTTGCTAGTATTGGCATGATCAATCTTTAAACATCTTATCTCTGTATGTTTTTGTAAAACTGTGTAAGGATTTGTGCTGTTGTTAAGTCAAAGTTTGTTGTTTCTTAAATTGTCTGCTGTTAAGTTGTCTGCTGCTATGCTGTCTTGTGTGTTTATATGGACTATGGGATATTCTTGCTTGTGTTTTTGTGGTTTTCTACTAATCTTTTGCAGATATTCATAAGTTCACATCAAGTAAAGCAAGGAAACTTAAAGTTCATTAACCACAGAGATGAGTACAATACAAAAGATCCATTACATTCAAAAGACATCAAGCTTCATTTTTCCCTTGTCGGTGAGGTCAGGCATGGTCTTTTTACCTCTTCTGCCTTCCATTAGTCTTGACACTTGTGGACATGGAAGACACAACACAACTTTAGGTATAGGCTTTGAAGATGCTTGCTTCCTTTCTGGCATCGTGACCTTAGGCTTTGAAGATGCTTGCTTCCTTTCTGGCACTGTGATCTTGCTCATTCCTGCTACGGCCTTCTCCATCTCTTTAGTGAGGACTTTTGATAAGGATGGAATCCATGTTTCGTCATCCGAGTCAGAGGATGAGTCACTTACGTAGGATGGTGGTGTGGGAAGCTTATCGGAGTCTGAAGAGGAGATATTCATTGGCTTCTTGGATTTCTTGAATCTTGCTGCTGCTTGCTTTGTTCTTCCCGTTGGTTTGCACCCTGGTGGAAAATATGATGACCAACCATTATCATCAGATGGAATCTCTATGATCGGTGTCTTTGAAGAACTCATGATGATTGGATTATTGTGCTAGGGTTTGTGGATTTTGGGATTCGCTAAAGTATCAAGGCAATTTATAGACTTATGGTGTCTATGGGTATTCAATGGGGAGTTGGTGTTAGCAATTAATTTGATTGAGGGATTAATTAAGAGAATTGGGAAAAGTTGACTTTTAGTCAAACATTTTGTCACTCTGCTGCTGAGTTTGAAAGTAAAGGGGCCAATTTGTAAAATTTGGCGCGCATAGAACCCTAATTAGATCAAAACGGTCTCAAAATCCAATTCGATCTTATTACGTACCTTAAGCGCCCAAACTTACACCCTATTCTATCCCTAAACCCAAATTCACCTCATTGGATCAAAAACCCCAAAATCAAAACTCTCATTTCAAATGGCTAGAAGACAATTCCCTGTTGAGCACAATCAAATTGCGTTTCTTCAAAAGATTCCTGAAGCTGAAGGTTTCACTGAAGTCATGGACTTTCTTAATGCATCACAATTAAGGTATGCATTAACGGTGGATCCTCCTATATTTAAATCCCACATGCGACAGTTTTGGTCAACTGTTACGATCGAAACTAGACATGGGGAGCAAATGTTAATTGGTATAGTGGATGGAGCAAGTATAGTAGTTACTGAAACATCTATAAGGCGAACTCTTCGTCTTAAAGATGATGAAGCAACCACTTGTCTTCCTACAGACACTATTTTGGCCGAACTTGAGAAAATGGGTTATGAGAGGCAAAATTCTAGTGGTAAACTTTTTAAACGCCTTCTTTGCCCACATTGGAAGTTTCTTCTTCATACCATTCAACATTGTTTAATACCTAAAGTAAGTGGGTGGAATGATTTCAGTGCATCTCAAGCATCAGCTTTGATTTGCCTGGCCTCAGGACAACCATTTAATTTTTCATCTATGATTTTTGAAGGGTTGAAGAGGTATGTCACTAAGAAATTTTATTTGTATCCAAGGTTTTTACAACTAATGATCAACTGTCAACTTAAGAAACCCTTGGTACATAAAAACATTGAGCCAAGTAATAAAATGACTATCAAAATGTTTGCTTTTCCAAAGAAAAATGGGCTTGGTTTTTCTGGTACTATAACTCCCTTATCTCAACACATTTTGGATACTGTGGCTGCTGCTAATGAGGATGAAGAAGCTAGAACTCCCACAGCTTCCCATCACACATCCTCCTTTGCAAGTTTGAATGTATCATTTTCTGATGAACCCCAAAATACCCATTCACCTAGGTCTTCACAAGAAAAGGGCACTAAGTTACCTCAGACTAGTGCTAGTATGGAAGCAGATGAGGCTGCCATAGGTGATGGAGATGGCATGAAGGAAGGGGCTGACACTACTGTCTCTGGTTTTGTAACTGAGCAGGACAGTGTCAACATAAGTAAGACCCCAACCTTGGCAACATCTAATGCTAAAGGTTCTCTTGAACCTGCTGCACAAGATGGTAACCCCAGCCAATTGGCTAATATGGGGGGCTCAGATGTTCAACCTAGGGTTGAAACTGAGTTTCAGTCCCAAGATTCACCTCTCTGGGAAGTTAACACATCCCGAAGTGTTGAGGACAGCCATGGAACTACTAATGAATTGATGGATAATACTGTACACATTGTCAATGCCCATGATGCACCTCTCGGACCAGGTCACACAGGTCGAAGTGTTGAGGCTAGTCTTGAAAATCCAAATATTGAATTGATGGGTACTTCAACTGTACAAAATGCCAATGTCAATGATCCACCTCTCGGGTCAGGTAATACAGACCGAAGTGGTGAGACTATTATGAAACAAATTGCTGAATTGACGGATACATGTACAAAATTGTCAAAAGAAGTTCTTGTTCTTACTGAAGAGTTGCAGGTGATGAAGAACTCTCAAACCACTCAAGATGCAGTCATTCACAAACTAAGGTTAAGGGTAAAGCATCTAGAAAGTGTTCTATGGAAAAGAACAAGATCTTCTCACAGTATGAAGGCTAAGCTAAGGAAGAGTTCCAAACCATGTTTGGAAGAGGATGCTTCCGAACAGGGGAGGAATGACCATGAAGATAGGCAGATAATAAAGGGTTCAGGGGAGGTTATAAAGGATTCAGGGGAGGTTGTGATAGAAAAAGGTGAAAATGTTGCTGATGTTGGTGAAAAGAATGCACAGATTGACTCTGCTGCTGGTGCAGAACACTCTGCTGCTGGGCTAAAGAACTCTGCTGCTGAACCAGATGAAGACACATTGCCTTTAGCTCAAGTATTGTTAAACCTTGGAACCAAAACATCTGCACCATCAAGACCCAAGGCCAAAGGAATTGTCATAAAAGAGCCCACTTCCACACCCAAACCTATACCATCATCCATTTCATTAAAAGATAAAGGAAAAGGTGAAGAAGTTGAAGAACCTGCACCTTATCCTACACACCTTCCATTTGAGTTCTGGCCAAAAGAAGATCAAGATAGGCATGATAAAGAAGCTGCTCAAAGATTGGCTGATGAACAAGCAAAAGAAGATCAGATTGCTCATGATGAGGAATATGCAAGGAAGGTGGCAGCTAATGAAGAAAGGAATATATTTGAATTTATGGAAAGATCCAAATCTAAAGATGTTAATCAAGAAGAGTTTAATGAACAGTTACAATATTTCTTGGATTCTTCATTGATTGTAAGAGGTCAAGCTTCATTGATAATGAAAGATGAGCAGTTGGATGAAAAAGAAAAGACAGAGGAGCTTGTAGAGTTTATACTAAAAAAGAATAGAGTAGCTAAATGGGAAGAGCTGATTCAGAGAATTAGAGAAGGACAGAAGTATGGGTACAAAACAAAGTTACCTACAAAGAAGGAATTAGTTGATGATATGAAGTATTATTTGAAGATTGAAAGAAATTACAGTATGAAAGATTTCAAAGGAAAGTCAGATGCTATAATTACAAAGGAATTCTATGAAACCTATGCTATGTTGAACTCTCCAAGACAAGGTTTCAAAACAGGAAAGAAGAGAGAACTAGAAGTTGTGGAGTCTGATAATGTGAAGAAATCAAAGACTGGAGAAGAAGGAAAAATTGATAAGTAGATACTGAAATGATTTTGAGCAATAAGTGTTTGGAAACATCCTCTTGGTGATTAGCTGGACTTATAGGAAACTTGATGATTTTGGAGAGAAATATCAAGTTTAGGGGAGGATTGTTGGGTTTTGAAGATGCTGCTGCTCTTGGTACTTATTGAAATACACTGAGTAACTCTGCTGCTAGTCTAAGTAACTCTGCTGCTAGTCTGAGTAACTCTGCTGCTAGTGTATTTACTCTGCTGCTGGTATTATCTGATGGATGGTAAAATAAGTTAAGTGTAATTCTGCTGCTAGCTACGAAGACTCTGCTGCTAGAGTAATTATGCTGCTGCTTATTGGATATGTATAGTATGTTAAGGATAAGTATAGAAAAGATACGTAAAGATATTTTTCTTGTATAGAAAGTTTTGTAACCGACTAGGACTCCTTAGTCTATAAAAGGAGGATCTAGGGTTAGGTTTTATGTACGTATCATTATTGTTTTACACTTCAAGGTTTCTTGTAACCCCGTTGCTATTCAGAGAAATCATATTAATATATTGAAGTGTTGTTTGATTGTTAGTTATTCTTCTTAAGATTAATTACTAGTTTCCGCATAGTAATTAATAGATCATTCATAATCAGTTTCTATACCGATTGCTTTAGGTTTATATCTAAAGTAATTAACAAGATCGTGAAGCTCGTTTGGGATCAACACCGTGGTCTCGAGTTCGATCCTAACATACGACTACTAAATTATGTCCACAAAACTAACACCAATGACAAGGAAACAATTACTTTCGAGTTGCGACTATAATACAGTATGTTGTAGAAATTCTGCATAATTTATACCTAAAGCTTGTTCAGATGTCTCATACCTTAATCTGTTCATGGTTGTATGGGGCATTGGGTGCGGTAATTCTTAAGATCTCACAGATGCAACATGCAACTGAAATGTTCACAATCATATCTGGATGCCTCATAAGTTCTTTAGCAATCAGTGCATTAATTATTTGATGCAGTGGTTTAATCAACGATTTTGATGGCGGTTGTGGTACCTTAGATAGACTGTGTTCTGTTAGCTGTTACAAGAACGCCACCAGCGAGTTAATACTTGATAATTGTAACAAGAATATGCGAGGAGAAACAAAAATCATCTGCAGTGAAAATATCACTACTGTAAACAGATGCAATAAATATGCATGAAACATACCAACAGTCTAAATGTTTTTACTTTTTACCTTACTTTTTGTTTTAAAAAGCGTAATAACTAATTGTGTAGTAGCCTAACGATTAATCTATCAATTTCAAGTAAAAACAACCCTAAACAAACAGAATGTTTAGCATTCAGTGTGATATGTGAAGTTTGTCTATATTAATGAACAGACACAAAAAACCAACACGAACAACCTTTTTTTTCTTAAGAAACAACATGAACAAAAAGTGTATTCAAGTGTTCGCTACTTGGCTGTCCTTCAGTTTTCATTTGTTTCATTTATAGAAACCTTAATCATCAAATGATTGAGGGTGTTTGGAGTTGAGCTTTGGATGATATTATCTAATTATTTGCAAAACGCAAATAAGTGGCAGACCTTTTTAAAAGAAGTGATTATCCACATTCTCTTAAAAGGGTTGAGACCTTCTTTTAGAAAACGCAGTTTTGCAAAGCAAAGGTTTTTAAGATTATATAGTTTTAAGCAGAAGTAGTTTCGTGTTATCCAAACTGCGCTTCTGTTTATTTTGAGGTAAAATAAGTACCTCAGTCCCAAAATAATTGTCCGCCAAAAAACATATATCATTACCGCTCTCTCTTTCTTACTAATGCTATAAAAAGGAAACACTAATCACAAGATGTAGCACATTCAATAACATATAACACATATAAAGTGTGGATTTGGCCGATTGGTTTAGAGAGAGAAAGAGATAATGGGAACTAGTGAGAGAAAGATGAAGTTGTATTATGTTAAAATGTGAAGAGTTCCAACCCTTCCCTTGTGTGGGAAGGGATATATATAGTGCTAGCATAAGTGCCCCTAGAGGGCTGTAGAGTGAGCTGACAGTGGGTAAAGACCCGACCCAACTCTACAAATACTAATATAACTAAACTAATACTAATAATCCTACGAGCTATTTAATGCTAATGAGTACTCGGGGTGACCGAGTCTTCATATGAATATTTATATTCCTAACAATCTCCCCCTAAGGGAGGTCACCCCGGAAATTACACTTTGAAGTCTAGCATTCTATTACATGAATTTGAATTCCTAGCTCGTAGTCTTTGATTCTTCTAAGTCTTTAATCTTTGTGCTTTCAGCAATGAACTTTAGATGACTATTCTGTTGTCTTGGACGATCTTTGAGAATTCATTGATGTCATCATCCAACGTACGTCTTCGAGTCATCTTTTTGCAGTATCGTCTCCATGTGATATTGTGATCTTTGGACCGATATGCTCACACTTTTCTAGATCATGATTTTCTGCATCAGATTTGCGGAAGTAGTGTCGAAGGTCTTTTAATTATCATGATTTCTTTGATTATGATGGTGAAGTGTGAGCATGTGGTGATGGAATGGCATCTTTTCGGCAATCAGCTTCAACCGCCAGGGATTCTTGCATAAGACAGTTAGCAATAAAACGTCCGGTACTTACAGGTTCGGATTTAGAGATTGTTAATAGCATAGTGTGAGAACTTTCTCTAATCCTTACCAAGGCCGTTCCTAAAACGGATACCCCTGAGAGGGCTTACAAGATCTGCCCAAGTAGATCAACGATTAGGTGAGTCGCTGGAGTTCTCTCCATGACTGTAGACCGTTTTGAAACCGCCGCGACCAGTAAGCGTAATCCATGGGGAATTACCAAAGTGACCTGCTTTCAGGGCTGTTTGATGTTAACCCTGGCAGGAATTTCCGTTCAATCACTGAGAATTACATTTGTAAATTCCCTCATAAATGTTCTGGCAGATTGCTAAGATCTGCGTAGGACTCATAAGGTTACAACTGGTGTCCTTAGTGTTGAACAGCCAGTGTAAAAGTAGCATGTGTTCCTATGAGATCTTATGATGCATCTCTTGGCTCTAGACTCGATAAGTGAAATTTTGGTAATCGGAGACTGGAGCGGTGTCTCCTGTTTCAATATCAACATGGCTCGTAATGAGCAGTCAATAGATTATGCAGGGTTCCCCGTGAGAATGAAACAAGTCCTTTTAAGAGAACTTGAGTGGCTTAGAAGGTTTAGTGCAGTGCGTCACTGGGTCTATGACGTCTTGTCTTCAATACCTGCGTCACCTTAGTAACAACCAGTAGTATATGAATTGAACCCGGTTTTTGCCCTAAGGTTGAATAAATGGAGGGCTATTTCTTTTCACCCTTTCTCATTATATATTTTTTTAATTCTTCAACCCCTTCTTTCTCCTTTCTCATATTACTCCTTTTTTTTTTCTTCTAATCATACCTAAGGATTTTCTAATACTAACTATTTGGTATTGTCCTTGGGTAGATCCCTCCGGCTCTGGCGGATCATAAGACGGTTTTTCCTAACCTTAGCCACCTTATAACTTCATGACTATCCTATGCTGCCATTAACCAAATCTTTGAAAAAATCTCTCAAAGTGTTTATGATTATAAAACACATTTTGCTAACACTTTGAGAGTTTTGTAATTTTCAAATGCTCCCCCTTAACATGTGCTCAGATGTTTTTAGTGTAAATTTGCACATGTTGGGTAGAGCTTGCACTTTTTGAATTGATCCAATTTCAGTGAACATGACCGATTCGAGACACGTTTACATCACTAGTTAGACTAGCTTGAAATTATTACCTGGCCTGGTCAAGTCCACAGAAAGTTTCTCGAAACGGTACACTCTACTCAGAAAAGTCCTCTTCGAGACATGCTTACATCACTGGTTAGACCAGCTTGAAATTATTACCCGGCCAGGACAAGCCCTTTCGATTAATGACAGTTTTTGTTTCGTCAATTCATTGTTGAAGTCTGAGTCGCGTTCACTTTAGATGCCACATCCTTTTTGCTATCACAAACCATTTGCTCCCCCTCAATATGTGCATTGATATACAAAAGAGTTTAGCACATATGGGAGAGCTTACATTTGAGTCCAAAGCATCACATTTTTATCAGATTGCATATTTAAATCACATTCTCTCCCCCGATCAAAAAATTTCAAACCTTTTGAGATTTTGTGATCCCAATTGATTTAAATAAGTTTAGAAAATATGGGATAAAATGTGGTCAAGTTTAATATGTGCTGATAATGGAAGATTACGATGCTCCCCCTCAATCTATGAGGGAGAATGTTAGTGTCAGGTATGATAGGTTTGGAAGATTTAAATTTAACAAAAATCATACACTGACGCATAACAACCACATTTTATTCACTGCTTATTATGTACAAAGTGACATGTTTTGATGATATGAAATTTTGAAATCATCACTCTCCCCCTAAATCGATGACACGTCTTCTATTTAAATAGTTGTAGTCATTGATTGAGTGATAGATTTTTTATGAAAAGTTTAATTCTGATTGATATTCAAAAAATCATGTTACCACCAAGTTTAGCACAAATACTTTCCTGAAGAATCATAGATGGAAAAGTATATGTGATATAAAGAAGACTTCTCTTCTTGTACGAGAAATGATGCACTGAAACGTACATCAAATCGAAGAAACATGGATATAAAGTAATCCATGCCCGGGTGAACTTCACCCAGTGGGAGGAACAGCCGTCCTTTTGGCGACGTGCTTTCCCCATAATGAAGCACGGGTTGCAGTCTGAAGTAACTGCAAGCCGATAAGACATGTTTTAATAATTCATTTTAACTTCTGCTCGAGCTTCATTTAAAGTCCCGTGTCATTATTGAATGACATTTCTAGGACCGTAAATGTTATCGATAAACAGAAGACATGCCTAGTGAAACTATATTTGGTATTTTTGAGTTTTTCTGATTTTTATGGTTTTTATAGGTTTTATATTTTTCTATTTTCTTTTTGGTTTAAAATATATACAAGGATATGGGAAGCAAATCCTTTACTCCTCGTTTTCTTCTTGAAGACCCTTGAGGGTTTCTGGATTCAAACTCTTCATACCAAGTCGCGGGAGAATAAATTGAAACCGTTCTCTCGGAAGTGCCTTAGTGAAGATATCAGCCAACTGAAACTCTGTCCTCACGAAGTAAAGTTCAACAATCTCTTTTTCAACCTGTTCCCTTAGGAAGTGATGTCGGATATCGATGTGCTTTGATCGGGAGTGTTGGACATTGTTGCAGCAAAGAGCAATAGCACTTTGGTTATCACAATACAGAGGAATCTTGTTGTATGCAAAGCCAAAGTCCGATAGTTGGGATCTCCTCCATAGGATTTGAGCACAACACGCGGACATGGCAATGTATTCAGCCTCTGTGGAAGATATAGATGTACTCATTTGTCTCTTCGACGACCAACTTACTAGCTTTTCCCCCAAAAATTGAGCACCTCCTGACGTACTTCGACGAGTATCTTGACACCCCGCATGGTCTGCATCTGCATAGGTTGTGAGTTCCATAGCTGTGTCCTTAGGATACCATAGACCCATGTGAATAGTTCCTTGAAGATATCTGAAGACCCGTTTTACCACTTCCAAATGCTTCTTGGTAGGCTTGGACTGGTACCGAGCACACATGCATACTGCGAACAGGAGATCTGGCCTACTAGCGGTGAGATACATTAGGGATCCAATCATGATTTGAAACTTAGTTTGATCAACCGGGATCCCAGAGAGGTCTTCATCCAGCTTCGATCTCTCAACCATAGGAGTGTCAACAGGATCACTTGAATCAAATCTAAATTTCTTCAATATTTCATTTGCGTACTTGGATTGATTAATGAAGATGCCTCCGGGACTTTGAGAAATTTGTAAACCTAAGAAGAACGACATTTGTCCCATCATCGACATTTGTAACTTAGAACTCATCTCTTTAGAAAACCGATCACATTCACTAGGATCAGAGGAGGCAAAGATAATGTCATCTACGTAGATCTGAACGTGAAGTAGATGCTTGCCCGTTTTCCTAGTGAATAGTGTAGGATCAACAACACCTTTAGAGAATCTGTTTGCCAGAAGAAACTTAGACAATGTGTCATACCATGCCCTAGGTGCCTGCTTTAAGCCGTAGAGGGCCTTCTTTAAGCGATAGACATGATTAGGATGATCAGGGTCCACAAATCCTTCAGGTTAACTGACATAGACTTCCTCTTTTAAATCACCATTTAAGAATGTTGTCTTGACATCCATTTGATAAACTGTCATATTTTGACTGGCAGCATTAGCTAGAAAGATTCTAATGCCTTCAATTCGAGCAACCGACGCAAATGATTCTTCGAAGTATATGCCCTCTTCTTGTCGATACCCCTTTGTAACAAGTCGTGCCTTATTTTTCAGAACATCACCATGCTCATCGAGTTTCACTTTGAAGATCCACTTTAGAGTGATAATCATTGCACAATCTGGAGGAGGCACTAATTCCCATACTTCAAGTCGATCAAACTCATGAATTTCTTCTTGCATTGCCGTGAACCAGCAGTCTTTGGACAAAGCATCTTTGAAGTCCTTGGGTTCGACTTTGGATAGTACGAAATTAAAGAAACACCACAATGCATCAGTGGCAAGTTGCTTACACGTGGATACCGGACGAGAAGGATTTCCAATGATGTTGTCGATCGGATGATCACTGGTCCATTTTCTGAGATGATCATGTGGTTGAGGGTAGTGAACTGATGTTGCCGTGTTGAGATTCCCTGAAGAAGATGTCTCTGTAGAAGATTCAGGACCAAAGATATTCTCGAATGAAACATCATCAACAGGAGCAAAAGGATTCACTTCAAAAGAATTATCTACTGCAGAGCCTTGCTGTACCAAAGGAGATTGAAGGTTTGGTGATGATGGTGAGTGACTAGCAGATGGTGCATCTTGACTGATGGAGACAGATACAGATGGACCTTCTGAGTTTTGTGGAACTGGAGCATCAGCAACAGGAGGTACAAGTGGAGCTTCCGTTGTAGTATCAACCGTTGGTGGCTCAAAATATTCATCAAACATCGGGTCAAACAACTTCTTCAATTCATCACTGGTAGGAGGTACATAAGGAACCGCAGGAGTGGGATTCTGTACAAGACCTGAACTGATTGGTCCAGGTGACAAAAGATTAGGAGCGGGTCCAGAACTAGTTTGTCCAGAAACCGTTTGCTCAGTCAGCTCATCGAATGTTACGTGAATAGTTTCCATGATTTGTCGGGTTCGTTTGTTGTAGATTCTGTATCCCTTGCGATCTGGTGCATACCCAACGAAGAAACCTACGTCTGCTTTTGCTTTTAGCTTTCCCAGATCTTGACTGTCATTTGTCGGATAGCACAGTGCACCGAACACACGAAGAAAGGAAAGATCTGGTTTCTTGCCATGTATCAGCTCATAGGGAGTTTTGTTGTGAATAGTATGTATCAGGGATCGGTTTTGGGTGTAACATGCTGTAGCAATTGCTTCTGCCCAAAGAAACATCGGTGCCTTGGAAAATATTAGCATGGTTCGTGCAGCTTCCACAAGAGTACGGTTTCTTCTTTCAACAACTCCATTTTGCTGAGGAGTGCATGGAATACTTTTCTGGCGAGTTATGCCAATACTTTCATAAAATTGACTGATTTGTTGGTTAACAAACTCAGTTCCATTGTCTGTACGGATGATTCTGACAGTTTTGTTAAGTCTCACTTACAGCTGTTTAATAAGTTTGATGATAACCTCTGGAGTTTCGTCCTTGGTTCTCAAAAACTTTACCCATGCAAACCGAGAGTAGTCATCGACCACCACCAGAACATATTTCTTCCCATTAATACTCTGAACTCTCATTGGTCCGCACAAATCCATGTGAAGGGTGTGAAGAGCTTCCATAATTGTGTTGACAGTTTTGGGTTTGTGAGTATGTTTCTTGCTTTTGCCCAGTTGACAGGCAGAACAAAGATGGTCTTTCTCAAACTTTAATCTGGGCATACCTCATACAAGATCCTTGCGAGAAAGGTCATTTATGGTGCCGAAGTTTAAGTGATTTAAACGACGGTGCCAAAGCCAAGATTTGGTCTTTGAGGCCTTTGAAAGCAAGCAAATAGGAGAGGACCTCATTATTTCTTCAATAGAGATGGTGTATAAATTGGTGCCACGACTGCCCTTAAGAAGATCAATACCATCCAACTCTCTGACAAAACATGTGTGCTTTCTGAATGCAACTTCAAGATCGGAATCACAAAATTGACCAACAGAAAACAAATTGTGCCCTAGTCCTTCCACGTAGTATACCCAGGAAATTACACTGTCGCCAAACACATAATCTCCATAACCCATAATTGCCCCAAAATGGTCGTTCCCAAATCTAACTGTCCCGATAAACTTTTTCACAAAATTCTTGAGCCTTGAGCGATCCCCAGTCATATGTTTTAAGCAGCCTGAGTCCAAATACCAAAGGACGATTTGTACGACCTGCATTTGAAAACAGACAACGATGGATAACTGAAAAAGGTGGATCCCCACGTGCAATTGGGGTCCGTTTGGTTAGCACACACAAATTCTGGAACTACAGGAATTATAGATGCTATGGTATTCACAGTGGAAACTTCACTAGTAGATGCAATTGACCTAGTTGCAGGGCATTGTGTCACTAAAGGGAAAATTCGACCAGTTGGCCTCCATTCCTTAACATTCACTGCCTTATGATTAGTCATTCTAGTTAAGGGGCACTGATCTCCTAATGTGAATTTTCTTCCAGTGGGCTTCCATTGATAACCAACATTGGCAAACATCTTTCTTGTTGCTTTCCAAATTTGCGTACTCAGATCAGTTTTCCTAATATTCTTAACTGGGGATCGTTTGGGAGACATCAAAAATGACACAACACAATCATCATGATTACCAGAAATTAAACATTAATTACATGTTTTACAAACAACATTAGAATTTGAATTAATTACAGTACGCTTAAAGCTAATACTAGAATCAACATGATTCATTCTATTCAAAGCAAACTTATTGTTCCTAGGGTGGACTTCTACTTTCTTCTCCTGAACACTCTTAACCGGCGCAGTCCTATCTTTCCTTGCATTGCGACTAGGCTTTGACCCGCAAGCTTTGGTGTCACAGTTTACTCCTGTAGAAGCAACGATGGGAACATTAGTGTGTTTCACTGTCATTTGTTTTTCCGGTTTTGATGTGCTGGGTTCAGATGTTCTCAGTGGTACATCAAAGGTTACATGCTTGTTCTTAGTAGTAGAGGATGATGCAGAAAATCTATCTCTTTTGTTATCAATCTTAGGACTTGTGCCAATGACGTATTCTAAAAGTTCCTGAGACCGTCTAGTGAGGAAGCATGCATCTACAACTGCACTATCAAGTGGTTTATCTATTCTATCCTTTTCTACGATCTCACGAAGGGTGTCAAGGCTATCCTTAAGGTGATTGAGATATACTTGATGGGCAGACCTATTGTTCCTAAGGGGAAGTGGAATAGGCACAACATCAACAACATACTTACTACAAGCAGAAACCTTTGGAACAACATTATCACTAGTGATGATTGGCATTTTCCCTTTCACCTGAGTCTTTAGATTCTCAATCTCATTTAGCAAAGAGGTTATCTTTTCATTGTGATTGTTACGTGTGACTTTAATCGAATCATATAACTCTTTGTAATGCTGTTTGATTTTTGAATTTTCAGCTTGAAAACACTCATTTACATATTGTAATTTATTGATGGTATCTTGGTAGTGAAAATTCTGAGAATCTGAAGACGATGGTTTATAGGTGCCATACACATCACTCTTGTTTTATTTTAATTGGGCAATTTGGGCCCTCAATTGTCGAATCGTGTTTGTGTGAGCTTGAATTTTTTCATCACGTTTGCTTAATTCAAAATATGCATCAAAATCAAGAGCATCCAAAGATGTCTTGGCATTTGAGATTTTCATTCTTTCTTCTAAATGTTGATACTTTAATTGCAAATTAAGATTATCAACTTCTAGTTTTGAAAAAACGTTTAACCATGTTATCATGGTCATCATTTTGAATTTTCTCATGCAATTTCAAATTCTCACCCTCAAGCTCAACAACACGATTCTGGATAACATTCAATGCAATAGAATACTCATGAAACTGACAGGCATTTAATGCAGAATCAGTAGCAGTATAAAATACATCCTGAGCAATACATCTAGCAATCAAATTCTCATTGGTGATGAGAATGTTCTTTCTCTCAATCTCACGACTCTTAAGTTCTATCGCATGTTGGGATACCTCATTTTCCATATCTTTAAACACTTCTTTCATTTCTTTTACTTCAGTTTTAAGGGTTTGTTGCATGCCCTCAAAATGTTCCTTAAGAAGTTTAAAGAATGGTATAACTTCAGTTAAGTAGCACTCTTTTGTTAATTCAAAACCCCTTTCCCCTTCAGTAATTCCCGCTGGCGTAATTCTCTTCTTACAAGTTTTATCAAAATCAGCAAATAGTTGACTAAGAACATATATGCTAATTAGAGTTTTACATTCTGTGGGAAGAGTTAACGGAACTAAGTGCCTAGGTGTATTGGGAGGATACACCGTTGCAGCCGCTATTTTCCTAAGGGGTGGAGTTTTGGCTTTAAGTGCTTCTGCCTTTTTCTTTTCTACGTCCAAGGACCAAAATATTTGTTCAGGCGTCAACTTAGTTTGAGGTGCAAAAACAGTCAAACGGTTTTCCTCATAGTAATCATGGGGTTTGACTATGATTCGTTTGGCTATACATATGGGATCCTTCATCTTTTCATTCATCTTTTCTCTATTGATCACTTCTATCTCATTACTCTCTTCTAATGAGGACACATCAGGTGGGGCATGACCAGGCTTAAGCAATTCGTTTCCATCATATAAGGCAGGTTGTACCACTTTAGCACTCCTAAGGTAAGCTAACTTAGGTTCACCTACATTATATTCACTATGTTTATCACACAGCTTTTTATGCTTTTGCATCATTTGAGCAGTTTGTCTGGTTTGGTCTTGTGTGTACAACTTGTTTTCAATCTTATTCTTCAACATTTTAAGTCTGGAAAAATCATTTAAGAGTTTTGATTCTTTTTCTTTGAAGTCCTGTTTTAGTGTAGTTACACATTCTTGGATCTCCTGTTTTTGCTTAACGGTTTGATTAAGTTGTTTTCTTAAAGAATCTATAACATCCCGTAAATTTCCCTTTCATTTGTAAATAGTAAACGAAGGGTAATCCATCGTCACGATTTAATTAACCATTTTTACAGACTAAATTTTTGCTTTTATTCAACTATGTTAATCTAAACGTCGTAAAACGTTCGCACATTCTTTATATCACTCTCATTTGTGCGAACCTTGATAGTCTAGAAATCGCGAATTAATTTAAAACTTTTAACACTTAACGTTGTACGTTTCATCATATAACCAAACTCGTTCAAATAATTTTCCGAGCTTACGAAAATATCACTAATCACTCACTAATGACATTGGGCCACGGCCCAATGCCCTCAACAACCCAAGTCTATATTTTGGATAAACTTGTTCTCACTCGAACCAAAAATATGTTTTGACTAATGAATAAAATTCGTACAAACTCATAGCAAATAGACAAACTACTAAATAATCCCTACACCTATTTTGATCATGTATAAAATGTGATAAACACATGGGATACTCGAACAAGGCACATGAACTAACTCTTAAAAATTCAATTGTCTTCTTCTCTTTGGTTGTGAGCGCCGGCCAAGAGTGTCACAAGCAACCATAATTTAGTTTCCTTCCACACTCAAACTTAAGTTGTCAGTGACAATTCAATGACACTCTTACAATCCTCATCATTCTTCATCATTACTTTCACTCTAACACTCCATGTCATAAAAGATCACCAACACTCCACGCAATGGTTAATCAAATAACTCTTTCTCATTTCTATATATATATAAATCTGTGTTTCCCTTTCATTCTATACACACAAAGAAAGAAAAGAGATAACTCTTCTCCCTCTCAAATGTAAACGCATCTCCTCTCCCTCTCCAAAGATAAACCGGCTCCATCTCTTTCCTCTCTCTAAAAATGAACCGAACCACCACTACCTTCACCATAGCTACACCGTCTTCACCAATGGCCACCGTGACTCACCACCACCACCAACCGGCTCAGCTTCATCTCCTCTACAATATGTGCTACTCCACGCGCTCTGTGGCCACTCTCGTTAAAAACCACGCGCCGTTCAGAACTCATTATTATCATCTCCTCGACACCCAACGAGTGTAGATCGTAATTATCAGGTATGACTCGCGCACGAGTTGACTCATATACGAGTCAACTCGGTTTAATCTTGATCTTTTCGGGTTTATATCGAACGGGTTTAAAGGTTTTATTAAATAAAAATGATTAAAAACGAATTTGGTATCGAAAGTGTGGTTGTTGGTGTCGAGTTATACGAACCGTGGGCATAAGCTCACGGTATTATTGATGTTCTTAAATCTTTATTCTGATTTTGTGAGCTTGTTTGATTCTTGATGAAGTAGTCTTGATATTATTGTTGTCATTACTGTTTATGTTTGATTCGGATTTGATTTGGGTTGGTTTCGATAATGGTTTTGAGCCAAGGGATAGAATTAGGATCTGAAGGGTTGAATTAAATGTTGATTCTTGAAGATGATGTTCTTGTTGTTTTTGTTCTTGATTGTCGACTTATTTACTTTGGTTTGTGTTTGGATGGATTTATTTGGTACCGTTTGGTTTAGCTGTGAACTAGGATTGAATTTGGACTTGGGTTTTGAATCTTGGTTAATTATTGTTGTTGTTTATTTGTTGTTGTTGTTCTTTGGCTGCCATGGGAACACGAGCTAAGACCGCTAGGGTCTCGGCCGAATGCTTGCTTAATTGTTATGTTGTTGTTGTTCTCATTTTCGTAGTTAGGACAACCGAGGAGGAGCACAAGTCGAGACCACTAAGGTCTCGGCAAAATGGTATATTTGGTTTGTGGTTGGGGTTCGATGTACAAATATAACCCAAGAGGGTGTTTCTTGTTTTAAACTTATATTCTTGGTACTGCTTATTTAACTACTTATTGTTGTTAACTGCTTAACAGCTTATACTCATTAAACTTATTAAACTTGTTAAAATTGTTGAACAACTTAAACTTGCTAAACTTGTCTAACCGCTAAACTTGTTATCCTGCATATCTATGCTTATCATTAGCCTATATTTTTAGTTTTATCATTGGGCTTGAGTTTTGGTATGTTATAATTCTTATTGGGCCAAGTTCAAGATATGGTTATATTGGGCTATAAAGTCCATAGGAGCATTTGGTTTATTTCGGTTATGGGCCAAAGACTTTTATTTGGCCAACTTATAGTACTTAACGGACTAAATGTATTATGATGGACCATTTATATAATAGTTATAGACTTGACGAACTCATAACGGACTTGACATATTAGATTTAACAAATTCATAATAGACTTACTATTACATTTGGACATGTAACTCATATCGGACTTATGACGGACTACTTGCTTTGGACTTGATATGTTGGACTATTAGACTAATTGACTTCATAAATACTTAATGGACTATTTGTATTGGGCAAATGATCGTTGGACTATTATCGGGATATTAAGTTCAATAGCCCATTAAAATTATTTAAATTCTAAAGGTTTTTAGATTATTAACTAAATTATTTAAACTGATTTCCAAACAGTTTGAAAAGTACTATTTGAAACGTTGCATAAACGGAAGAGTTATGCCGAAATCCCATACAAATTTCTATACTCGCACTTTATTTTGAAAACACTTTTATTATTAATTCGTCAAATGACGAAATGTGTATTTTTAAATTATAAAACGTTTATTATAAAGTTAAAACATATCTTTATAAAACATTTTATAAAAGCTATTTGAGGTACTAGATAAATACCCAAAACTCAATCATCTATTTATCTTTCACTTATATGCTTATCTGATACTACCTGTTTACTTGCCTTGTATACTTGTGCTATATGTTTTATACTTTGGTGTGAGTTTCCGAGTCTTGACATTCAAACCACTACGAGTATGATGATACCAAACCTTATTAAACGAATACAACGAGAATATTTTAGAAACAAGTTTTGGAATAACATTTGGGAATGGGAACAATTATCTATTGGAAACCTTTACGCTTTCGTATATGCGTTAAGATGAATTCTATATTCTTTAGATCGTGCCGAATTCCATATCATCGTGCGCTGACTCTTAACATCGCTGATGTTACTCTATTCTGCCACACTCTTTGGCACCATTGTATTCCTTACGACACTACATTCCAAAGTGAGTTCATAGCCCCACTTTTCTTGTTTACTGTTTTATAAACTCTTTGGGGGAGATACATGCTCAAATACAATGTTTTATACTTATTCATAAGTACTCTTAACTGTTTACATACTACTGTGAGTTCCATAGACTACTCTTTATTCTATTCTGAATTACTTTTGAAGGCGATACATGTTCGCTTTACATATAAACTTTACTGGGTTACTTTAAACAACGTACTTAGTTGATGAAACGCTCTGCTCATAAAACTTGCTTTTAATTATAAAAGAACTTTTACACCTCTATAAACTATTATGAGTTTATAAATCCACTTTATACATTTTTATATCTCATGGAGAGATACCTGCTATAAACATGATCACAAATGATTTTCAACTGTATGCTATACCTGATCCACTATTGCCTAAGTTTACCTTTATTGCCATGTTCGAAGTCCCTCACATCATGAACCTTAATCACTTGCGAGTGAACGTAAATAATTGTGAATAGATCTATTTGGGACTGACAATCCCCGTTTGGGTCTGCTAGGATGAGCCACCCAGGCGCACTTTATTTGAACAAACTTATGGGTTATTGGCAAATACCCATCTCGAGGGCCTATATACTTTACATCATTTTGATGCCTGTTAAGCGTTGAGTTTCATGAGACTTAGAGCAATAGAAACAATACTGTAGTCATGATACAGTATTGCCACTATTTATTAAACTTGAACTTGTATTCACTATATAGCAGAAAATCACTACTTGGAAAACAATAATTATTTTGTGTTGACCCGGTTAGGGCTAACAAACCAACTATGGGTGCATAACAACTTAACCCACTACTTATTTTATAACAAACCAACTATAGGTGTATAATATCGTAACCCACCGCTTATTTTATTAATAATTGTATTTGTTACAATTATTACCTAAACTTGGAAACTATTGAAAATCAACTGATTTATGCAAACTCTATGGATTCACTCACAACTTGAATTTGATAATCAATTGTTTTAACTTTAAACTCTATGGATTCACTCACACTTTGATTTTTGACAAATCAACTGGTTTAGCTATAAACACTATGGTATTACTCACTCTTTGATTTGATAATCAACTATTTATTTACAACTACTATGAACTAACTAACTCTTTGATTTTGAGAAATCAACAGTAATTACTCACAAACTCTTTGATTTTGAGAAATCAACAATAATTACTCACAAACTCTTTGATTTTGGAAATCAACAGTTTTTACTTACAAACTCTGTGAACTCACCAACCTTTGTGTTGACGCTTTTAGCATGTATTTATCTCAGGTCCATAAAAAGTAGGGATGGCACGGAGGAGCATGGATACTTATGAAGGCTATAAATATCATTCGAAAACCTATTTAATAAATTTTGAAACCATTGGGACCTTATTTTGTAAACTCTGATATTCGAATGATAAATCTTTTAAAACGACCAAATTGGTGATCGTTTTCTACTATTCAACTGTTGTGCCATGAAGTAACACCCAATTTAAATTCCGCTGCATATCACGAAATTGGGGGTGTTACAGAATCTAACTCCGTTTTCAATATTTCTTCCCTTAAATTACGTTCTGTTATGAATGTACGCATTTGACTATCCATTTTCTGCTCACGTTCAGTTAGCTCAAATTTTGCACGTTGTTCATATATGGCTACCTGATCTTTATATATGTTAAGCCTGGTGGTCAAGGTGTCATCTGGGATAAACACAGTATTTTCATGCAACTCACAAACATTATTCGCAACATAAGCTTTATTTACAACAGAAGATGCACTACTTGGTAGATCAGACACGTCGTTGTGATTCACATATTTTTCATATGAAATAACATTGCTGTTTCCCATATTAACAGTATCTGATTCAACATCGTCTGTCTGTTGTAATTCGGTAGGAATCTTCTGTTCATCTTCCATGTTATATGTGTCATAAAGCTTTAGTACCTCAGATATAATAGATGCATTGGAAGAACCAGCTTGTTGAGGTGATGATACCACAGTAGACATATTAGCCATGAAGATGGTTTGAGCAGTGGGCTCATCATCAACATCCGAGTCAAATGCATCACAATCTTCGGCTTGGAAGATGTTTGGGTCATTGAGGGCCAAATCTTGAACCGGTTGGTCATCCACATCAGCATCAAATGTGTTTCCACCATCACCAGCAAGGAACAGAAGCTCTTCTTCATCCAGAACTGCTCCCTTCTCTTGAGCTTGCATCAGCAACATCTTGTCTTTGAAGTAATCAGAGTTCTGTGGACGCTTGGGTTGATTACAATTCCTTTCAATGTGTCCCAACCCTCCACAGTTGTAACACTTCGTTTGCCTTCCTTGTCCTTGGTTGGCATTCCCAACTCTATTTTGAAGATTACCCCTACAAACATTCCTTTGATTCACATTTTGTCTTCCCTGAACATTCTGAACTATAATCCTTCCATCTTCCACAGTTGCTTGATTGCGTGGATTTGAAGTAGTTCAAAGTTGGTTGTTGGTTTGAGGGAGTGTTGCTCTGAACTGTTGAACAAGTAAGGAGACTTGATTGGAAAGATCATCAATCATCTGATCAGTACGAGAATATCCTGAATCCAGTTGGGAGTTCACAGTAGATTGTGGGTGCATCGATGATTGAGAAAATAATGTCTGATTCTGTGATGAGACGGGATGATGGTAAACTTGATCAAGTTGTGGTTGATTGTATGGCTGAACATTTGAGATCAATGCGAGTGGATCATTTGTTGTTGTTGGATTGAGTTTCTCCCTGAGTAGACGATCATAAATAGCATGCTTTTCATGTTGTTGTAAGTAAGCATATAGTTGTTCATAATTATTCTGCCTCAATCCTTTGTCGAGCTTGACTGCTGTGACAAATCTATCCCATTCAGGTGACATGTTGTTCACGAACTTGGAGTTGAGTTGGATGTTTGGCATTGTCATCCTGATGATTCTCATGTCGTTCACCAGCTTGTGAAATCTCACATAGTAATCAGTAATGTTTTCACCAGGGTTCATCTTGAAGTGCTCAAACTCATCATACAGCTGTGACTCACGATCTTCTTTTGTCAGTTCAGATCCAGCTAGAAGCATTTTGACATTGTCCCAAACGGCTTTGGCTTCAGTGTTGAAGTTGATGAGTTTGTAAACATCTTTGGGCAATCCTTGAATTACAATGTTGGAAGCTCGGATGTCAGCATCATAACGCTTCCTTTCCTCATCAGTAAGATCGTTGTACTCACGTGGCCTGTCAATCCCAAAAGTGACAGTTCCATCCTCAGCAGTAGCAACATCATCTCTAGTGGTGCCCATTTGAAAGGGACCTTCATCAATGGATTTAAGAATGTTGAATCCATTCTCTTTACCCAAGCAGTAGAGTCGAATTCTTTGTGCCCAAGACTCATAATCCGTCCTGTCAAGCATAGGAGAGCGGGTATCGGACCCGGCAGCTTGGATGTCATCAGAAGAAGTGCTTGCCATAATGTAAACAAGTACGGGATTTTACAATTCTAAGATTCAAACCAAGAAATAGATTCTTTCGCGGGATTTTACTAAAATCAAGAATAAACCGTGATTTGATTACTTGAGTCAAACCGCAGTTAAAAGTATTACTTCAGTATCAAACCGCAACACCCAAAACGCAATCACACTCAACAAACCACAATGGTCAAACCGCAGCACCAGAATACCAAAACGCAATACCCAAACCGCAGTCACACAGACAAACCGCAATGGTCAAAACGCAGAACTAGCAAAACGCAGAAACCTCAAACCGTAGTGTACCACAAACCGCAGAATACCACAAACTGCAGAAGACTCAAACCGCAGAAGTCCAAACCGCAAAGTTTCAAAAACGCAGAAGTTCAAACCGCAAAGACCTAAACCGCAACGACTCAAAACGCAGAAGTTCACAAACCGCAGAAAAACCAAACCGCAGTAGGTCAAACCGCAAAAAGTCAAACCGCAACGCCTCAAACCGCAAGAAGTCAAACCGCAGCACTAAACGACAAACTGCAAAGGACGAACCAGTTGCTTTCAATTGCGATTTGTCTTTTTCCCGTTTTGGTTAAAATCCAAAATGCAGTCAGAGTATTTGCCAAACCGCAGTCAAAAATTTCCTAAACAAACACAAGCCGCAACTAAGATTCTTTTCTGAGGGACAAACCGCAATGATGAATGTACGACCGAGACACAAACCTTAGTCAAGAAAAAACCTTGAATCTTCCAAGAACCACACCAAATGACTCGTAGGATGCCAATAAACTATGCTAGAGATCGATGTAAACACAAAAGTACCAAGTTTTAATGTTTTACACCACAAACGAAGATCAAATAAGAGTTTCTCCACCTTTTTATACGAACCAAGAAAAACAAAACAAAAATGCCAAAAACACACCACAAATCCGAGAATATGCACTCACACGAACCTAACCATGGCTCTTGATACCAATTGTAGCACATTCAATAACATATAACACATATAAAGTGTGGATTTGGCCGATTGGTTTAGAGAGAGAAAGAGAGAATGGGAACTAGTGAGAGAAAGATGAAGTTGTATTAGGTTAAAATGTGAAGAGTTCCAACCCTTCCCTTGTGTGGGAAGGGATATATATAGTGCTAGCATAAGTGCCCCTAGAGGGCTGTAGAGTGAGCTGACAGTGGGTAAAGACCCGACCCAACTCCAAAAATACTAATATAACTAAACTAATACTAATAATACTAATAATCCTACGAGCTATTTAATGCTAATGAGTACTCGGGGTGACCGAGTCTTCATATGAATATTTATATTCCTAACACAAGACTTGTGATAATCTCTTTCGTTGAAGAAGGAAGATGTAGCAGCTTCTCCCCAACTTTTGTCAGCTCGATTTCGAGACTGACTAAAGAACTTGACAATCTCGACGCCATTTTAGCAATCCAGTCTAACAGTTAACTGAATGAAAATGAAATACCGATTAGCTGCCTTATTTAAGACCTACAACTTCCATTTGTATGTAAAAATGTTTTATGGATATAAATTCCTAATAAAACCTAAGAGGGTGTTTGAGATTGCTTAAATAAGCAGATAAGCAGTTTGTTTGGAACTTTGGATAATACAAAACTGTTTTTGCTTATCTGCTTATTTTGGGGCAAAAGTTAGCTATAGTGAAACCTAATTACACGATGCACAAACTAAGAAATTAACTACAAACTGTACAAATGTAACAGTTCTAACAAATCCTAAAAACACAATGAGCATGTAAACAGCCAAGAAATTCCCTTATTTGAGACCTAAATCTGAGTTACAACTTTTGGGTGCTTGCTTTCACTTTTGTTTAAGCTTACTCTTGGACTTATGAGCTTATTTTTTGGCTTATGAGCCTATTTTTAGACTTGTGAGCTTATTTTTGGGCTTATGAGCTTATTTGACTATGCTTAGATTTCATACGCTCATTTCACCCGGCTCATTTTTTGACTTATTAGCTTATTATAACTTAAAAATGGAACATAAGCACAAAAGCTAGAAATAAGCCAGTAAAAAAGGGCTTATGAAATATATGCCAGGTGAAATAAGCTTGTAAGCCCAAATAGAAGCTTAAACCCTTCATCCTTCCTTATGAGCTTACTTCAATAAGGTTATATTTGGGCTTATTGAACTTATCGGCTAACATTTCATGACCCCACTTTTTCTAGCTTATTTTCCATATATAAGTCATAATAAGATAATAAGTCAAAAAATGATCCTATGAAATATAAGTCGAGTCAAATAAGCTTATAAGCCCAAAAATAAGGTAACATAACAAGTTAACAACCATACCCAACCCTGCGTTAGACCATGTGTAGTGGTGACAAGATCCACCACCGCCACATCATTCACTCCCTTCACCAAATCCACCACCAAAACAGCCATAGTGATGACCTCCAAATTAACCACGCAAACATACCCCACAATATACTAACACACACACAAACAAACAAAAAAGTTTGGGTCATCCACATGGCCAAATTTTGCACAAAACTAAACCACCATACGTGATGGTGGTGAAGGTGGCACATCCAACCACGCGTGGTTGGTGCCCTTTACGCGTCAAACATAGCCCCATTACGGGTAGTCTAATGGGGAAGGTAGAATGTAGACGGTCACCCCTACCCGCTAAAATAGGCTTAATGGGTATCAAATAAATGGCTTTCATTCCAATTGTAGTTGTTTGGTTAGTAGGTTTGGTAGATGAAAATGGGTATCAAACCCTCAAAATTAGCCGGTTTATAAACCCATTCCCAATCCCATACCCATAGTCATTGTACATTATAAACCAAACATCCCCTTAATCTATTTTGATAAGCCTAGTTTTCTCTCTCTTATGGGCTTATTATCACCTAAAACTAAAAAATAAGCTCATAATCCAAAAAATAAACCGTATTACAAAACATAAGGAAAACAAAATAAGGTCATAAGCTCGAAAATAAGCGGAAACAAACACCCCTTAAACCCTAACAACAAGATGAAATAAATAAAACCAAACCCACCCACATTTTTACATAAAATTCAAGAAACTGAAAGTATATACATACCAAAAGATGCTTCAATTCTGTGTGTGTGTGTGTGTGTTTCAGTGTGTGTGTTTTTGTAGTGTCAAGAAACAGTGTGGAATGTTTTATGTAAGGTGGTTGTTGTGTTTTAGATTAGTGATGATGCATGTTATTAATTAATTAAACACTAGTAGTAAGTATGTTTTAATTTTAGTAATTAATCTAGGACTATTTTGGATTTTTATGTAATCTATGTTTCTTTTTTGTCTTTTTGCTAAATTACACTGTTAGTCCCCAAAGTCTTCGACTTTTGTGGATATAAGTTTTTCTTCGACGGGAACTAAAAATTTTAACCGAATTGATATTTTTGTCTTTTCGGCATTTCATGTCCCGACACCATATAACACCGATAGTCTAATAGTCACTCACATTCAGGGACTGAATCAGGGGGTTTCGCGGGTTTTTAGAGACCCTATGGATTTTTTTTTTTATGTATTGTTCATTTTTTTAAAAACATCAATTTTTTTCTAAATGCATTTGATTCATTGAAATGTGTTTCTAGTATTGCAGTTCAAAAAAAATTTGTACACCCGATCATATTTTTCCGTTGTTACTCACATTCCTATTCTTGAATTCTAAACATATAGCGCATTTTTAAAAAACTTTTTCCTTTAAGAAAAAAACCAATGTTTTATTTCGTGTAAGAGCACTTGGTGTAGTGAGCAAGTGAAGTTACTCATTTGGGGCCCACGAGATGCCACATCACTTTAACAAACCTCCACAACTAACCCCCTCACTCACAACTAACCTCAACTTACTCATTTGGGGCCCACCACTTACAACTTTATTTTTTTTATTCAAATTTCAAAATAAACTAAATTCAATTCATTAAATATAAAAATACAATACAACACAATAAAAAATATAGAAACGTAAAATAACGATACGGTAAAAAAACGATACGAAAAAAAAAACGATACGAAATTTAAAACACAAATAACAATACGATACGAAAACACAAATCATCCAACGATTCTCATGAAGCTTTTATATAGATTTGTAATTGTCGATGAGATCTGACTTCTCCTCCCACACTTGCAACACTTGTTCCCTAACCATCTTCAAGGCGACATGAAGTTGCAAATTTGTTTCATCATTTCTTAATAGAGTTTGTAGACCGACCCTGATAGCTGGATGGTCTTGAGGCAACTTGTGTTAAAATTAGTGATACTTACGAGAGAGAGTTTGATAAGAAGTTGTGTGAGAAAACGAAATGATGTTAAAGTGGTATTTATAGGGGAAAATAGCCGTTGGAGGATATTTTAAAATTCAAATTCAAACTAAAAGTAACAATACGAACTAAAATTCAAATTCAAACTTAAAGTAACAGTACAACATATTAAAAACGATACAAAAAAAGATAAACACAATACGAAAAAAGTTAACCACGATACGGAAAACAAATCACACAACACCGTTAAACATTTCTTCATCTCATTTGGGGTGATTTCTCAAAACCTCCTACACGTGAACATATTGGAAGCTTCTCCCACCAAAGTGTTGTTCAAAAATGGTCTTTGCATTCTTGAGTCGATCACTATCATTTTCCCCGCTTGTACGCTGCAAATGTTTGTAAATAGCGTTGAATTTTTGCAATTCGCTGTTGAGTCTTGTCCATTTACCCATGACCATATTTTTGCTACGATTGTCACCGTCAGTCTGATTGTTGAACATGTCTACAACCTGATTCCAAAATGAATATTCATTGTAGTTGTCTATGTCTTGAAAAACTGCAACCCAAACTTCAGCTAGCAAGTTTTCTTCTTCTTTTGACCAACGAGTATTCATTTCAAATGTTTGAACTTTGAAACAATTTTGTAAAATTGTTAGATATATAAGTGTGTGAAAAATAGTGTGTTATGGTATGTTATTTATAGCCGTTTGAAACAATAAGGGCGGGATTTATTTAAAATTCAAATTCAAATTTAAAATTCAAATTCAAATATGAGCGGGATTTATTTAAAATTCAAATTCAAATACGAGCAGGATTTATTTAAAATTCAAATTCAAAAAACGGGCGGGATTTATTCAAAATTCAATTTCAAATTTCAAAATGTGCCTATAAATACACATTCACATTCACAGACTTCACACACACACACACACGTTCAAAATCAAAATTCAAGATCAAAATTCATATTCAATGTCTCGTAAAGAATTCTCCCAGCAATTCCCAACTCACCGTGACTTCTCTCAACAATTCCCAGATGAACACGACTTCTCCCAGCAATTCCCAAGCTCCAACCTGGTTCCAAATGAACCGGTGAACACTCCACCGGAAGATATCTTTCCGGTGTTCACACAGGAAAATGAACCAATAAACACTCCACCGGTTGTGGAACAACAACCCAATCCACCGGTTGTGGAACACCAACCAAATTCGTTTGGACTCACTGAGGATGAACTCATTCTTCTTGAGCGGGATGAGGAAGTCAGGAGAGAAACAGAACAAAGAGAACTACAAGAGGAAGATGCTCGTTTAGAGCAGGAAGCCAGGGATGCAGAACATCTTAGGAATAACTGGTTTGACATCATGGAAGGAAAGTATTATGCTGGCGAGTTTAGGTCCTCTTCGAGTGAAGACGGTTGGAACTTAGATGATTCATTTTATTAATTTGTAGTTTCATTTTCATTACCGTATCGTAGTTTCTATTAATCGTACTTTGTTTTTTCAATTCGATGTTTAATGTAATTTCAATTCGATTTTAATGTATTTTCATTTCCTAGTTTAAAAAACGTTACAAGTTTTATAAAACATTACAAGTTTTAAAACTTTACATAAATATAAAAACATTACATATTTACAAGAGATGAAAAAAAAAAAAAAAAAAAAAAAAAAAAAAAAAAAAAAAAAAAAAAAAAAAACTGACAAGTCAGAGAAATTACACTCGCCGTGCAAACGACGAGGGTTCAAGTGGCGAAAAAAGAAACGGGAGCGGTGTGATGGCGAGGCACAACGAACGTGCCACGGTGACATGGCGAGTACTACACCAAATGCTCTAAATACAACAAAACAATTTAACATTTCACACCCCACAAATTCCATTCGTCTTTCATTTTCTAAATTGGCAAATGTACACGCTCGCTTATGCTACACATAAGTTTACAAACTTTAACCCTCCACTATTGAAGAACATCATATTTATGCTTCAAAATTATTCAACGAAAGGCTAGCCTGTATCATTAAAGGGTTGTTGTTTAATTTAGCTAAAACTTTCTATGTATAAAGTTATTAGTTGATTTAACAGAACAAAAAATAATAGTTACAAGACTTTTAATTGTTTTAAATAAGTCATTCACTTTAACTTACATTATTAAGCTTTTCTACGATCATCATATAATTTATTAAAAGGGTGATTAGCTCAACTTATTTTCAAGTACTTAATAGCTTATTGTATCTTGAAAAAGTTATCAAACACTTACCCAAATACCCTCTTAAACTCAGTAATACTAAACTTGAGTAACTTTTTTATTCGATAAAGATATAGATTATCTAAACCTTATAGGATTTTTTTACTAACACATAAAAGAAGGAATATTGTTCATATTATAACAGTCAATCATTTTAACTTAGCTAAATATTTGATTGATATATATATTTATGAAAAAAATTAATTTGCCGTGTTTTATTTTGTTACTCTACATAGAAGGTCTATCTTTGGGAGTGGGACAGGAAGAAAAGTTACACTCTATGAACAGCGATGGACTCATAATTTTTAAAAGAGTGTTGCACAATTATTATTATTATTAGGGAAAAGTGAATATGAGGCTGTCTCACATCTAAGCTTACATGTGAAACCATCAAAAATCACAAAAAAAAAAATACTGTCATTTTAGTTATTATTTTTTCAAAATTTGAGTTGTGGAACTAATATATGCATAGTGAAACGCATTTTAGTGGTGAATTAAATCAAACCATTGTTGAATCTATAGCTAATTTTTTAGTTAATGAAATCACCTAACAATATGATGTAGAAAACGCATGTATCAACGTGAACCCAACTTAAGTGATGTTGTGATGAAATCAATAGAAAACACTAATATTGTGAAAGACATGATACAAATGAGGTAGATTTGATGTTTTTCTTGTTAAAACGACGTAATTTTTGATGATTTCGCATGTAAGCTTAGATGTGAGACAACCCCATATTCACTATCCTCTTATTATTATTATTATTATTATTATTATTATTATTATTATTATTATTTTATTTTATTTTATTTTATTTTATTTTTATTTTTTTTATGATTATGAGTACAAAAGTTGCCCCATAAAGAAATTATTAGGTAAAATTAGGGATTACACGTGCCCAGAAAAGTGATATTTTATAAATAAATAAATAAAATTATACTTCGTGACTTAAAATCGGGTGTGACACGTGACACACCTAGCTCCCATGTGGGTCCTTCCTTGTCTATGAAATGAAACACAATTTAAAAGGTTACAAAATACTTCTATGACATGATAATATGATATAACTATTTTGTAAAACTATAGTGCATAATTTAATAGAAATTGATGTCAAATGAATTGAAGAGTCATAAAAAAAATGTATTCACAACCTTTGTGAAATATTTAACTAGAATTTTGTTACTATTATGGCATTAGCTCAAAAAATCCTGGTGGTCAGCAAGGCCATGAAGATCCCATTTTCATTTTGATTTTGTTGCTTGACTCGCAGTCGGCACATTTTTGTTACCTGATTATTACCATATGAAACCATAGATATTGATTACTGAACACTTCTGACGAAACTCGAAAACGGACCCATACTAGTAGTTAGTACCATTGGTTATGTCTAAGAGACTCGATCTAAAACAGAAGATTTTCTTATGAACCGAATAGGCAAATGTTGACAAATGAACAGCTTTGTTACGCCATTTCTATATCACCCATACATAACGTATCAGATCCCATGAAAACTAAAAACGAACCCATTTTGATTTGCTCCAAACCCATAAAGAGGACTGCACAAAAACATGGACTTTTCAAGGCAAAAAAGGACATCCAAATGGGATGAACTGTAAAGACCTACTGTGTGATTTCCTTTTGGAACTGGAGTTTGGAAATAGTCTGATTTCCTTTTGCCAAAACCTACTGTGTCCGAGTGTCTATTAAGAAGGATCTCGGGTTTTGTCTTGTTGTCAAAGTTGGCCAAATATAGCACCGAGTCAATCCAACGCATTTCACTTGCATCATTTTTATTTACACCCAATTCGGGAAATTCCTTATCAGTAACACCTAAAAGCTCTTGACTATTTCCAAGAAACATTGCTATAAAGCTAGTCCTGATGTCTTTCCATTCGGTTTTACTGTTACTGGTTGAATAAGTAGCCTAATAAACAGACGATTATCAATAACCGGGGCAATGTATTGCCAACGATTAACTAAATCCGTTGCATTTTCTTCTAAAACCCTTTCAACACGAAAAACTGTCACTATTTCCGGGACATCAACTAATTTAACAGTATACGATAAAATAACTCCAAAACTAGCACCACCACCCCCTCGAATAGCCCAAAAAAGATCCTCACCCATACTTTTACGATCCAAAATCCTCCCATTCACATCGACCATCTCAGCATCCACCACATTATCAACAGACAGCCCATATTTTCGCAACATGGGACCATATCCACCACCACTAATGTGTCCACCAATTCCCATAGTGGGACATACCCCACCTGGAAAAGCAAGCTTATTGCTAGCTTTCCAAATGTTATAATAAAGCTCACCTATTTGGGCCCCAGCTTGAGCGTAAGCTAAGCGCAGCCCAACATTAACTGATATGTTTCGTAAGTTAAACATATCAAGAACTATGAAACTAGGTTCTACAGAAGTGTAAGATATACCTTCATAGTCATGCCCACCAATCCTTATTTTTATTTGAATGTTGCTAGCATTGGCACAAATGACAATGGCTTGAACATGAGCATAAGTGCTCGGTGTAACAATGTAGTTTGGTTTCGGTGTCGTGGTTTTGTTGAAACGGCTGTTTTTGATAAATTCTTGTAAAGTTGACGTGTATGATGGATTTGTAGGAGTATAGAGTATGTTAGTTAATGAACCTATTTTGGCTTGTAAGCAAGATGTGAAAGGTGTTTGTTGTGAAAAAGCTGATTGTAACATGAAAAAGAAGAGAACAAGAAGAACAAGAGGATGAGACTCCATTGTTGTCTTCTTGTTTGCTTAGAATGAGTAGATGATGTATTACTGTTTTGTGTCTTATTATATGTAAGTATTAAATATGTAATAAAAATTCTAATTTTTTCTTTGAATAGTCTTACAAATTTATGATTGTACCATATGGTATTAAATATGTAACATGATTTGGTTTAAGGATTTTAGTTATATCAAGATAAGCATGTTATTATGACCATTTTTAAAAGATAATTCGTGGCAGGAAAGGTAAAAAAGTGAATTAGTTATAGTAGGTTAATATTAAAATGGAGTTTCCTTTCCCTGTATCAAGACCACCACATGTAGAAATTTCAGCCACATTCTTATGAATTCGTCGACTGGATTATGTTTTATAAGCAAACTAGTAAACGGGTAAAAACTCGCCCAAATGTAATTCTAATGCATAATGCATAATGCCTAAGCCATCAGTTTCAATGCACAAGCGTTTGTTGTCAACCTAAGCCATCTGTTTCAACATACAAAAATTACCCATTTTGACCCGTTACCTAACTCACTTATTCTACATTTATCAGACTCGTAATCTTGTGATCTTTAACAAGAATAGCATAGACTCATAAGATAAGCTAATCCCAAGTAATTTAGGAACGACTATATAAATAAAATTAGACCCTTCTTTCATAGATTCGGTCTCACCCCACTAAGTGCTCTGAAGCAATGGTGACAAAATAGGAGTGTAGTCCTGACCTTGACAACATTCTACTAATTACACATCTATTCTTATTTAATTAGTCTACAGAATTGGCTGTTCTACCCATGAGTCTTTTTCAGTCTTCGATTCCAAGAAACTGTCGTTTAGCTTCTTCTTTACAAGATTGAGCACCTCCACACACCTTTCAGCCTTTTCGAACTTTTTTTGTGCAGTCTCTAGCTCTGACCGCCTCTCTTTCAGATCCATTTTGGCTGCTATTGTAACCAAACTGGTGTTTGCTGTCATCTTCATAAGCATGCTGCACTTTTTCTTGGCTTCTGTCCTTTTGTGAATGGCTTCTAAGTGAGCTTGAAGCCATGACACATTAACTTTGATTGCCTCTGCAGCTGACACTTAGCTCTGTAGTTCTTCCATATCAGAAATGATAGTTGTTTCATCATTGGTTTGAATTTTCCTAACAACTTCACAAACGACCTCAAGGACAGATTCTCTTGCTGGAGATGATAGGAACGCACAATTAGCCGCAATGTCACCGTGTTTCTTGAAAATGGATTCAAGAATTGGTGCATTGATGTTCTTCACCTTGTAGCCTTGAACACATGTCATGACAGTTTCAGGAGATGCAACAGATATAGGCACTGCCTCCAGCTGCACAAAATGGATATAGATTAGTGGTGGTAAATTGGCGGTTTGGGTCTTGTAATAGGTGCAGCACGAGTTGGGTTGGGTTGAAAGTAGTAAATGTTTACCTCTTCTGTAATATTTATTCCATAAAGTAATATTATAATAAAAAAATTATACTTTTTGTAACCACAATTAATAATTTAGTTAAATAAACTTTAATAAAAACGACAAACATCCAACACATACTGACCCGACCCCTTTTTACCAGCAAATTCTAAAGCACTTTTTTTTTTTTAATTCTAGTTTGTAGGGTCATGCAAGCCAAAAGACTAACAACAAATTGCCCTTTCTCGAATATAAATAATGGAAACACAGAACATAATTTAGTTTAATAACATATTAACATGTAATTTAGTTTAAGAAGTTCCAAAGTATAAAGAGAGGTGGGGGATATGTACACAATCCGATGTAGGAGACACATTTTCAACCAACTCCCATTTTTTACACTTGAGGTTCAAGCGTTCTACTTCACCATCATCATACGATACCTAAGTTTGGCAACAATCTTTAGTCAGCATACCAAGCATATAGAAAATGAAAAATCAACACATTGGAGTAGATGCTTGTCAAATTCATACCTTGTGCCTCTTTAAGGGAAAACATGCTGATTTGGGTCAAATAAGTGAAAAAACTAAAAATTGGTCATACGGGGAATGGGTTAAGGCTGTGAAACAGGTCAAAAGTCACCCAAAAAAAAGTATTGAAAATGCACACAACCTCCTGATTCGTTATTAAGTGATAACTTTATTTCATATTTAAGATATTATTTACTTTAAGAAGACCTAATACAAAGATGTGCTTGTGTGTCGTCTCATTTTGCCACCTCTAACTAGAATAGTTCTCAGAAGCAAATAGTATTACCTGTTTCTTATCTCTCTTGCGTTTTCCATTCACCTCTTTTACAGATTCTGATGGCATTGGAGGATCAATGGATGAAAGTTTTATCTTTTCATGTTTCTTTTCACTTTGAGAATGTTGACAGCGTCTTAAACTCTGCACCATATATATACAAGTATGATCATGAGGCCGCTCAAACATTTTGAAGTGTTCAAAGGAGAACAAACGTTAAAGGTGGCATTTTGGAACCATTTATGGGTTCATAGGTCGATTTGGGTCAATGAGTAAAAATTAAGTAAAAAGTAAATGATATTACCTGTTTTTTATTTCTCTTGCATTTTCCATTCCACTCTTTAACAGATTCTGATGGCATTGGTGGATCAGATGCAGGTTTTACCTTTTCATGTTTCTTTTCGCTTTGAGAATGTTGACATCGTCTTAAACTCTGCACCATATATATCGAAGTATGATCATGAGGCTACTCAAACAGTGTGCATTTTGAAGTGGTTTAGCTACTCAAGTTGCAATTGGTTTAGCTACTAGTTACATATGCTAGTGTGGCGTGCGAATTGGGCAAGATTAATGACATGGCGTCTCTCCTACTACTTTACACACTGACCATCTAAATCATCAGTACTATACAGTTGGGACAATGTTTTCTAACACAATCATTGGTAATATACAACCGTGTAGTATTGCTGACATGGCGTCACCATTACCTATTTTACACAATCGGCATGCCACGAAAGTATTATCTAACTGTGTTTGAATGTCAATTTTTTAAACTAATCATCACACTAAGACAAGATTGAAACTTGAGTGGCCTATGATAGTGAAACTTGATTGCTATCTATTAGCATTTATTTTAATATTATAACTCAAGTGCGTAAAACGTACCATATCAAAGAGATGTGGTTTGCTGAGTCGAGCAGCACAGTTCTTAAGACTGAAACCGACCACATTTGCATATCCTTGGTTGCTGACTATTTGTTGCGATGGTGTTGTTTGATCTTTCTGCATATCATAGGTTGTGATTAGCACCGACCACAAGACATAGAAAGAAACACTTATTAACCTTTTTAAAATTAAAATAAAGCATGTACCTCAACATCTGTCTGCAATGGTGTTGTTTGTTCTTTCTGCACGCAACTAACATTCTCAACACCCTTCCCATTTTTATTATCAAACGGTATTTCTTTTAACGAAACCCTAGTCGCATCCGCATCGTCGTTTATTAAATTCATGAAATCATCATACAACGGGTCATCCTGGTACAATAAAGATGTATAAATAAATAGGCAAATAAGGAAGCTTGTATGTTGCGAAAGTATTTATTAAAGATAACATACATCACCGTGGACGAGGGATGTTGTTTGTTTAATGTCCTTCTCATGAAATGCTCCAACTTGAGTAGCAGGTTGATGTTCATCAAGAGCAAGGAAGTCAGGGGTAACCCCTACTTGACATGCTTGTAAAAGAACGTCCATCGAACCCAGTTGAGATTCGTTGTAGCCTTTCTTCCCAACTTCATTGTCAATTTCCATGGGATGGGCTGCATCACTGGTCGTAACACCATTATCAGCTTCACAAGCTAATGACGTGGGCTGTAGTTGACAAAATAATACAACATTTAATGAATTAAATTAACGATTAAAGTATGCTGACCAAATGATATAAGGGTAAACATTAACGCGGAATTGAGATACTTATAAACGTATGCCAAAAAACAGAAAGTAAAAACAAACCTTGGAAAAAACAGGATTGTCAACTTCCATTGGATGGCCATCAACATCATGATCACCATGATCATCATCAACATCATGATCAGCATGATCATCATCAACATCTCGGACCGTAACATCATTATCAACATCAACATTAGCTTGTTGTCCATCATCCTTTACGCCATCACTTGACAGGTCTGGATCAGCCAAACCCTTGATAAAAGGGATGCTAGCAATACACCACGGTTGTCTCAATTCGTGTTTTGTTGCATAAAGTGCCATAATGGGAATTGACTCCTAAAAAACCAAATACTAAATAACTTGGTATGTGAACAAATTTAAATAAATGTCCAATAAATTTGCCTTCAAAGATAGTGTGGTGCTTACCGGTCCAAAGAGTATTTTATGGTCTGATTTTCGAAACTTTTCACATTTAGACCAAGCAAGACCTCGTGGAATAACCTTCGTGTCTTTCGCCCACCAATTGTTGCTTTTAGGATAACTCTCCAAAATCCATATCTATAATATGTGGTTGTTTAAAATTTGATGTGTATGTATGCAGGATAAATTGGAAAACATATGATATTTGTTTCCAATGTGAAAAAAGTTGTTCAAAGTGCAAGTTATAACCATGTTTAAAACTATATATAAACTATATATCTAATAGAAAAAACCTAAATTAATACATTTACAAAAGAAAACTATGGGTATATGACGAAGGTATATATTGCTGGTATAATAAAGTAATGTATACAAAACAAAAACAAACATTTTGTACACCAGATACATATATATAGCAATTAGTCAGAATTCAGACTAAATACAACAATACTAAATAGTCTAATGAATACATATCCTTTAGAAATATTGTGACACAGAGCAGAGAAACAGTTTAGTCCATAGTGGTGAACTTTAGTACAGACTAGTAAGTATGGCATACCTTGAAAGCCCAAGCAAAACCGTATAGATTGTATGTCGCACTGAACTTTGGATTTTTTTTCAACTTGGCCAAATGATTTTTTCTGTGTCTGTCAACAACATTCACAGTCCTTTGATAAAATTTATGCCACATGTATTCACCCCAAGGAAAAACATTCCAAGCATCAAAGTCCTCCACCAAAGACAGTATATGCTTAGGGATACAATTCCTTTCTTCAATACCCATAAACACCAACATAGCAACTATCAAAAGACACAACCTAACAGCATCATCATCAGAAACAGCTAAGAACCTATTTTCATCTTTAACTAGTTCTAAACAATCAGTGGCATATACAGAATTTATACCATCTGTCTTTTTTTCAGGAAATACACGGTCACAAAATGCACTTGTTTTATTTTGACTTTCACAAACTTTACCAAATCGAAACCCTGTTATTAAACAAAATTCTTTCCGCCCGAACTCTAACCAATCATCCCCAATTTTGAATTGCAATGGTGGGGAATCGGACGATATGTTAGAAACTTTTACCTGATGTTGTAAAACAAAATGCATCAAATGGCAGTCATTATCGCAAAACTGAATATCCAACCACGGACCAAAGACTGTGTTTCTAAACAACCTTTCCCGCTTTTCATTCTTCGACAAAATGTCTTTGATATCTGTAAGCAACTTCACTGTAGATCGAACAGCGATTTTACAACTGTACAACTGAATCGGCATATCGAATTACACAATTACATAAAAAAAATTGGTAACAGGGTGTTAAGGAATTATGATTTGGTAGTTGTGTGATGCTTTGACTGTGGAGAAGAAGATGTGTTTGTATTAATGAGATGGGTAAGAAGAACAAAATAAAATAGGCTTTTCACAATCTGCTTTTATATTAGCCTATCGGGTCAAAGAAACATTTTGGGCCTTCTACTTGTACACAGTACACCTACTAAAAAACATTTTTGCCAAGATCAATAAAAAATTTAAAATATCTTTATCTGTACGACTTATCTTTTTTACGAGTAGTTAGTTGCAACTATTTTTTTTTGTCTTATTAGGAGTAAAAGATTGCTCATCATATCACTACATCAGTACATCTATTTGTCCTAAAATTTGTTAATGTTTTAAAAACCGGTTCGAACCGGCCGGTTCGACCGGCCTCCGGCTGGTCGGCCGGTTTTTAAATCCCGGTTTTTTATAAATCCCGGTTACTGTAGCGAACCGGCCGGTTTTGGCCGGTTTTTTCCGGTTCGACCGGCCGGTTCAACCGGTTTTGACTTTTTTTTTTTTTTTTTTTTTTTTTTTTTTTTGATTTTTTTTGTTGGGCGGTTCGACCGGTGACGGAAGCATGGCCGGTTCGACTAAAAAACCGGTTTTTAAAACATTGCATCTATTTGTCCTAAAATTTGTTAATATGTTATTGAAAAAAAAAAGAAGAAGATATAATTGTTTTCCTGTTTTACTCTTTTGCAATTAGTATTATTTTTCCAAAATTTCCAGTATTTCTAATTTTTAAAGTATTAACAGTAAGAGTAAAAACAATGTTTTATCAATAAAAGTTTGTATTAGATGCATTTATCATAAAATGTATATATATTTATTTTTTTCATATTTTTTCCTTTTTGCTTGTTGGACAATATTTGTGAGCTGGAGGGACTAGGGGTAATACTTTTTCTCAAAAGGTCTAAATTGATGGAAAAATTATGATCCGGTGCACCTATGTCCTATGGTCAAAAGAAACTCTTTCGCAAGAACCATCTAGTTTCTTATTCTCTCCGTCTCACGTTAATTGTCCACATTTCATTTTTATGTTTTTCAAATTAATTGTCTAGTATTAAAAATAGATAAAAAAAGTTTTATCAAGTTTAACATATTACCTCGCTTTGAAATTAAAAGTTGTGATCCTCAAAAAAAAAAAGGACAAATATTAAAAAGTCTAAAAAGTCACTACATGATAACAAGTATTATCCGTTTTACTTTTGTCTTGATATTTCCTCTCTTAACTTAAATATTGCGGTCTAACTGATAAATACATTTTTTCATTTATAAATAACTGATAAACAACGTGATTTAAAAAAAATGAGAATTTCATATATCTCTCCTCACACATGGAAATTACACACACATATATATATATATATATATATATATATATATATATATATATATATACAACTTAAAATTTAAATCAACCACCTATATAAAACAAGCTTTCATTATGGAAACTCCCAACTCAAAATTCTAAGATAATGACATCTGTTATTTATTTAGATCCAATGGACCACTATCATTTTGGCGTCCCAGCATTTAATCCAAACAAAAAACACACACTCAAACAAACTCTCGGTAGATCAAAAAACATAGTTATCACAAGAACAATGAAACCCCCAAATCTCTTACCCAATCGAAAAACATACTTTCAGAAAATCAAAATCAATCCCAACCGAATAATCGTTCATCTAATTCCGCTTCCTTCCTAATTCACCCCAAAACGGATTTTCCCCAAATCACTTATACCAAAAACAATTGATAACCCTAAATAATCATCCATTCACCCTCCCTTTAAATTCGATCAACAAAAACTTCTCCCACTGAAATTGGTGTTGATTCATAACTAACCCTAATTTTTGGGGCAACATTAAATTAGGAAAAATCGTAGATCAACATAATACTTTCTAATTGATGTTTTACATTTTGTAGATTCATGTTAACCGAAGAAGATAAAAACATGGTGCTATACCTGAGTATAAGGCGGACTCGAATCGAAGGTAAAAAAAATGTGACCTATTTAATTTATTGGCTTTTGTGCTTGATTTCTGGTGTACTTTGAATTCATGTTTGGAACAAATTTGATGATGTTATCATGTTATTGAATGCACACTATGTGTTTGGTAAATGGTCTATGATAAATTTGATAAATTACTGGATTTTGTTGTTGGTGGTAATATCACCTTTCTTAGTCTTGATAAATTTGACGAACTTTCATGGCCATCTAGATGATTATGGCTTTATGTGACATTCCATTATCCACCTTAACTTGATCAATTAGTAAAGTTGGACAATATTGTAAGACCCTGTGAAAAATCCTTGTAATTAAACTTAGTGATTAATAATAATCTCGAGTCACTATTTCCTAACGCCTATTTTCACTAGAAATTTGAACTTTTCATTATTATTAATAGTAGCCATGCATTGTATATACGCACATATATACACTTAACACAACAACGCTAGAGATTATATTTTTTCGACGCAACATCACTTTATTATAAACAACGACAAGTAATCCTATTCACTTAATTAGTTTACTACACTTAACCAAATTAACTATCCCATAATCTCACTTAAACAAAACACAAACCTTAATCCTAAAACTAATACTATAAACCAACCGGACCCTTAATCTTCTCGGCCCAACAACTACCTCTCAACCTTATTATTCCAAAAGCCCATCGAACTAGTTAATTGCCAACCCAATTAAACACCATAGCCCACTCGACCATTTATTAAGATTGTTGCATATTTCGTGTTTTCTTCTTTTCACCCACTCGATACCACACTCAAACAAAGACTCACATGCAAAACTTAAAACTTGACATTTAACAAGTTAACTAACAAAAACTCCACTCCAACATCACAACCCACCATCACCTCGACAACAAGAATATGTCAGTAACCCATTTACATTTTTCTTCTTCCTTTGCTCTTAATACCGCTCGCTACCCACTTCTAAAAACTCGACACATTTATTAACAACAAACCCGACATTCATCTATTAATGCACGTCCAAATGTAACTTATAACTCACCACTGTGATAACAAAAACCAACTAAAAATAGCAAATTGAAACTTGACAACACAAACTTATCAATATGGATATTCTAAAATGCAAAAGTGAAATAGAAAACACAACTTGTGGACAATGAACACCTACACGTATGAGAACAAAAGATACAAGAACCATACAAATGCTAACAGCCAAAACCACATATGTTTTACACTCAAACTCATATAACATCACACAAGTGTCCTCCTCATAACAGTACAATCAATCATTAGTCAAGATAGTTGAGATATTTTTCTATATAAACTTTCCTATTCGTCCCTTGTCAATCTCTATCACCTATCATCTTCAATCAAACTCAACATATTCCTTAAACACACAAGACCCCTTTCTGTCGTGCATGGGGAAACAAAACCGATCCGCTCAAGATACATAATAACCAATTCAACTCATTAGCTTTTCCTTGTATTTCATTCGAACCCCCACAACCATCTTCACCCTTATTTCACTATCACCCTACCTTCATTTAAAGACTACCCTAGTCGACAGTGAACATAACCGGGTAAGAGTAGGACGTCCAAAGCAAGTAGCTGTTCATTCCTTGTTTCGTCTCGACAAGCCATAAGCCTCTACCACCTTTCTAAAAGGTGAAGTAAGTCTCCACACTCTTTCTTAACTACATCACGTATCCATGCATGTATATCTATCAATCCATTCGAACAATTATTTCATATAACACACTGTCACAAAATTTATCTTATACATTAACATATAAGCACACCGTACCATGCATCACTTTGCTTAAGTCGTATATAGTAGCATTTCATATAGTCGCATGCACATATTATCCGAATATTAAAGACCTTTGATCTCAACCGGGCTAACAAAATATAGAGGAAACACGTCGAAAACTTAAGTGATCGAACCACCCAAGTCACGCCTAACATATGACCAACTCATGAATATCACCTTAACTCGACCTTGAATATAAACTATAAACTCCTCGCTAAATCGGATAAAGAGAAAACAGAAAAATAACCAAGACATTACTAGTTCACAAACCACTCGAACAAGCCATTTCACGATTTATTTAGAACGAATCCTTTCATGCAACGCCTACATATTTTTATCCTTCTCGAAAGCTCACATGGTGAACTACATATTTCGTGTTTTGAGATCCCTCCCATAACCCCATCTCGACACCTAAATTAAATCCTTTTTAGTACTACTCGAATGGTAAACACTTAGAAAATTTTATAATACTTTTCACAAAATTTCTCCATTCGACTAGTCCAAAAACTCTAACTATATTTTCGAAACTTCGTATATAACATAGCTATATTTTTATACCACTCGAATGATAAGCTAGCAAACTACATTTTTCCTGTTTTGAGTTCGACTTCATGAGCTCGTTAACACGCCCAAAATAATCCATTCTGACCGACCCTCGCTAGGAGTTAACAAATACTTATTTACAGAAAAATTGCATACCTTCGGTTTGGGCCAAAACCAAGCCCAACAAGGATTGTTGATAATCAGGTCCAACAGGCCCATAAGATATATTTTTGGAATCCTAAAAATAGCCCAAATCTAAGCCCAAAACAGTTTTCACGCCCTCGCCTCTAAAACTCGTAACGGGCTATGTTACAAATCGTTACATGGCCCATTAGTGCAAAAATAATTTATTTTCTGAAATAATAAATTGAAATAAGTTAAAATAAACTTAATAAAGTTATAAAAATTTTCAGAATATTTTTCCCGTCCTTTATATGAGAAAAGGACTAAAAATGTAACGCGACTTAACCGAAAAGGACTAAAACTGCCAAACCTGGAAACTAAGGGACTGAAGCTGTAAAAACAGTTGTAAAGGACTGAAATTGACATATTATTGAACTTCAAGTCTTATATGGACTATTGGACAATTACTGGACGATTATCGGACTATGGACTGAATAAGGACTAACGACGTAACGTGAACCACGGTTAGGGTAGAAAATGTAAAATCTGGAAAGACCAAGGAATAACTATTATAACTTGTTATTCTTATTTTCTTTTTCATTTTTGCACCATAGCTTTACTTCATATGCATATTTGTATTATATATTTGCATATTAGCTAATAGCGATAGAAATATTGGATAGTAATATTTTATGTACTTGTTGAAAATATGAATTTACGAGATGTGCGAGCATCATAAGCATATAACATCTTCATTAGATCGTTAAACAATCATCATCCACCACTCATACTCATACACACTAGAAATTAGTAAGATTTTCATATATTTATATATTTACCAGGTTTTATATCGAAGTTGTTATAATCACCACTGAATTATTATTACCATCACCAGGAACGCATAAGGTGAGTCGTGGCCTCACTTTTTAACTCTTTATACTTTTTTTTTAAACTCCGTGAGGGGGATACATGCTATAACTAAATCACAAGTATTTTTCTGTATGCTACCTGACTTGATATATGCCTAAGTACTCCATATTGCCATAAGACCCTTTATCATGAGCCATTAATCACTGCGGTGAACGCGAATATAATGAATAGATCTATTAGAGGTTGACGACCTATCCCACTAATACTGTGACGGAATGCTTTTTGCTAGTCGTATTAGTCGCGATGCATTATATTTGAGAAAAATAGGAATTGGCAAAATCACCTATTACTCGAGGGCAAATTTTCATCATTAATTTGGTGTGCACCTCCGTTTAGGCGGTACTTTGTTAACGTTTGCGTGTCATGAGACTTAGGGCAATATATGAACTGCAATATCAATATTTTAAACTGATTGTATCTCCAATACAATCTTACTTGTGATTGAACTGATATTTAAACTATAAACTCCATGATTTCACTCAACATTATGTTGACTTTTAAGCATGTATCTCAGGGAACTAAAGGAGCACGGCAAGGCGTGGAGTAGGCATACCCTATCTTCAATAAATGGTGTAAAATAAGTTGTAATTCAGTTAAAATAATGTACTCTGATGTAATGTTTTATAACTGAATTTGTATTATGGACCTATGTAAATTAAAAATGCCATTTTAGGCTGTTTTTCTATGATTTCATAATCGATCCTCACCGTAACACCCAAATAAATCTTCCGCTGCCACAATTCAAATTTGGGGGTGTTACAGTTTGGCATCAGAGCTTCGGTTATAGAGAACCAAATGTTTTTAAACGTTGGACTATAACTACATTTTTCAAACAAATTAATTATACACCATGTTACCTTAAATTCTCCATGCCTGCTTGCTGCCGTGCTCGGTATGTTATTCGTTAAATTGTCATATATAAGCCCTGCATACTTGATAGTTACTGTGCACAGCTAGATCATCTTATGATTATAATACACCACTTGATGTTAGTAAGTTACTTATTCTACGATATATGGATTATTACAGTATTATGTCGTTTATCACCCACTTTAGTATATCATCGGAGCCGGACTCCGAGGGATCACCAGCATCAGTTACGTCCCCCGTACTCCTCGATGCTGTAGTACCAGAGATTGTACCTGACGCGATCGAACCTCTCGTAGAGGGTAGATCTGCCGCTATACCTTTAGTAGATGACATACATGTGCCAGTTTTACCAGCACCTACGCTACCACCACATTTTGTTTACGACACCTACTCTCCTTTCTATATACCACCTCCTGACGACTTGTACTATGAGAGTCAGCAATGGCTCCCTGCTGACGATTTACCCGAGCCCCATCATGTTGCACCACCACCACTACCTGACCATGTACTTGACACACATACCCAGACATATCCACTACCACCTCGACAGCGGGATCCGATTCCTGCAGAGGATATTCCTTCATCGAGTAGACGTCGCATCACAGACCAGACACACCCATCCTCACCATCACTACCTTACCCTCCTGGTTTCACTCCCCCAGCTCAGACTCATGATGCCTGGGAAGGATTTAGACCGGTAGTCACCCACACCCTTATCCCATCCACAGTAGTGACACGACTCGAAGGTCACGGAGAGCAGATCGAGTCACTTCTTCGGATGACCGACCATGTGCCATTAGATTCTCCAGGGACTATCAGCGATACTCTGCATAGGTTGGCTTCCAACAGAGCAGTGATACAGCAGTGCCTGAGACAGATGCAGACAGACTTGGCAGATACCCGTTCCCACGCGATATCCTTACGTAGAGAGGGCCAGGACTTAGCTTGGGAGGCTCACTTGTCACAGCGTAGAGCAGACACATTAGAGAGACTCATGGGAGACATACAGATGGAGCATCAGGCAGAGATACAGAGACTCAGAGACCAGATCTCAGAGCTCACGAGGCGTACGGATAGACCTGAGCAGTAGACATAGTTAGCATGATTGTATAGTTTGAAACATTGTAGTCTGCCGCATGTGGCACTTAATAAAGACTCTTGTATCGTTTTGTTGTATAAACTCAACTGATCAAGTTATTAATGTTGTAATGCTGGTAGTAATGTACTATATATCTGTTAACTTATGTCTTATGGTTGTTCGTATGTATTGTGATTGTATCCAGACATGTCGTGATGTTATCCGTGATTATTATGATTCTCAAATTGTGTAAATATTGTAAAAACCTGAAAACATAAAGTATGTGACATGAAATTCAGTTTGATTAAATTGATTGTACCTTAGCAACCCCACATCAATAAAATTGATAAATTACAGGACACCGTAATTATGAGAAGATATTCAATTTAGTCATCATTTCCCACCATGATTACATTATGCATATACTCAGCTATTCTATCCGAATTCTAAATTTGTATTCTTGTGACATTAATAGAAAATGGCACATAGCGACAACGAAACCATCAACGCAACAGTAACACTAACACATGAGGAGGTTCGAAGAATGATTGATGAAGGCATCACCGCAGCACGCGAGGCCGATGCAGCAAACCGCTCAAGCAATACTATGGGAGCAACAAATGAAAGTGAGGCATCTACTCCACGTAAATGCACTTACAAAGAATTTTTAAGTTGCCAACCAACCACCTACCGAGGAGTAGAAGGAGTAACGGAACTAGCACAGTGGTTTGAGTGTATGGAGACGGTATTCATGAGAAGCAACTGTGCAGAAATCAATAAGGTCACTTTCGCCACCGGAACTTTAAGAGGAAATGCATTATCCTGGTGGAATGCTACGGTCAAGATAATGGGTACTGAAGCAGCATTTCAGATCTCATGGACCGAACTGAAAAATAAAATGCTGAAAAAGTACTGTCCCCGGACTGAAGTCAGAAAGCTCGAAGATGAATTTTACCAGTTAGAAGTGAAAAACAATGATATCGGTGCATACAACCGGAGATTTCAAGAGTTAGCTCTTTTGTGCCCACACATGGTACCTGATCTGGAAAAGACATTGGAAAAATACGTGGAAGGATTACCTTCAAGCATTGAAGGAGATGTCACCGCATCACACCCACAAACTCTTGAAGCTGCGTTCGTATTTGCTCAGCGAATGATGAGCCGAGTGATTAAACGAGGTTCTAACTCCACGATCAGTGGACAAAAGAGAAACTATGATAATCGTGACGGCAACAACCGAAACAGCAACAGTTATTACCATCACAGCAGGAACTACCGCAGCAATGATCGAAGCAACCGCAGTAGGAACTATCAGCAAAGCAGGAATGATAGACATCAACAACAAAACCGCAGACAAGAAGCTGCTAGAGCTTATGTGGCCACACCTGCTGAAGGAAAAGTGTATGCTGGAACAAAACCCCAGTGTAACAAGTGCAAGATGCATCATACAGGACCTTGTACCGCCATCTGCGGTAACTGTAGGAAAATAGGCCATGTAACCAAGGACTGTAGGGCCACGGGAGCAAACGCGTACCCAATAGCAGTGAAGTGCCACGGTTGTGGTGAAACAGGTCATTATAAAAGCCACTGCCCCAAGAATGTCAATCAGGTTGCCCGAGGAAGAGCTTACGTGCTCGGAGATGGAAACGTGTCACCAGACCCCAACGTCACTACGGGTACTTTCTTACTGAATCAAAATAGTGCTAAAATATTATTTGATTCTGGAGCCGATAGAAGTTTTATATCTACTTCATTTGCTTTATTGCTTAAGATAACGCCTGTAGAATTAGACACCTCGTATGAAATTGAGATAGCCGACGGGAAATTGTTAAACACCAACACCGTACTCAAAAACTGCACCTTAACCCTCCAAAACAAATCATTTCCGATCGATCTCATGCCTATCCAACTTGGAAGCTTTGACGCGATTGTGGGTATGGATTGGTTATCCAAACATCGTGCCCGAATCATCTGCGATGAAAAAGTTGTCCAAATCCCCATAGACAATGAAACACTTATTGTTCGTTGTGACCACCATAAAACCCAACTCAATATCATCTCGTACATCAAAACGGTGAAATACATAAACAAAGGATGTCACGCATTTTTAGTCCAGGTAACAGAAAATAAATCGAAAGAGAAAGAAAAGCGACTAGAAGAAGTGCCAGTTGTAAATGAGTTTGCAGAAGTGTTCCCTGAAGACTTGCCAGGTATTCCACCCATCCGGCAAGTAGAGTTTCGAATCGAATTAGTGCCTAGAGCAGCACCCGTTGCAAAAGCACCATATCGATTAGCTCCTTCCGAAATGAAAGAATTATCTGAGCAGTTGAAAGAACTGTCAGATAAAGGATTCATCCAACCTAGCTCATCACCTTGGGGAGCACCAGTCCTGTTTGTCAAAAAGAAAGATGGAACATTCAGAATGTGCATCGATTATAGAGAGTTGAACAAACTCACAGTGAAAAATCGATACCCATTACCAAGAATAGACGATCTATTTGACCAACTGCAAGGATCGAGTGTTTACTCAAAAATTGATCTAAGATCAGGATACCATCAACTACGAGTCAGAGAAGAAGACGTTCCCAAAACAGCCTTCCGAACGCGATACGGACATTACGAATTCCGCGTAATGCCATTTGGTCTTACCAACGCACCTGCAGTGTTCATGGATCTAATGAACCGCGTGTGTAAACCATATCTGGACAAGTTCGTAATTGTGTTCATCGACGACATTTTGATCTACTCGCGTAACAAAAACGAGCATGCGGAACATTTGAGAACCATTTTGGGTGTACTCAAACAAGAGAAACTGTATGCAAAATTCTCCAAATGTGATTTTTGGATCTCCACCGTTCAATTCTTAGGTCACATCATCAACAGTCAAGGAATTCACGTTGACCCCGCCAAGATCGAAGCAGTTAAAGGTTGGGCTTCGCCCACCACTCCCACTGAAATTCGACAATTTTTAGGACTCGCTGGTTACTATCGAAGGTTTATAGAAGGTTTTTCCAAAATCGCAAAACCTTTGACAGAACTCACTCAGAAAAACAAGAAGTATATCTGGGAAGAGAAACAAGAATCAGCATTTCAACTCTTAAAACAAAAACTCTGTGAAGCACCAATTCTAGCGTTACCAGACGGAAATAACGACTTTGTAGTATATTGTGACGCATCGCATCATGGTTTAGGTGCGGTGCTAATGCAAAGAAACAAAGTCATAGCATATGCTTCTCGACAGCTCAAGAAAAACGAGGAAAACTACACCACTCATGATCTAGAACTAGGAGCAGTAGTATTTGCTCTTAAAATATGGAGACATTACCTATATGGTACAAAGTGTACGGTATACACCGATCACAAAAGTCTTCAACACATACTGGATCAGAAGGAGTTGAATATGAGACAGCGCCGATGGATAGAACTACTCAACGACTACGACTGTGAAATTTGCTACCACCCTGGTAAAGCGAATGTCGTGGCCGACGCCTTGAGCAGAAAAGAAAAAAATTAAACCTCTCAGAGTTCGATCATTAGAAATGACAATTCATTCACCACTCCCATCACAAATACTCATAGCCCAATCAGAAGCTCTTCAGGAAGAGAATCGAGCTCAAGAGAACATTAAGGGCATGATAGAAAGGGAGAACGGACTCATACGAAGATCCGATGGAATGTTATGCTTCAAGAAAAGATGTTGGATTCCTCTTTATGGAGGTATTCGTGATTTTATCATGCATGAATCTCACAAGTCTAAATATTCCATTCATCCCGGATCCACCAAAATGTACCAAGACCTCAAACAACTCTACTGGTGGCCAAACATGAAAGCCGACATTGCAACATATGTTGGGAAGTGTTTGACTTGTTCAAGGGTCAAAGCCGAAAGTCAGAAACCTTCTGGACCACTTGTACAACCGGAGATACCAGTTTGGAAATGGGAACGAATCACCATGGATTTTATTACCAAGTTACCAAGAACGTCGACCGGATATGACACCATTTGGGTTATCATCGACCGTTTAACCAAATCAGCTCATTTTCTGCCTATCAAAGAAACTGACGAGTTGGACACACTCGCTCAGTTATACTTCAAGGAAATCATAATCCGACATGGAGTCCCGATCTCTATCATCTCTGACAGAGACAGTCGATTCACTTCAGGATTTTGGCAATCTTTACAGAAAGCTCTCGGTACTCAATTGGACATGAGCACCGCTTATCATCCTCAAACTGATGGACAAAGTGAAAGAACAATCCAAACCTTGGAAGATATGCTTAGAGCATGTGTGATTGACTTCGGAAAAGGTTGGGATAAACACCTGCCATTGGTTGAATTCTCATACAACAACAGTTATCAAGCTAGCCTGAAGGCTGCACCTTTCGAAGCACTTTACGGAAGAAAGTGCAGATCACCTATCTGCTGGACAGAAGTTGGTGATATGCAGCTTACCGGACCAGAATTAATCCACGATACCACCGAGAAAATATTCAAAATCAAACATCGTCTCCAAGCCGCTCGTGACCGACAAAAGAGTTACGCAGACGTGAGAAGAAAGCCTATGGAGTTTGAAGTCGGAGATAGAGTTATGCTAAAAGTTTCGCCCTGGAAGGGGATGATACGCTTCGGAAAGCGTGGAAAACTCAACCCAAGATACATTGGACCGTTCAAAATTCTCGAAAGAATAGGTCCAGTTGCCTATAAGTTAGAACTCCCGGAAGAACTCAGTAGGATACATCCTACATTCCACGTCTCTCAACTTAAGAAATGCCTATCCGACGAGACACTCGTCATTCCACTGAAAGAGATTAAATTGGACGACAAACTTGTATTCACCGAAGAACCCGTAGAGATAATGGATAGAGAAGTTAAGCAACTCAAGCAAAGTCGTATTCCTATTGTGAAAATAAAATGGAACTCTAAGAGAGGACCAACGTACACATGGGAACGCGAAGATCAAATCCGTGAGAAATATCCCCACTTATTCCCTTAAATCACTCTTAGTAGCCATTTTAGACTTGAATTCCGGGACGGAATTCGAATGAGGAGAGGAGTACTGTAAGACCCTGTGAAAAATCCTTGTAATTAAACTTAGTGATTAATAATAATCTCGAGTCACTATTTCCTAACGCCTATTTTCACTAGAAATTTGAACTTTTCATTATTATTAATAGTAGCCATGCATTGTATATACGCACATATATACACTTAACACAACAACGCTAGAGATTATATTTTTTCGACGCAACATCACTTTATTATAAACAACGACAAGTAATCCTATTCACTTAATTAGTTTACTACACTTAACCAAATTAACTATCCCATAATCTCACTTAAACAAAACACAAACCTTAATCCTAAAACTAATACTATAAACCAACCGGACCCTTAATCTTCTCGGCCCAACAACTACCTCTCAACCTTATTATTCCAAAAGCCCATCGAACTAGTTAATTGCCAACCCAATTAAACACCATAGCCCACTCGACCATTTATTAAGATTGTTGCATATTTCGTGTTTTCTTCTTTTCACCCACTCGATACCACACTCAAACAAAGACTCACATGCAAAACTTAAAACTTGACATTTAACAAGTTAACTAACAAAAACTCCACTCCAACATCACAACCCACCATCACCTCGACAACAAGAATATGTCAGTAACCCATTTACATTTTTCTTCTTCCTTTGCTCTTAATACCGCTCGCTACCCACTTCTAAAAACTCGACACATTTATTAACAACAAACCCGACATTCATCTATTAATGCACGTCCAAATGTAACTTATAACTCACCACTGTGATAACAAAAACCAACTAAAAATAGCAAATTGAAACTTGACAACACAAACTTATCAATATGGATATTCTAAAATGCAAAAGTGAAATAGAAAACACAACTTGTGGACAATGAACACCTACACGTATGAGAACAAAAGATACAAGAACCAAACAAATGCTAACAGCCAAAACCACATATGTTTTACACTCAAACTCATATAACATCACACAAGTGTCCTCCTCATAACAGTACAATCAATCATTAGTCAAGATAGTTGAAATATTTTTCTATATAAACTTTCCTATTCGTCCCTTGTCAATCTCTATCACCTATCATCTTCAATCAAACTCAACATATTCCTTAAACACACAAGACCCCTTTCTGTCGTGCATGGGGAAACAAAACCGATCCGCTCAAGATACATAATAACCAATTCAACTCATTAGCTTTTCCTTGTATTTCATTCGAACCCCCACAACCATCTTCACCCTTATTTCACTATCACCCTACCTTCATTTAAAGACTACCCTAGTCGACAGTGAACATAACCGGGTAAGAGTAGGACGTCCAAAGCAAGTAGCTGTTCATTCCTTGTTTCGTCTCGACAAGCCATAAGCCTCTACCACCTTTCTAAAAGGTGAAGTAAGTCTCCACACTCTTTCTTAACTACATCACGTATCCATGCATGTATATCTATCAATCCATTCGAACAATTATTTCATATAACACACTGTCACAAAATTTATCTTATACATTAACATATAAGCACACCGTACCATGCATCACTTTGCTTAAGTCGTATATAGTAGCATTTCATATAGTCGCATGCACATATTATCCGAATATTAAAGACCTTTGATCTCAACCGGGCTAACAAAATATAGAGGAAACACGTCGAAAACTTAAGTGATCGAACCACCCAAGTCACGCCTAACATATGACCAACTCATGAATATCACCTTAACTCGACCTTGAATATAAACTATAAACTCCTCGCTAAATCGGATAAAGATAAAACAGAAAAATAACCAAGACATTACTAGTTCACAAACCACTCGAACAAGCCATTTCACGATTTATTTAGAACGAATCCTTTCATGCAACGCCTACATATTTTTATCCTTCTCGAAAGCTCACATGGTGAACTACATATTTCGTGTTTTGAGATCCCTCCCATAACCCCATCTCGACACCTAAATTAAATCATTTTTAGTACTACTCGAATGGTAAACACTTAGAAAATTTTATAATACTTTTCACAAAATTTCTCCATTCGACTAGTCCAAAAACTCTAACTATATTTTCGAAACTTCGTATATAACATAGCTATATTTTTATACCACTCGAATGATAAGCTAGCAAACTACATTTTTCCTGTTTTGAGTTCGACTTCATGAGCTCGTTAACACGCCCAAAATAATCCATTCTGACCGACCCTCGCTAGGAGTTAACAAATACTTATTTACAGAAAAATTGCATACCTTCGGTTTGGGCCAAAACCAAGCCCAACAAGGATTGTTGATAATCAGGTCCAACAGGCCCATAAGATATATTTTTGGAATCCTAAAAATAGCCCAAATCTAAGCCCAAAACAGTTTTCACGCCCTTGCCTCTAAAACTCGTAACGGGCTATGTTACAAATCGTTACATGGCCCATTAGTGCAAAAATAATTTATTTTCTGAAATAATAAATTGAAATAAGTTAAAATAAACTTAATAAAGTTATAAAAATTTTCAGAATATTTTTCCCGTCCTTTATATGAGAAAAGGACTAAAAATGTAACGCGACTTAACCGAAAAGGACTAAAACTGCCAAACCTGGAAACTAAGGGACTGAAGCTGTAAAAACAGTTGTAAAGGACTGAAATTGACATATTATTGAACTTCAAGTCTTATATGGACTATTGGACAATTACTGGACGATTATCGGACTATGGACTGAATAAGGACTAACGACGTAACGTGAACCACGGTTAGGGTAGAAAATGTAAAATCTGGAAAGACCAAGGAATAACTATTATAACTTGTTATTCTTATTTTCTTTTTCATTTTTGCACCATAGCTTTACTTCATATGCATATTTGTATTATATATTTGCATATTAGCTAATAGCGATAGAAATATTGGATAGTAATATTTTATGTACTTGTTGAAAATATGAATTTACGAGATGTGCGAGCATCATAAGCATATAACATCTTCATTAGATCGTTAAATAATCATCATCCACCACTCATACTCATACACACTAGAAATTAGTAAGATTTTCATATATTTATATATTTACCAGGTTTTATATCGAAGTTGTTATAATCACCACTGAATTATTATTACCATCACCAGGAACGCATAAGGTGAGTCGTGGCCTCACTTTTTAACTCTTTATACTTTTTTTTTAAACTCCGTGAGGGGGATACATGCTATAACTAAATCACAAGTATTTTTCTGTATGCTACCTGACTTGATATATGCCTAAGTACTCCATATTGCCATAAGACCCTTTATCATGAGCCATTAATCACTGCGATGAACGCGAATATAATGAATAGATCTATTAGAGGTTGACGACCTATCCCACTAATACTGTGACGGAATGCTTTTTGCTAGTCGTATTAGTCGCGATGCATTATATTTGAGAAAAATAGGAATTGGCAAAATCACCTATTACTCGAGGGCAAATTTTCATCATTAATTTGGTGTGCACCTCCGTTTAGGCGGTACTTTGTTAACGTTTGCGTGTCATGAGACTTAGGGCAATATATGAACTGCAATATCAATATTTTAAACTGATTGTATCTCCAATACAATCTTACTTGTGATTGAACTGATATTTAAACTATAAACTCCATGATTTCACTCAACTTTATGTTGACTTTTAAGCATGTATCTCAGGGAACTAAAGGAGCACGGCAAGGCGTGGAGTAGGCATACCCTATCTTCAATAAATGGTGTAAAATAAGTTGTAATTCAGTTAAAATAATGTACTCTGATGTAATGTTTTATAACTGAATTTGTATTATGGACCTATGTAAATTAAAAATGCCATTTTAGGCTGTTTTTCTATGATTTCATAATCGATCCTCACCGTAACACCCAAACAAATCTTCCGCTGCCACAATTCAAATTTGGGGGTGTTACAAATATTGACATGTGTAGTTATGATCTACTGGTACATAACTTGGCAATGCAGGTGAATGTATTCTATGTGTTATGTGTAGTTTGAGTTGTAAGGTAATGTATCCTATGTCGGGATTTAAATGTCATGCTTTGATATTTTGGCATTTTTTTGCTTACCTAAATTTTTGTTAATAGAACGGAAATGATAGTCATAGTGTTTCATCATGTAGAATCAAGTTGTAGTTTTGTGATGAATAGGCGTGTGGTATGGAAATGATTACTGTTCAGTTTAGAGTTTTGAAATCTTGGCTCTGGATATTGGATTATATGAGTTTGATTATGGTTAAAATGTAAAAATGTAATATACAGACCAGAAGGATCAAATTAGTTCACACTCATTGCCACAACTGCTATCTAATTCTGATGCCACGAGCCAAAATTTATGGTTTTCCTTTATTGAATGTGAACCTTTAAAATGTTACAACTGTATTATAGGTTGTGAATGTGAATGCCAGAGCATCATTGACACACGAGTTGAAGTCCCATTCTAACCCCCATCCTAAAAAGGAGGAGGGTTCAAGTAACGTATTTTCTTATCCAGAACTACCTGCTCCTCAAGAAGAGCACTCATCTCAACCAGTCTGTAACACTTGAGATATGTAAAACCCAATCAACCACTTCTGCTGAATCAACTGATGTTGAAACTGAAAAACATTTTATTTCAACTGAAGACGTTCAAATTCTGAGACGAGGAAACAAATGAGTGGCTGATTTGTTAACAAAAGACTCACCAGATTGTGTTCAGCTGGGCAGTGGACCTAGACACGCAAGTGGACAAAATTCTGAGACGAAGGGAACAAAAGAGTGGCTGATGTTGATGATATTGATGTTAGTCTTTTCCATTCATTGTAATTGAATTTATTGTGTATATTGCTCATGTGAATATTGTTTCTAAGGTTTCTACATATTTAAGTTATGGCTCTTGGAATTGCTACACATGTACATGACTCTGGATATGATCGTCTCACTATAAGATGCTTCACGTTTACTCTTATATACAAAAGTGTTAAATTCGTAGTATGATACATGAACGTCACCTATTGAATTTTAAGAGGCGTTTGGGGCTGATTCCAAACAACAGTTTTAAACGGGAGATTAAGTCGTTTTAAGGGGTGTTTGGATTTGCTTAAAAACTGCAGTTTGAACAAGTTGAATGGGTGGGTTGGAGAATGGGTCAGAACTTAACACAAAAGTAATGCATGAAATTTCAAGATGCTACATCCACGGATGTGGCTGCAAGCACATCGTCTTCTTTTGCTAAACCTAAAAAATCCGACTTTGACGAACTTCCAAAAGAAATGCGTGAAATGAAAACTAAGGAAGATAAATCGGAAAATAAGATATATTTCAACTGGTCTTACGTTATACGCCATTGTTTGTAGTCTTTCAAATTGCAATATGCTAAATATGTTTTTTTATTCAATTGTAAATTAGGAAACTGAAGGTGGTCTCTTTTCAATGATAATGTAACAGAAATGGTCAGATTATAGTAACTTCTGTTGGTGGTCAAAATAGTCAGCAAAACAGGTAAAGTTTATTTTTAGTTTATTGAGTCAATTATTTCATTGGTTTTTAATTATAAAACGTGTTTTGTATACAAGGATGTACTTGGAACGTCCAGTCTTTTCGGACGGACAATTATATGTGGCTGTATTAAGAGTGAAAAGCAAGAAAGGTCTAAAAGTATTATGTTGTGATAAAGACGGAAACTATTGCAATTACACAACAAATGTTGTGTATAAAGAAGTACTTCACAGACTTTAGTTTTATTTAACTTTCTGAATGTAGATGTGTTTAATCCTTATAAATAAGACACTCAATGTTATTTACCTTCAATCAGTTTTTTTTTTGAGAAATCTCAATTTGTATGACAATTTTTATGACGGGTCAAGATTATGCATTTTCGCATTATATATATATTCTATTTTATAGAATACATGTAACACATTTATATTTTCGAATAATAAAACTTAATGCTAGCGCCCCATCGGGGCGGGCCTAATTTAAATTAAGTATATATATCCTTTCTTAACACTTAAATTATCATATATATATCCAATTCACTAATTAATACATATTTAAAAGATTCAATGGTTTATGGTGACCTGATATGAAGCCAAAAATAGGCAACGCCCAATTGTGGTGGAGTAGTTATGAGTTATACGAGCACCGCAAATTTTTAATTGGTTTTATATTACTTGTTTTGCACATAGGTGCCTAGTTGATTCACAAATTTTTTAATAAAGTTTTTCGAATAAGGTTGTTGATTAATAGCTTTTACTGCTTTTTTTGTGTGGTGTTTCTGCATCTACAGATGACCATATAAATGCGGCCATTGTACAAAATTTGTTATTGTTACTTATTTATAGAAACCAAAATAGTCTTTTACTGAGCCGAAAGAAACAATCACCAAGTAATGAGTAAACAAGTATACAGGTACGCATAATGAAAATGTAGATATAAAGATAAAGAAGTAACAATATAATGGTCAATTTACAATTAATTGGTATTTTGGTTTGTATTTTTGGGTTTTAAATATGTATAAATTAATGAATTGGATATATATAATAAATTTGATGTGAATGAAGAATATACATGTAATTTAGAATGTAAGTTGGATTTATATGTAATTTACATGTGTGAGAGGGATATATATGAAATTCACTCTAAAAAAATATTAAAAAAATACCAACTGATGAACAAGACAACATCAATCTACATGTTTTTCATCGGTATTCATCATAATCCATGTTGTTCATCAATGTTCTTTAGCAACATGCTCTGGTCATCAATATTTTTCATCATCAACTTGCATCTACAACATAGAACAAATTTTCACAAACTTTTAATTGATCCTTTATTTTTTCACAACAATTTCCAAACCAATAAAAAATTATCCTACACAAAAATACCTTAAGTCTAAACCTCATGCAATATCCCACATCTCGATCTCAAATAACTAAATATTATTAAAAATGTATTGTGGTGCACCAATTAGTGCATTTAAATGTACTTTTACAAGAAAAATCTCTCTTAGGATTTTTATCAAACACATTGTCTGCACTAAATATGTTTAAAACATTATTTTAAAAATGTGATATCTCACTCATATCGTATCGGATTTGACGGATTCAAATTTTTGTATAAAGAATAGCCAAAAAGCTACAACTTCCATGTTTTAAGTTTTGTATACTTCAGCCTTTAAGTTAAACAAAATTAGGACCGAAGATACCTAAAATTAATGGCTACTTTTTTTTTTCCATTAATTTGTGTTAAAAAAAAAAAAAAAAAAAAAAAAAAAAGAAAATTTGATCTATATATCAAATTTCATACCAAATTAAAGAGAATTAAATTCTAAAAATTATAAAAAAAAAAAAAGAAGGGGAATGAAGCGGCTGATTTTGGAATATTTATGGTTAAAACTGTATTCTTCAAAAAAACATGAAAAATAATTAGCAATTTTTGTTTTCTTAAATTGCATGTGTTTTACTGATAAACATTTATTTTAAAACGGAAGTATCACATGACGGCATGACCTACTTTCATAAAAAAGATCACCCCACTTTTGTGCCGCTCTTAACATGTGCCATTGTAACACGACTACACGAGGGATAAATGAACGATCTTACAAAACAACATGCTAAGACTATGGGGTATCATGGCGTGCACCCCCGCTAATTCCAACGTGGCCACCAAAATGGCGCCGCCACCTACGCGCCACTTCGCTAGCCACTTCAGTGGCTGGCGTGAGAATGGGGAAGAGACATATATCAGGACCTACCTTGAGATCGAAACTTCTAGTTTATGCAAAAATATTGCTAAATGGGGAAATAAATTAGATTTGGATAGGAGGAACGAGGACAGAGGTTGTATGTGACAGTTGGAGATAGGGGACGACTGTTTTCTTTGTGTGGGTGAGGAGTAAAGGAAAAGTGTGGGGGCTATTTTGTTTCGGCTTTGGCAGCAAAAGTAGAAGTAGCAGGAACTCATAGTTCACCGTCACAGCTCATTGCTCATAGCTTCTTACCGCTCACAGCTTTTTAAAAAGACATTGGAAAAATGAGATTTTCTAAAAAAATAGTAAAGCTCACCGCTCCTTTGCCAAACGTAGGGCTGTAAACGAACTGAACGTTCAGTGAACATTTCATGAACTGTTCGGTAAAAAGATCGTTTATGTTCGTTTATTTATTAAATGAACGAACATGAACAACATTTTACGTTCGATTAGTTAAATGAACGAACATGAACAAAAGTCGCGTCTGTTCATTTATGTTTGTGAACGTCCGATTATGCGTTCATTAATGTTCGTTTATGTTCATTTATTTATTTATGTTCATTATCATATCTTTTAGAGTAAACTCCAAAATACATCCCTGTGGTTTATCCCATTTCGCACCATACATTCCTCTCGAAAAAGTTGCAACATATACATCACTCCGTTAGTAAAAGTTAACCAATATACATCCACGAGGACGAACGGTGCAAATATTATGTTGTTAACTTGGACACGTGGCAGTTAAGTAAGGGTATTTCTGTTATTTTATGTTTCACACATACTCTCACCACTCTTTTAATACATTTTTCAGTTAAACACAATTCATAAACAGAAATCAAAAACGCAAATAAAAAACACGAACAGAAATAAAAAACACAAACACAATTTCAGTCAAACCCAAATCTTGCACCACACATATTTGAAACCCATATTACAAATACCACTAGCCACTGAGATCCACTTAATCAGTTTGTTAAGTTATAACAAAACACTCACTGAGTTTTGTTCTTTGTGTTTAGGGTTCGGGTTAACACCATATCCGCCGCCGCTTCTTCTTTGTTATCACATACCCACCATCATAGCAAACCAATCCTTTTAACACTTTCTAATCCCGCACCACAAATCCGATTACAAACCCATCATTTTTCTACTACTACCATTAATCATGCATCATCATGAAAAAAAAGGAAGACGAAGCCCGTATCATTAGTTGTCTTATGCTGCAACTAATTTCAAATTTGCGTTCTTGTGTCTCCGGATCTAGAACTACGACAGAAAACAATAGAAACCGAACGACAGCGTTTTGGAGCAAATTGCGTTTATGGGTCTGAAGATCCATACTTGAATCGAAATGGGTCGGGTCGAATTGGGTTTTTAGCGGGTACAGAAACGGGCCGAAGTGTGATTAGCTCCGATTAGGGTTTTGATAAAATTTGGGGGAAATCGAAATTGAAAGATGGGTTGTGTGTAATAACATGTAATTTGAAATGGGTTTGTTTTAGATTTTGTTAAAACTCATTGGTTTGGTTTAATTTTGCTTTTTTAGGGTTTGAAATTGGGGATTTTGGGGGTGATGAAGATGAAGGTGGTGGTGGCTATTACGCGTTTAGTGTGTGTAATTATGTGAACGTTGAAAAGGAAGAAAGTAAGAAAGAAGGATAGTGAGAGCAGGTGTGAAACATAAAATGACATAAATACCCTTACTTAACTGCCACGTGTCCAAGTTAACGACACAATATTTGCACCGTTCGTCCTCGTAGATGTATATTGGTTAACTTTTACTAACGGAGTGATGTATATGTTGCAACTTTTTCGAGAAGGATGTATGGTGCGAAATGGGGTAAACCACAGGGATGTATTTTGGAGTTTACTCTATCTTTTAATTGTATAATTTAATAATTAGTATAAAACAATATATTGTGCATAATTTAATAAAGTTTATGTTTTTTTGTCTACTTTCATTTATGTTCGATCGTTTATGTTCGTTTAGCGTTCGTTTATTGTCTTAATGAACGAACATAAACGAACATGAATAACTCATTTTCTTAATAAACGAACATAAATAAGAAAATTCGTTCGTTTAAGCGTTCATGTTCGTTTATTTGTCCGGTTAAAATTAAATGAACGAACATGAACAATGCTCCGTTCGTGTTCGTCCGGTTCGTTTACAGCCCTAGTCAAACGAACAATAAAAATCAAAATGCTCGTCACCGCTCATCGCCCCAAAAAGTCTCAAAAAAGTTCCGCGCCAAACATAGCCTTATTATAGCTTATTTGGTTTTGGTCTTATGTTTCATAATCTCACTTTTTACGGCTTATTTTGAAACTTTTCGGCTTATATAAGCTTTATATGATGACATAATTTAACTTATATAAGCCGAAAAATTTCAAAATAAGCCACAAAAAGTGAGCTTATGAAACATAAGCCCAAAACCAAATAAGCCATAAGCCGACTATATAACCCGAAACAAACACCTCTTAAGACTTTTAGCTTTCTATATCACTTTTAATAATAATTAATTTTCAATATAAAATACCTGATTTTATGAAAATTCTTTCAAAGGACATAACTTTTCAATATTTTCTTTTTATTTGCTTACATCTAGGCTTTCATACTAGTATACTACTCCTAATTGAAGTGTTTAAAAAAAAACAACTAGTTGCTAAAAATATATCACTTTTAATAATGTAACTTTATAAAATTTAGTTTGTTTAGAACAATGAAAAAAAAATTGTGAGTGGGGCTCAAATGGCATGTTATGATGGAGGGATGTTTTGGTGTTTGAGTGTTAAAAGTTGTGATGCTGAAGTGACTGACACTGAAAAGAGAAAATTAGCATGATATGATACCCCATGCTCTAAGTCATCTTGTTCTCAAACTTCTTGATCCTTTAATCTTTATTAAGTATAAATGATATACTCCTATTTAGGGAATGATGACAATTTTTTTTTTTTTTTTTTTTTTTTTTTTTTTTTTTTTTTTTTTTTTAATTTACTTGTCATAAATTATGGTTTTATGTAGCTTATTAAATTTTTGACTTTTATAAAACAAAACTTTTAAATTTCGACATTTGTGTGTATTTTATGATAAGTTTATCTTTACGTTTGATAAACGTAAAGGGTAAAATTTTCACAGAAAATTAAATACTACACACATTCAACATTTGATCGTTACTTTCCTAATTCAACCGGTTGAGTTTTAAAGCCTTGCTAGTAAGGCTACACACAGTAAGGGTCGATCAATCGATCAATTTGTTGATCGTTGTCGATCGTCCTTACTGTGGCACCCATTCCATGATCGATTGATTAGACTATTTGTGTGGATAAGGGTCGCTTGGACGAACTCGTTCGTTTGTGTTTATTTCTTTTGTTTCATGGGACGTGGCACCAAAAAATATATGTATATTGATTGTGTGTGTTTTAGAGAGTGTGTGTGTGGCGTGAGGAAGATGAAGTTTTGTTTATTTATTTATTTTTTATTTTTTTCTTTTTTTTTCAATTGGTAAGTGGGCTGATGTGGCATGTGATATGGATTTTTTTTTTTATTTATTTTTTTTTTTTTTGTAATTTTTTTAATATATTATTTGTGTAAAGTATTTTATAAAAGGAAAAAAAGAAAAAGAAAAAACATGCAATGAAATTAAAATTTGTTAGTTGAAAAAATAAATAAATAGATTAAGGTCGCTCTTACTGTGATAACCAATCGCCTGTAGGTCGCCGGAAAGAGAAAGCTGACGTGGCAGATAAAATGAGAGGATCGACTCATTACTGTGTTTAGCAACATTCAACATTTTAACCTTTTTCACTTTACTTCACTAGTATATGTAGTTTGAGAAAAGTTAAAAAGTTTTTTTGTCGTCGAAACTACACACACTTAGACCATGACTAGCATAGCAAGGCCAAAATGACATAGGAAAAATATTTCATCTTGGTTTTGTTACAGCCCTTGTTCCACTTTTGCTTTTTGTAGTTAGGTGAAATTAAAGTTTAAAGATCAAGTCATTAAGTGGAGTGTGAAGCTTTAGGGCAAAATGACAAGACTTAATAGAGTGTTTGTTACTAATAATCAGCTTGAAATAGAGCTAGCGAAGCTGGGGATAAGCTGTTAAATCTCCCCTTGTTTGGTTTTCTAACTTATCATGTTTGGTTTTTTTGCTTTCTTATATAGATTTGGGGTTGCTTTTTCGTCCAACATAATGATTGAGCTTCCTATGAGTCCATAAGCTTTATTTAAAACTTGTTACGGAGTATATTGTTAGTCATTAGTTAGACGCCCGGTTTACACTCTGTTCTCGAGTATCACTTAAGGAAGGATAGTAAAGAAAATGAAGTAAAACAAAAAAGATTGTGTTATCGGGTATCACGTGAGGAGGAAAAGAAAAGGAAAAGGACTAAAAATGGTTGATTTTGAAGTAAAATGTTTACTTTCTATTTCTTTACTTTTCCTAACTCAAAAAACTTGAGAATTAAGCATAATGATTGAGTTTATTTGTATTGATTAGACACTCTACGAGTCCATGAGCTTTAGATGCATATTTTTCCTAGGCCAAATGGGTGTGTGTTTAAGCTTATTCTTAGGCTTATAAGCTCAGGTAGTTTCGGCTTTTTCAACTTATTTTGTGGTTAGTGTCATCACAATGATCATTAACACAGACGAACTTCACACATCACACTAAATGTTGAACATTGTTTGTTTAGGGTTGTTTTTATCAAAACCCCAAAGGTGTGGCCTAGTGGTGGGGGCTTTAGATTCTCAGGTTCAAACCCCATAGGAAGCAACTTTGGTGCCAGCCTTTGGCGCCTATCCCCCCTGCACAAATGTCCTAGTGAGGCCGGGAAAGTGTTTTCTGAAAATAGGTCATGGGTTTGATCCCAATTCCCCCGGTTCGCAGGAAAGAGCTAAACAATGCCTCAGGTGGCGGTCCTTAGGGAAGGGTCGTGTCGGGTACAAAATGGACCCCGGGTTAGTGTTGCCTGTCGAACCAACCTTTTTGTGAAAAGGGTTGTTTTTACCTGAAATACATATTCAGTAGGCTACTACACAATTCAGTTTATCAAAAACCATTGTTGTGTAAGTATGCGTTGCGAATATTAATTGTTAGCAGAGATATTTGGCTGAACATAGCTTCTGTTTCTCCTCACAAATACTTGTCACAATTATCAAGTACTAACTCACTGATGTGTTCTTGTAATAGCTAACAGAGCACAATCTATCTACGGTGCCACAATCGCCATCAAAATCGTTGATTAAACGACTGCCTCGAATAATTAATGCACTGATTGCTAAAGAACTCGTGAGGCATCCAGATATGAATGTGAATATTGCAGTTGCATGTTGCATCAATGAGATCTTAAGAATTACTGTGCCCATTCCCCCTTACAACAATGAACAGATCAAGGTATGAAACATTTGAATGAGCTTTCGGTTTAACTTATGGTGAATCCTTACAACGCCTTTTCCTTGTTGGTGCATAGGACTTTTTTGAACTGGTAGTAGTGATGTTTGAGAAACTATCTTCTGCATCTGGTGGATACTATTGTAAAATGACTAAAGTTCTCGAAGTATTAATCAAATCCCGATTGCCGATATTGATGTTGGACTTGAAGCTAGATGGACATGGGCTAATTTTTCGCTTATTTAAACATCTTTTAAATGTTTCTAAGTAAGAAATCTATGCTTGTTCTATGCTTCTATTAACTTGTAAAGTTCAGTTGCCTTGATTATAAAGTCTGTGACACTTCAATTGTCTTAAATGCTGACTCTCTCACTAAACTTTTTTGTTCTAACTGCAATAGAAGAATAAAATGATATCAAAAGCGATTATTTATGTCATATAGTGGAAAACACACTGAACTAAGTTTTTTCTCTTCTCACTTTTAAGCTCCAATTACACTGCTGTTGTACTCAATGTGGAGAAAGTTATAACCATGATCATAGAGAAAAGTGAAGCTCACAATCGAGCTTTTAAGCTCTCATACGTACAAGTCTGAAAAAGGATAATCAGGTGATCATTATGTTGCTGACACTTACCAAAGTTGGTTCTTCGTTCATCACTAATTACATGATATACTATCGCAGAGTGCTTCACCAGTTTGTTGGCAATTTGGGGAAAAGGTTCTCATGATCTGTGCTGCTAAACTTAAACCTATTGATCGAATGAGCATTGCTGTTTATGATTATCCCAAAATGGTAGCACATATTTGTGAGACTGCATCAGAAATGGTATTTGTTACTCTTGCTTGTACTGCTATATATATCAAATATACTTTTTTGTTATATAAACTAGTTGCGATTTCCCTTTCGCTTTCTTCTTACACTTTTATTAATGGATAATGTATGTATAAGATAACATTCATGCCACTCATATATCAAAAACATCTAAGTACCATTTTTGTTCTGCATACGCAATTTTGGTGATAAACTTGGCAGTAATGAAACCAAATTGATTCTTGAGTGGCTTATATATACATTATCACTTAAAATTAATCCTGGTCATATTTTTGTAAATTATTGTCTATCGTGCAGTAATCACATTCTATTCCAGGGGGGTAAAGAAACTATTACAATACAACCGAGGCAAGCAAGGTGATGAAGGATACAACTCATATGATAAAACAAACTTTAAGGCCTTGTCAAGCTGCATCAATGCCATCAAAATCTGTAACAGAGATGAATGGAAAACGCAAGAGAAATGGTGAACAGGTAATACTATTTGCTTCTGAAAACTATTCGAGTTAGAGGTGGAGCCGGGATTGAACTAAAACTGGTAAATTGAAAATAGTAGGACCGATTACTGGACAGGATCGAGTATACTGATCTCATAAAGAATGGCTGTGATTCGGTTTTACGGCTTTGATCCCCGAGTTCTGTACCCTCCAAGACGGGTTGGTTAACGGGTCAAAATGGGTATATTAGTACTCAGGCCGGCTTCTTTGTCCTTTCTTACCTAAAGTTGTACACATAGCGTAAGTTTAAATTAATGTAGAAGACTTTATGTACTTAGGAGGTACTAACGTGTTTATTTTTAAGTGCCAAAGAAGTAGTTCTATCCAAACACTCTACATCCGGTAAGCAAGCAGAAAAGCACTTGAATAAGCAAAATCCCAAACACCCTCTTAACCAGCTTTTTAGAATTTGACCCGTTATGGCTGTAACTACAATTCAAATCGACACATATACCTATAGGTGGTTCCAAAATTCCACCTCTTAATCTTGTCCTCTGATAATCATATTGTGGATTATACAAATCTGTACTGATTCAGGCACAATCTGCTGAGCATGGTGAAATTTTGGTGGGCAGGAGAATTAAAGTTTGGCGGGCTAAAGGTGAAATGTAAGTATCATAACACTTGAGTGAGATTCATGAATGTTTATGGTTTTCCTAATGTTGACCATCTTTTGCTAAACATGCACAAGGTGTGAAGTTGACAAACATTTGCTCCAAGGTGTTATATATACTTCGTACTCTTAAGTAATTTTTGTCGGTATATCATTTTTAGGTATTGTTTGATGATGGCTTTGAAGTAGTCGACCTCAAGTGGAAACGATGGATGCTGTTAAAAAATGTGTCTACTGTAACGGATTCTCATGTATGTATCTTTCTATCTCTTTTAAAATTGAAACTTCAAATGGACAAAACTAGGCCAATTGGGCTTTGTTTTGTTTGTCTTATAAGTTTTCTTGGGCGAGCGACGAGTCCAAATGGGCCTGATCTGTTGACCTGGTAAAACAATATTGAAGAGATAAGTATTCAATACTTTCTAAATTTGAGCCCATAGCATCAGTATTGTAATTAGTTTAATTCATTTGATAAGTTTGAGCCCATAGCCCGCTTGAATTATTACTTGACCTTCTAATTTATCTGTTTTGTACAGATGAGAGAGGCAGTGCCTAAAAGGGTTTCGTCTCCTCAATCTGGCATAATTTGTGTCCAAGGCTACAAGGTGAAGAGCATCAATGCACAATTCTTAAAGCCATTTTCAACAAACAGGGTGACATTGCAGCAAAATTGTGTTCCCAGATGCTATGAGAACGTATTTACTTGAGGCTGTTTGTGAAATCGTTGGGCGAATTGAAACCAATGATGTTACTAACATCATTTCTAACATGGAAGAAATAGAGAGCCAAGTGTCAGTTGCAGAGGTAGCCAAAATTGATGTGACGTGGCTTCGAGCTTACTTGGACACCATTCGTAATATGAACGAAGCCCAAAAAAAGTCAATTTCACTTGTGGAAATGAAAACAGACACCACTTTGGTTAAAATGGAAGCGAAAACTGATCTGAAAGAGAGCTGTGACGAGTATGTTGCTGCAAGAAGTCGCTTAGTCAAGGCGCAAAGGTGTGTGAAAGTACTCGTGGGCAAGACAACCAGTTATATAAGATAACAGATCATGCTAGACGTATATTGTGTAGTAATTATTAGGAAATCGTATGGGTCGCGCAATTACTTTTTGACAGACAGTTAAGTTTTATGCACATAGCTCGTTTATAAAATATTTGGGGAGTTAGGATTTGGTTGTTTTTACATCATCGTTATGATATGGTTGTTAACGACACAAGACCTGAGTCTACTATATCTCGCATAGGTTCTCTAGTGGGCTATCGGCGGTTTTGCATGAAAAACTTTTGTTTTAGATCCAATCTCTCTTACAGTCTTATTATAGATTACAAATTGATGCGTTCGTTTGTTTGTGGCTCTTGGAAATGCTGTTATAGATTTAATCTTCTAATATAAGTGATTTTGGGCAAGGTTAACTAATGTTACATGATGCTCTACTTGTTCACACAACACACACCGATGAATTTATGACACGAAGTAGTGCATATTTATCTTATGTTTACGATGGTTTGATTGGACGTGTGATCATCTACGCGCAAACTAAACAAGTGTTGACTCCATCTTTTGGCTGTCAAATTATAATTGTTAACATCATTGGCAAAGACATGTCCTATACACACTATCAGGAGTGATATAATCTGTGGAGCATGAAATGGCCAGATTTATGAGAAGAGAGGGGAAGATATAGTGTAAGTGCTCAAGTTGTGGCCAAGATTTATATTCGTGACAAAGTATTAGGAGAGAAATACAAACAATCCCACATAGAATAAAGAGAAGAAATTGTACTGCTTTATATACTACATTGTGATTGGATCATACAATTTAGAATTAGTAATGTGTCTCCACCTATATAAAACAAGCTTTCTCTAAGGAAAGCCTTGCCTCAAAATTCCCAGATAATGACACGTGGCATTAATTTTGATCCAACGTACCTAATGCATTACAGCCATTCAGCAATTAATGTAAACAAAAAACACAGCACATATCACTCTACCGTAAGATCAAACACTCTTAGATTTCCACCAACAAAAACACCCCGTACCAGTTCTTCCCCAAATCGGTTATCCCTAAAAATAAAACCCCCAAATCAGTAATCTGTAACCGATTTTGTTAAATCAAACCTCCACAAATCAGATTCACATATCCACCGGAATTTACTCCTCAATATTTGTAACCCTAATTGTTCCGGCCGCCTGTTTCACCATGTTCAGTTGCCCATTCCCTTTAAACAATAAAACGTACAACAATTAAACCCTCCAATGATGATATCCCCCAAATCAGTTATCGTGTGTAAAAAACCCCAAATCATTATCCCTAAAAAAATTCGATGTTAATTCAATCATTCTATTATCATAAACCAAAAGTCGTGGATACAAATGTTAGTTTTCCATTTTGTTGAACAATGCTCAATTTGCAAACAGGTGCCTTTTTTGATTTATTCATTTTAAGTCTCGATTTTTAATTTGTGCAGTAAGCATTATTATTTTCAATTTGTTTCTATTATTTTCAAGGTGTGTGGAGTTATATGAAGAGGTTAAGTCCTACATCATTACCTATAATACATTGCTCATCTGTAACTACACAGGTGATTCAAGTTTTGCCTTTTATTCATGTTTGTTTTCTTGAATTTGTATTAGTTGTTGGTTAACTAACGAGTTGAGATTAATATGAATAGCCCTTTTGAAAAAATTAAATTTTATTATAAAGTTTGATACTTATAATCCAACATTAATAAAGAAAAGTTTTAGCTTTTTGCAAAAAAAAAAAAAAAAACAACTTAGATATATAGGATTTTGTCATGTAGGGGATAAATTAGAACTCAAATGGATTCGTGAATAGGAAATAACGTAGTAGAGATAACAAGATATACTTGATGTTTATATGAAAAATAAACAAATGCCAAGTTCACTTTTCAATAGGGTCTTTGGTACCATGACTTACAACATCTAATTTATGACCATGTTCCTTGACATCGTTTAGAGTCTTTGGCGGTATGAATGTTTACCTCTTTATGTATTTGGTAATCTTTTCAGTTTTAACTACTTAAATGCATTTGGACTACAGAACCCTCAAACGGATTTACAAGCAATGGATAGATGTCACAGAATCGGGCAGACAAAACCAATTCATGTGTACAGGCTTGCAACTGCAGAATCTGTTAGAGGTATTTCATACATTTGATGTGGCTTCTATATCTGTTTTATCAAGGTTAACATTTGGTATTTAATAAAATTTTATAGGGCCGAATTCTGAAACAAGCTTTCAGTAAGCTGAGGTTTGAGCATGTGGTGATTGGCAAAGGTCAATTTCAACAAGAAAGACCAAAGACAGATTGTATTGAAATACGTGTTGTGCTGAAGTTTTGTTTGCAAGAACAGTGATCATGCACGTTCACGAAAGGTACTTTGATGTTAACCAACGTTATTTGCCATCTTAAAACTGTAATATAGTTTGAAACTGACCCTAATTAGCCGCTTAACAATTCATGGTCATAAGGGCCATGTTTGTAAATTTGCTTTTGGATATGATTTTTTTTGTTGCACGGTATGTATATTTAATTGGCTCCAAACTATGAAATGGAGAAATAGAGGATTACAAGTATTGGAAAGCTGAAGAAGAGAAATAATCACTTTATATATATGTCATTTGGAATTTTTATTTAGTATTTAGTATTTAGTATTTTATTTGAATATGATCTTAGTGTTTTTATGAAATATCTTTCTCAATGTGATTTTAGCTTATATAAGTTCTATTAAAAAAAATCAAAGTATGTAATGATAATATGTTTTTGGTCCTCATTTATTATAACATCCTACATTTTTAATCCCGTTTGGCATAACTATTTTGCTGGAGTGTTGAGGAAATGAAGATGTTTGACCATTATGTTGATGTAAATTGTTGTCATTAATATATTAGTAAATCATATCTTTTTGCTAGACTCATATGGTTAGTGATATACCAAAGCCTCATATTATTAATTTTTTTGGTACATTATTTTTCACTCAGTTAGATGAAAAAGATTGTATTTTTTGCAGAAAGGGGTTTGGAATCTGTGGTAGATTATTTGCGGGCTAATGGAAATTTTGTCAATCGACATGTGAGGATGATCTATGGGTGATATTACAAGGTAACTTGGATGTGTTCACTATCATTTTTTCAGTGTTAGTTTGGTAGTCTAAACGTTTAAGTAGTAACCTTTTTCCAAATATCGCCCAAAACATTTTTTTGTCCAAAGACCCCCTAAAACAGTTTATTTCCAAACTGCCCCTATTCGAACATTCCTGTACAACTTCTGTGCAGAATTTGAGGTTGTTTGGGTGAGAATTTTGGTGTGCTTCGTGCAAATATTTGTGGTTTTTTGCTTTTAGTGGCGATATATTGTGGCTGTAAAGACGTATTAGTATGCCACAAACTATTAAATCTAACATGTTTCGGGAAGCATTTATGTATTTAGTGTTGGGTTACAGCCATTTAAAAAATGGCATATCCAAAAACATGATAGAATAATGAATTGGTGATAAGAATCATGAAACTTGGGTGCAATTTAGGTGTCCATAGATTTGTGCTTGAATATAGACTGATTTGTAATTGTTGACTGAATTGAGTTCTTTTGTATTGAATTTACTTTTCCATTGAAATTGTGTATATGTGTTGCATTTTCAGAGCTTCCAAGAATTAAGATGCTTGCTCTTATTGGTAAAGAAAGTCGGAGAAGTACTGACTTCTATTGAAGTTATCCCAAAGAGATGCGCAATAGAACTTTTCGCAAAAGTACAACAAACATGTCACATACCAGTTGTATAACTCTGCAGCAGACAACTATATTTAATAGTCTAAGTTTACATACAATCGTTTAACGTATTGTATCTAACATTTTACTACTACTTTTATCTTTTTAAAAATTCTTGAAGCTAGCCCGCCCATTGGACGGGCCTTGAAGCTATTTAGGTTGATTCATTTTTTATTTACAAATGGCATTTTACGTTAACTTTTTATCTTTCAACACCATGTCATTTACGGATTTTATATTTAAAACATCTTTGTAATACATTTTTATTTTTAATAACAAGACCTAAGGCTAGCGCCCCATCGGGGCGGGCCTAAGGCTAGTTAGTAATGTGTTTCTATGTGATATGTTGTTCTTGTTGGTTGCTTGACTATATTTAATAGCAAACAAAAACAATGTATCACAAAAAAACCTATATGAAATCCTATCTTTTTTATAGTTTTTTAACAAAGACTCGATGCCAATGACTCATTACCTGAAAAATTTATATATATTCATGATTTTTCTATATAAGTGGTATGTATACTTTTTTAACATTCACGAACCATCGATGCCAATGACTCATTACCTGAAAAATTTATATATATTCATGATTTTTCTATATAAGTGGTATGTATACTACATTCATGAACCATCAATGTGCAATCGGCAGGGTCGTCCCGTGAATTCTAAAGGCCTTGTGCCATAATAACACAATAGACCTTTGACGCCAATTATCGTTGATCCTCCAACCTCTCTCTTAAAAAAAAAACCCAAACTAACGCTAACCCTAAACCCGCCGCCACCATTATCTCTCCGGTCGTCGGCTTAGACCGGCGGTCCGCAAAGACCCTCTTCAATCCTTCTTCTTTGTAGATACTTTACCATTTCGTTTTCAGTTTTCGATTAAATAAAGTTTTATAGATCGTTCTTTTTGGCCATTTTTCGTATAATTTTCTCTTGGATCCTTGGGTTGATGGGTTGTTTTTGGTTCGGTATGCTCGGTGGACCAGATTGGTTGTTTTAGGGTCGAAGTGGTTGTGTGGTTCAGATCGGGAGGTTCAAGATGGCGAGGTCATGTGATGGTGAGGTCGTATGATGGTGAGGTCCTGTGATGGTGAGGTCGTGGTGATGGTGATGTCGTATGATTGTGAGGTAGTGGTAATGGTGAGGTCGTGAGGTCGTGGTGATGGTGAGTCGTGATTATGGTGAGGTTGTGGTTGTTACGCCCCGTGCCCGCTTAAACCAAAAACTAAAACTTTTTATGCGGAAACGCTTGACTTTTACGGACATCTGGTTACTCTTTTGACCACTGACAAAAATCTATAAACATTCAGACCTTGAGACTATTTTTAAATGAAACTAGACTCAATTATCTTCAAAACGACGGGTGGCACGACCCGTGATGACTTACGGATAAAAAGATATGATTTTTAAAGTTTACCAAAATCTGTCCAAATTAAACCGAAATTTCAAACCAAAATTTGGGAATTTTGGTCCCAAACCGAAATTTGGTGCCTCCAAACCGAAATATCACCCTTTTGCACAATAAACAACCCATGCTACTTTATTTCCACACCAAACTCACTCAAAACCATTAACATAACATACTAAATCGTTACATAATCAATCAACCCGTTTACTACCCAAAATGGGTAAAAACACTCTTAACCCAAACACCCCTTTAACTGCATAACCCTTTTAACATCTTTTTGACCCATTTTCTGGAAAGACAACTTCTATGACCCGACAATTAACGAAACTTTCCAGATTTACTTCTTTTATCATTGGGCTCATTTTCATATAAAAACATCTTCCAATTGACTACCCGGAATAATACTTTAAAATTTGACGGGTTATGCACATAACCCCTTTTTGGCCCATTTTCACTACATACAACCCATACGACTTCCGTTTTACATCAAACTTGACCAACATCAATAACTTAACATATCAAACATGTTCCAACGACACTTGACCCGTTTACTACTCAAAATGGGTACGTTTACACTTAAACCAAACGCCCCTTTAACTTTTACTAGAAACACATAAAACATGCTTTGACACACCGTTAGACTCCCAAATCGTTATGACACTCTTAACATACATTTTAACGCTTGACTCCACTTTATTGACTCAAGGGGGTACCATCTTGAATGAGCTCGGTATTCTACCTAGCTCCTACACATATCAAACCTTCTATGCTTCTAGTCCAAGCCATATCATCACACGAGCCTACAAAACATTAAACACTTAAACCGTAAGCACGAATGCTTAGTAAGTAAAACGGGTATAACATAACATTACAATTCATCCACACATTACACATCATAACCTTTAATCCTTCATATCATTGAACATTAACACATACCTTAACCCTTAAGCATCAATATTCCTTTCTAATCCAACCTTGCCTAATCCATCACTAACATTACATTTACTACCACATAACATCATCACACAAAACATTCATTAATCTTAATACATATGAACATCTTGACACATAATGCATAGAAGTCATCATAACATCATTTTATAGCCGGTTTACTTACCTTGATTCCAAGCTAAAGCTACCAATAACATCATCATCATCATCTTCATCTTTTATCATCATCATCATCATTACTTCCTAAACCATAATCATCATCAAGACTTATTAACACAACATATCATGATCAAGGGTTACATAACCCATCTAAACTTACTCAACATCCTCTCTATATCATCATATGATCATATCATGATCATATGATGAAAACCCACTTAACCCATAAACTTTAACCTCATAATCATCATAATAAGGATAATACTTACTTGGGAAATCATTGCTAGTGAAGGCTATGAGCATTTAATCTTCATCTTCTTCACCTTTGGACATCATCTAACTTTCCCTCTCTTTTTCTCCTTCCTAAGAACCGGACTTCACCAAGCCTCAAGAATAATATGGATTTCTCTAGAAATCCCTGGACATTTCTTATCTAAACACAAGTTTAGGCCATTGGCAAGAATAGCCCCTCAAGTCCTATTCTTTCTCTTTTGGCCACACTACATATCTTAACACTTTTGGTCTATTGCCACTTTAACCCTTAAAGTCTATTTCCTTTATACTCTTGCCACATAATGCTTTCCCATAACTATACCATACATTCTTTGACTATCATTTGACTATCGGGTTTGACTAAAACGCAACATTTGTTGACTGGCCAATCACGTAAGGCCTTTGGTCCACTTTCATCTAGGGTGGGGTCCCAACACCCGGGAAACGGGTCTAACAGTGGTAATGGTGGGGTCTTGGTGGTTGTGAGGTCGTGGTGATGGTGAGTCGCGATGATGGTGAGGTTGTGGTAATGGTGGGGTCTTGGTGGTTGTGAGGTCGTGGTAATGGGGTTGTGAGGTTGTGGTAATGGTGAGGTCGTGGGGGTTGTGAGGTTGTGGTAATGGTGAGGTCGTGGTGGTTATGAGGTAGTGGTGATGGTGAGGTCGTGGTGGTTGTGAGGTAGTGGTGATGGTGAGGTCATGGTGGTTGTGAGGTCGTGGGGTTGTGAGGTCGTGGTGGTTAAGGTCGTGGTGATGGTGAAGTAGTGGTGGAGGTGAGGTAGTGTTGATGGTGAGGCCGTAGGGGTTGTGAGATTGTGGGGGTTGTGAGGTTGTGGTGGTTGAGGTCGTAGTGATGGTGAGGCCGTGGTGGTTGTGAGATCGTGGGGGTTGTGAGGTCGTGGTGGTTGTGAGGTAGTGGTGATGGTGAGGTTGTGGTGGTTGTGAGGTAGTGGTGATGGTGAGGTCGTGGGGGTTGTGAGGTTGTGGGGGTTGTGAGGTCGTGGTGGTTGAGGTCGTGGTGATGGTGAGGTCGTGGTGGTTGTGAAGTCGTGGGGGTTGTGAGGTCGTGGTGGTGGTGAGGTCTCGGGCAATGGGATTGATGTTCGGGTTTGTTGTATACGGGTGAGGTCGTGTTTATGGTTCGTTGTACGGATGAGGTCGTTTAGCAAGGATCAAGGGCTATTATTTGAACTTGTGGTTCTCGAACAATTGAGGGTATTTCTCCATCAACTCTTTCTGCATCTCGCCAGTCGCCATGCCACCACCCCGTTCGATAGTGTGGTTCAAATTGGTTTGTTTGAGATTTTGTAAGTTTTGTACAAGGGTCAAAGTTGTGGTCGTGGTAGTGGTTGTGTTGTGGTTTCCATTTGTTCTATACTTCTTACAGGGTAATTGTCATTGAGTGGTTAGCGTTTTCTGGTTGAGATGGTGGAGTTTATTCTTTTGATTGTTTGGTTATTCACAATGTTTATTTTAGGGTCGTTGCATTGATAAGGTCGTGTTGGTCAAGTGGTTCATCGATGTACTTTCTAGCTTCTTGCTAGTTTGTTTTAATAAAATTATTGCCTTCCTAAAAAAAAAAAAAAAAAAAAAAACGCGAATGATTTGTTACAAACACAGTAAAGAAGTTTATAGTTGTTATAAATGTACTATAAGAAACCCAACTAAAAAAAAGTGTAAAAAGCCAAAGAGATTCATCACACCAACATTTTGAAACTTTTAAACACGATACACAAATAGGGTAAAAATTCAGTGAAAAAAAAATTAATTTGAGAAAGATGAGAAATAACTATTTTTTTTTTGTTTTACTTCATTTTCATTTTCTTTACTTTTTTTCCTCAAGTGATAATCGTGAACATAATGTAAATGTGTGGTGAATATGTGGTGAATGTGTTGATACAAGTTTTACATATTTATAGTTATTCATATAGGTTAAAATCATTTGGTCAGTGTTCATGCTTCCCTTTTACAGGGTATTAGTTAGTTTATATGCTTAAAGCATAGTTGTTAAGATTCCGATCCTGATTTTAGGATCTTACGATTCTACGATTCTAAGAAGCAAAAACGATCTGGATCCTACGTAGGATCTTAACAAGATTGAGATCTTATAGGATCCCTGGTCGGCCCCAAACAGTCAACTAATACTGACCAAGTAAATGGTCAAAAATAGTCAAACAATCTAGGGCACAATGCAATTTACCAAAGGAGTACAGAGTATCCCCGGGTCGTTAAGTCCCAACGAGATGTGAATTCTGTAGTAAAACGGATCTGTGATCTGGTGATATTGAATGGAAAAGGGGGTTTTGAATTATTGAACTAGGGAAATAAAAGAGAATAGCTTTAAACAAGCTATAAGAATAAATACAGGAAACCAAATTACTTAAAAACGTTTAGAAACCTAGAAACGTACGTTTAAATTTAAATAAACGTAAACGTACAAAATAAAAAGTGAAAATGAAGAAATATTAATCCTAAAAATATGAAAATAACTTTTTTATAAACCTAAAGATAAAAGAAAATTTTAAGAAAAAGAAAATTAATTATTTAACTACTTAATTAATTATTATTAATTAATAACTATTTATTAATTATTAAAAATGCACTAAATTAAAAGAAAATAGGAAATTATCCTAGAAAATTAAAATTTTAACTTAGATAAATCTAAAATAACCTAAAACTTATTATAAGACTGAAAATATATTTTTTTACACTTTTTATCTAATTAATATTAATTAATTACTTATTAATAATTATTTAAACTAATTTAAATTATAATAAATACTAAATGAACAAAGAAAAATATGAAACTTTTTATATAAATACTAAATAAATACAGAAACCTATGAAAAATATAAAAATGATAAGTGCTTAAGGAAAAAGCTGAAAATAAGCCAAATGGCTTAAATAGAAGCTATCACTTATTTTTATGTTGTTGATTTTCGGATTTTTCTTTTACAAAACTATTAAACTACTAAAAATAACAAACTTTAATAAAGACAAAAAATTTAGAACTTAAAAATAAGCAGTTTGGAAGCTTATGAGCTTAACAGTCAAGCTTTTGGCTCAACTTTGATATTTCAAGCTCCAATAAGCTCTCAAATAAGCTATACAAATGAAACAAAGGTGAAATAAGATGGAAATAAGCAAAAGGTACTGGAAATGAACAAAAAGTACAAAAGATAAGCACTGATAAGCTTGCAATAAGCAAATCAGCAAGGTACTGCTAGAGTACCAAAGGTACTGCTAGAGTATCAACCTGCTGCTGACTTTAGAGGGTAAATAAGCTTATGAAATAAGCTTATAAGCACAATATGAAAATTGGGGTCGCAAGCTGGGTTGGTGGGCTTTCCAAAAAGTCCAAGCTCAACCTATGGGGTTCACTAATGAGCTTATGAAGAGCTTATGAAAAAGCCACAAATATACTGATTACTCAGTATATGCTGAGAGATGGGACAAACTAAAAGCAATAAGCAGGCTTATCAGATAAGCTTGGAAATGAAAGATGAGCTTTAAACCAGGTAATATGGTGGATTGGCTTTAGAAAAAACCAAAATACACAAGCTTAAGCTCAGTGATGAACTTTTGATTGGCTTGTGAAAAGGGTCTCAACTGCACTGATGACTCAGTGCAGTGAGTGGTTTTTGAGAAAACATGATAAACACAATAAGCAATCCAAATAAGCATGAAATGGAAATATAAGCATATAAACAGCAAACTAGCAAGATGGGCTTCACAAATCAACAATAATCACAAGCTAAGGTTTACTAATGAAGATTATGCAAGCTTATGAAAAAGACTATGAACCTGATGCACATGGCAAGTTTGACTTTTTAAGTAAAACTAAATAATTGACTTATATGAACTTTAATCTAGATTTACCTACTGATTATGATATATTAAGCTATAATAAGATGGAATTAAGCTAGATTACTAGATTATGAGCTAATATGATGAAATTCACACTCTAAATCCTAACAGTGAACCAGTTGAGTGAGATCAAAGATGATTTTGACTTTTTATCAAATAAGGTCTGGTTTTTATGGTAGAACTGAGTTATATAGACTTAATATGACATGTAATAACAACAAACAACAACAAGCATGCACTGGACTGCTACTTTATCAGCAAATCCAAACAACCCTGATATAACAGTTAAACAAGATTTTCAAAGCAACTATGAAATTCAACAAGTAAACAGATAACTCTAAGCTATATTATCACTAATAGACATCAAATAAGTATGAAATCAGTAAGCTAACAATGTAAAAAGCACAAGCACAGTGAATTTCTAAAAATCAAGAATTTGGCTTACAACTGAGAACCAAGCTAACAACTGAGAACCAAGGATCAAAGAACACTCCTATAGGCTTACCACTAAGCCTCTAACCCAGGGCAATCCACAATCAACCCTGCTCCAGCTTCTTGATCATGGCATTCTTCATTGTTGAATTTTCACTCATTTTTGTCTCACTTTTGTATTTTTGCTTTTTAACACTATAACTGAATTTTAAGGTTTCTAATAGCTTACACAAGCTATATGAGGAGCTTATATGAGCTTAAAAGTCCAATAACAACAACTAACAATAACATTCACAGTAACATGAGATTTTGAACAAGAAAATTGCATAAACTGATATTGATGATTAATAATGTAATTGAGACTTACAAAAGATTGATTACAACTGATAATACTTAACAAAGGTTCTTGAAAGCTTAATTTAACTCTGGAAATTAAAAAACATTAAAAACGACATAAATAAAATAAAATTACACTAGATATTTTGCAATGCTGCTTCCTTCTCTTTCTTTATAGACTTCTTGCATTCCCCACATGCTTCTGAACATTTCCCATCAATAATCTTGACCTTTGGATGAGTCAAAGTGATCTCAGCCTTTTAATCTACTTTTGGCGCCAAAAGTGAGATATGTATCTTGCAGCCGAAATTTTGCAATTAAAGAATTTTGGATGGTTGTATTGGTGGAGGGGACATGAAAGGAAGGGTAGGTAACAGCTGGGGGTTGAGGTAGAAAGGTGGTAGACAGGTGGTGGTGAATACCATGGTGGTATTTGAGTATCAGGTGAGGGAGAGGGAAGAGGTAAAGGGAAGGTGGGTTTGACTGGGATTGACTCCGGCTTTAGTTATTTAAATTGGGATTGGGCCGGGTCAAGGGGTTTTGGTTTTGGGCTTGGGTTTAGTTTAAGTAAAGGGTTGGGTTTTATTGTATAAGGGTCCGGTTAGTTTGTAATTTAATCATAAGGACCATTTTTGTAACATTTGGATTTTTAGGGGCTGAAGTGACAATTTTCCAAAGATTATTACAAGGACCATTTTTTGCCAAGTTTCAATTCCCCAAGGACTTAAGATGTTAAATTTCAATATTTAAAACCCGGGGGACTTGTTTTGCCATTTTTGAAACTTGAAGGACCAAAACTGCCATTTCTTTAAAACTTTCATCCAAGGACCAATATTGTAAAAGTTAAATAGCTTAGGGACCTTGAATGATATTTTTAACACCAGGGACTATTTTTGCCAATTTCTGAAAGTGAAAGGACTGAAATTGACAATTATGCAAACTATGTTTGTTTTCACTTGTTTTTAATCCTTTTGCATTTGTAACACATAAAAAACACAATCAAATGATATTTCTTGTATTTTGAAGCATAATTGCATGTTTTTAAATGTTTTTGCAGTCTAAATGTGAAAGAAATGATGAGTATTTAGACACTCATCAATCCCCCACACTAAACTATTGCTAGTCCCTAGCAATCTTTTTGAAAATTTAATGGATTTTACTCTTTACCAGATAGCCATTACTTCTGGAGTAGCCAATGTTTTAGTATGTGATACTTTGGTACACTGATAACCAAATGATTTTGAGCAAATCATCAGCTGTCAACGGGTTTGATTTGTCTTTACCAGAAGCCGTTTGCTTCTGGACTAGCCAACTCTTAGATAAAATACAGTTATTATCTTTGGTGAGCTGATTACCAATTATGGTTTTTCCACTGCCTTTACCACAAGCCATAACCTTGCGGGCTAGCCAACTCTTCACTTATAAAGATATGGTGAGTCGAATACCATACAATTTTTGGCAAATTGCAAGCCATAAACGGATTTGATATATCTTTACCAAGAGCCGTTTGCTCCTGGATTAGCCAATCCTTATGTGGGTTAGACATGGCGGACTGATAACCATTTATCGCATTCTAAGAGAGAAAAAATTTTAAAATTTTGGCCAAAATGGGGGAATTAGATGGTACATATGATCAAATTCGCTAGAATCCCCCCCCCCCCCCCCCCCACACTTAGAACTGAATATTGCCCTCAATATTCAAAGTACCGGATGTTAAACCAACACTTAGAACGTGAAAGGGAAATACTAATATCCATTATTATTATAATTATTTTTTTTTTTAATTTTATATACACACACACAATTTTTTTTTTTTTTTTTTTTTTTTTTTTTTTTTTTTTTTTTTAAACATACAAATTTTTCGAGTAAACTACAAAATACATCCCTGTGGATTGGTCAATTTCACACCATACATCCCTCCCAAAAAAATTGCGCAGTACACATCCCTCCATTACTAAATGTCAAACACAATACATTCAAAAGAACGAACGGTGCAAAGATTGTCTCGTTAAGTTGAACACGTGGCAGTTAACTCTTTTTGAGCAAGGATATTTTAGTCATTTTATTCACACATATTCACTCTTTTTCTTCTTTAATCAAAAAACACACACAGTCAATAAACACAAACTCACCAGATGTCCAGATCTACAAACACAATCATAAACTCAAACCCATCTCATAAACACAACAATCCACAAAATCATTTTTTCACATTAAAAAAAGAAAGCCGATCAACAAACACAAAATCATAAACCCAACCCCATCTCATTTTCTTCAATCATAAACACCCATCTCATTTCCACCAACTCTTATCATCCACTTCACAAATAAACACTTCACTTAAACACTATTGTTTGATCTTTCTTTTTTTTTCGAATACTAAAAAGAAGTTTAATCGAAAGCGGAAAACACAAATGTCTTGAAACCAATTGATGAAAATCAGTTAAACTTCTTTTTATGATTATATTTGTATAAAAGAAAAACACAAAAAAAACCTTTTATCACTAAAAAAAAAATAAAAAAAAATAAAAAAAAAATCACAGATCGATGCAAACATTGGATTTTCAAGATCTTGTTTATATTTGCATCGATCTTGTTTATATCACAAAAAAAAATGCAATTATGCACACCATAATGAGTTGTGAAAATGAAACATCACAGATCGATGCAAACATTGGATTTTCAAGATCTTGTTTACATCACAAAAAAAAAACATCACAGATCGATGCAAACATTGGATTTTCAAACACAAACATAATTGCATATTGAAACCTGTGGTGGTGTGCATAATTGAAATTGTGGTTTGGCCAGATCGATGCAAATATGCAATTATGCACACCATAATGAGTTTTTGTGTTTTGGATTTTTATTTGTGTTTTGGATTTTTGTGGATTTTTGTTTTGGATTGTTGGATTTTTGTTTGTGTTTGATTCTGGGTTTTGGTTTTTGTTTTGTTTCTGTGTTTGATAAATGTGGAGATAAGAGTATTAAAAGAAGAGTAAAAGTGAGCAGGTGTAGGTGTTAAAAAGGACTAAAATACCTTTGCTCAAAAAGAGTTAACTGCCACGTGTTTAATTTAACGAGACAATCTTTGCACCGTTCGTCCTTTTGGATGTATTGTGTTTGACTTTTATTAACGGAGGGATGTGTATTGCATAATTTTTTTGGGAGGGATGTATGGTGTGAAATTTACCAAACCACATGGATGTATTTTTTATATCAAATGTACATATATACAACATGTGGGGCATCTCCCCCACACTTGGATGTTAGAAAAGAGAAAGAAGTCAGAAATATGGGTGAAAACCCATATGGTGTGCTTGAGTTTTTGATCACCGAGTCACTAGCTTGACTCGATCCCCGCATTCATTAGTCCATGGGGAAAGTTTGAAGATCCGGGACAACCATGGGTGGTATGTCCTCTCCAAAGTAGTGTTTCAAATGATGACCATTCACTTTGAAATTTGGACCGTCATTTTGAGATAACTCAACGGTACCATATGGATAAACCTTTGTAATAGTGAATGGACCAGACCAACGGGATTTGAGTTTTCCCGAGAAAATCTTTAATCTTGAATTGAAAAGAAGGACTCGATCACCAACGTTGAAAACGCGGTTCTTGATTTTAGAGTCATGAATCTTCTTTGTCTTTTCTTTATAGATCAAAGAGTTCTCGTATGCTTGATCACGCAGTTCATTTAATTCATTCATTTGAACTTTACGGTGATCACCCGCAGTTTGGAGGTCAAAGTTAGCATGTTTCAAGGCCCAGTAGGCTTTGTGCTCTAATTCGATCGGAAGATGACATGCCTTTCCGTACACAAGCTTGTAAGGTGTACACCCGATGGGTGTTTTGTAAGCTGTACGAAAGGCCCATAATGCATCATCCAGTTTATCCGACCAGGATGCACGATTTTCTCCTACAGTCCTTTCCAAGATTCTTTTAATACCCCGATTTGAAACTTCTACTTGCCCACTTGTTTGTGGGTGATACGCAGTAGAAAGACGGTGAGTTACACCATACTTTTGCATGACTTTATCAAATTTGTCATTACAAAAATGCGTACCACGATCACTGATTATAGCACGTGGAGTGTAACACCCCAACCCGGCAAGGGTAGAAGTGTCACGCAAATGGTGACATATCAAAGGCAAGCATAACATACGACTTACATAATACAAATGGTTTACAATGTTACAAAGGAAAATATACCAAATCTACGAAGTCATACATAAATGAATACTAAAACTAAGGTATCGTCTTCATAAGCTAATCTCTCATCCCAAAGCAAACCCAAGCTCCTGGCTTCCTACTAAAAACCTGCCGCAGGAAAAGAATGCGGCTGAGCTTAAAAAGCCCAGTGAACAGATATATAATAAACGGAAAAAAAATCAAATGGAAATGAACAGACATATCATAATGAATGAGATATAGGAAAAGAAAATAAAGAGTAAGGTTTAGGACAGTCATCCACCACGAGCCCATATCATAACATATCATATCATATCATATCATAATCATATAGAGGGATACCTCTCAAATAAGCCGATAATATGAGGGGTGTCCTCATGTACCAGTTGGAGTGATCAGCTCCCAGGGGTGTGAAAGGAGTGGATTGCACCCAGCCCCAGTCACCATATCATAACATATCATATCATATCGTACACAAAACATATCTAGGATGCATCCATACGCCCCCCAAACAAATCATATTGGCCATAAACAAATCATATTGAGCTCATATCATATCATAATGGGGACGGTGTGGCTAATCACTCGAACCACACACGAGTCATGCCATTGGTGCATCAATGACACGGCCATGTTACCTTCATGGCTAGGAAACATATTTTGGCTCGTAGTATCAAACTGGGGTCAAGGTCAAAGGTCAAAGGTTCATATCATAGCAAAGGTTCATATGTCATAATCATAATCCAAATCTCAAGGTTCATATCAAAGGGTTCATATGAGAGGTTCAGAAATCAAAGGTTCATATCAAAGTGTAGGGAACATAGCAATGGTATAGGGAAACCCTAATACGAATCAAAATAGAGACCGAAGGCTCCTTATACAAAGAGCAGAATATCTGTACCTTAGACCGCAAGTGCAAACAGAAACATAAAGATCGGAATCAGACTCCTTCTTCGTCGAACCTATACAATTTAATGATAATGTATTACTTAGCAGCTTATTTTAGAAGTTTACCACTTATAGTTATTAAAGTTCCCCATTCAAGGCTTCTTACTAGATTTAGAAACTTTCCTCTTTTAGTAACTTTCCATTTTTAGTGAATTTCCCAATTTAGTAACTTCCATAAGTTAGGGTTACAACTGATAATTAAGTAAACTTAAAGGTTTAATGATTACAATATCATAGTTTAGGGTTTATTGTGACAATTTCCAAATTTTGGGTTAATAGCGTAATTAATTCTATTAATGACCGAATTAGGTTTTAGCACATTTAATGATCACTTCAAACGTATATCGTATCTGGTTGAGCTTAAAACAAACACACTTACACACTCTTGAACCCACACATGCATTCACACCCTTGTCGACTTCAGACCAAACCGGAACGCACCCCACCAATCTAGTCGAGACACACACTCCTCTCGACCCATTCACACTCATTACGGTACACACATCAACATCGGGACACCTCTTTACACAAAAATTTAATGAGACACCCCTTTTTGACGACGTCGCTATTCTACGAGACACAACATCTTTTCCGTATATACTTAACAAATAACAAAACCAATGTGACCAATCATTCACTAAACCAGCTCACGACCCTTTTCATCTAATTTATTTACACATTTTTAGATCTTAAGTAACCCACCAAAAACTCACTCGCAACACACTACTTGATCGCCCCCTACTGGACAGAAACGAAATCTAAAACAATTTTAATCTTTTATGTTGTTTAGAACATACACATGCACTCACATATTTTACCTTTGTTTATTAACCCTCACCACACAACGACTATTACCTGCATGCAAAATACTCAAATGACAAAACACAATGTATAAGTCCACACTCTTCTTCACAAATTTAATACTTACGCCCCTCTTTATTTGTTTAGGTTAAAATCAGATTCAAAACATAACATAGAGATCATACCATCGATTAACGTGATCAAATATTGACGCATATGACGGCTGGTCCAAAAAGGCAAGACAGAAACAACTTCGACACAACCATGCATGTAACACAGCCCTACTATCACCCACAATATTCATATCTATGCAGGTTCTATATTTTACTCAGTTTTAAACCAACTCGCAACGCTCCGAGTTCGACACATAATCACACAAGATCAGTCCCTTATTCACATAACTAAACATGTACGCCCCTCTTCTTATTTCTTAAGTTATAATATCCAGATTAAAGTCGCATTTCATGGTTCATATGGGACTCGTAAATAACCAGGTCGCGGAGTGTATTACAACAGATTGTTAGGCTTGCAACAGTTATCTACTTGTCGATATATGAGGACTGTTAATATTACAACACAACACAGCCACAAAACACAACAGATGCGAACAACACGTTCGAATGATCCCAAAACAGAATTTAGTTGACACATATCTTGTTTATATATTCGTGATTTCTTGCTTGCATATATATTCTTTTACACATGGGCGAGCCAACTACTTAGCATATATATAGACGAGAGTGTTAATCGTATCACCTGTTTTATAGATTATATGATATAGATGCGTCGTGTGAAAGATGAACGAAGGGAGTACGATACCTATCGGTTGAATATCAACGCGATCAAAAGCCCACAAATCGAACTCTTCGAACCCTAAACCAGTCACCCGATCTCGCCTGTTTGCACACCATACCCCGATCATCCACTTTAGCTCACTTCTTATTCGTCCCACTTGATTTCTTGGAGAGGTAAAGAGAGCTGCTGCCGTCACTTGATCTATGCTTTTAGGGTTTTATGTGATCGGTATCTTTGAGAGGAAAAATGATATATGGTTCACTAATTAAACGTGTGAAGTGAGGTATACAAGGGAAAACCGTGTTGTGAAATTTGGAAATAATATGCTGTATCAATCACATTAGGTGATTTTGAGGTAATTAAGGAATGACAAAAATAATTGGTATATGTGTCGTGTGGTTTAGAAACTAGGGAAACAAAACAGAAAAAAAAATATAAGAAGGTTACAAATTAGTATAGATTTATTGAGAAAGGTTACAAATTGTAGTTAATTAAATAAATCTTAGGTACATAAAATATTTAAATCTCCATATTACATATAGTCTAGTTTTGTTATTAATCTTAGCATAACTTAGGTTAAGTTCAAATTAGCCGTCAAAATGTGAATCCGGGAATTTAGGGTTTTACATGGAGTTCCAAAACGGGCAAAAAGAGCTTTCAGGAATTTTACAACAACTCGGGCATCATTGGTGGGTAAAGCTTTTGCTTCAACCCATTTTGACAAATAGTCAACAGCCACGAGAATGTATTTATTTCCTCGAGATGATGGAAATGGCCCCATAAAGTCAATGCCCCAGACATCAAAGATTTCACAAACTTGAATAGCATTTTGTGGCATTTCATTTCGTTGTGAAATATTTCCGTGACGCTGACAAGCGTCACAAGTTTTGATGAGATCATAGGCATCCTTATAGATTGTGGGCCAATAAAACCCAGAATCAAACACCTTTTTGGCGGTGTAGTTTGGACTATGATGGCCCCCAGTGGGTCCAGCATGGCAAGCTTTGAGAATGTCAATAGCTTCCTGTCCATAAACACACCGTCGGATGACTTGATCCGCACAGATTTTGAATAAGTAGGGGTCGTCCCAGAAGTAATGTTTAACATCCTTGAAGAATTTATTCTTCTGTTGGGTCGACATCCCTTTCACTATGAAGTTACCCGCATGGTAATTTGCGAAGTCAGCAAACCATGGGGTAGTAGAATCTCCTCGAAAAGTAACCGCATTGAGTGTCTCGAGAGGAAATGTTTCATTTATTTCCTTTTTCTCGAAAACATCTTGGTGTGGGTTCTCTAATCGGGATAGATGATCAGCAGCTAGGTTCTCAGCTCCTTTTTTATCACGTATAATGATATCAAATTCTTGCAGGAGGAGAACCCAACGGAGCAATCTCGGCTTTGTATCTTGTTTTGCAAAGAGATATTTGAGAGCCGAGTGATCCGTATACACTACACATTTCGTCAAGATCAAATATGGCCGAAACTTCTTAAAGGCATACACCACAGCTAATAATTCTTTTTCTGTAGTGGTGTAATGAGTTTGAGCTTCAGTCATGGTTTTACTTGCGTAGTGGATAGGCTGAAAGTGTTTGGCTTTTCGTTGCCCCAAGACTGCACCGATAGCAAAATCACTTGCATCGCACATGAGCTCAAAGGGAAAATCCCAGTCGGGGGCAACTAGAATGGGTGCTTCAGTAAGCTTTTTCTTTAATATTTCAAAAGCTTTGATGCACTCGGGTGAGAAGATAAAAGGAGCATCCTTTTCAAGGAGATGAGTCATAGGCCGGGCGATTTTAGAAAAATCTTGTATGAATCTACGATAGAAACCGGCATGACCCAGAAAACTCCTAATACCTTTGACGGTAGTGGGATGAGGTAATTTAGCAATGACATCAACTTTAGCTCTGTCAACCTCAATCCCGTTCTTTGATATCTTATGGCCGAGGACAATGCCCTCTTTGACCATAAAATGACTCTTCTCCCAATTTAGACAAAGATTGGTGTCTTTACACCGTTTTAACATGTTTTCTAAATTGGAGAGACATGCTTGGAACGAATCCCCAATGACCGAGAAGTCATCCATAAAGACCTCCATTGTTTTCCCGATCATATCGGTAAATATGGCCATCATACACCTCTGGAACGTGCCTGGAGCATTACATAAGCCGAAAGGCATACGTTTATAAGCAAAGGTTCCATAGGGGCATGTAAAGGTAGTCTTTTCTTGATCTTGTGGATCAATGGGAATTTGAAAGTAACCCGAGAAACCGTCAAGGAAACAATAGTACTCGTTTCCCGCTAATCTCTCAAGCATCTGATCCATGAAGGGTAGAGGAAAATGGTCTTTACGGGTGGAATCATTTAACTTACGATAGTCAATGCAAACACGCCACCCCGTAACCAAACGAGTTGGAATCAACTCATTTTCATCATTTGTGACAACAGTTATGCCACCCTTTTTTGGAACACAGTGAATGGGACTAACCCAAGGACTATCAGAGATAGGATAAATCAATCCTGCATCAAGAAGTTTGAGAACCTCTTGTTTGATAACATCATGGATTTTAGGATTCACCCTTCTTTGATGTTGGACTGCTGGTTTAAAGTCATCCTCCATTAAAATCTTGTGAGTACAAAATTCAGGGTTGATACCCTTTATGTCGGAGAGTTTCCAAGCAATTGCTTGCTTGTGTGACTTCAAGACCTTTATTAGAGCAGTCTTTTCCTCATCACTTAAATCTTTAGCAATAATGACGGGTAATTTATCATCACCCTCCAAAAATGCGTACTCAAGATGAGGTGGTAAGTCTTTGAGTTCGACCTCAGGAAATTCATCGGTTTTCTCAACTGATTTGATTTCCTCATTATGAAGTTCAACGGGAGGGAGTGGAGGAGAATTGTCCTGATTCAACAATTTCTCAAGAAGAAGAATATCTCCCTCCAGATCAATCTCAGCGTCATCAATTCCTTCCATAAATGAATCATACTTGAGAAAAGCCTCGATCTCTTCCAAATTGAAATCACTTCCCTCAAACGGAGTGAGAGAAGGGGAAGAGTCGGAAATGATAGGTGGAGAAGATGTGGTGGGATCTCCACTCACAGAATTATGAGAATAACCAAGAAACTCTTGAGTGTACTCCTCTAAAGCAACATCAATGACATCGATTCGGTTAACCGATTCAGAATCATAATTTGAGGAGTACCTCGAAGTTTGATTGAGGTTAAAGGTAACAGCTTCATTACCCACACGTAATGTGATTTCATGCTCAAATACATCAATGAGAGCATGGCCCGTTTTTAGGAATCCTCTTCCAAGAATGAGAGGAACCCTAGGATCAGCATCGAAATCAACAACCACAAAGTCAGCTGGAAAATGGAACTTTCCTACTTTCACAAATACATCTTCAGCAATGCCGCGTGGATGAGATGTGGAACGATCTGCAAGCTCAAGAGTCATGCAGGTAGGAGTGAGTTCAGGAAGAGAAAGTTTCTCCCACACTGAATAAGGCATCAGGTTGATGCTTGCACCAAGATCGGCCAAGGCATAGCATTCAACCATTCCTGGAAAGACACAAGGTAGTAGAAATCTTCCAGGATCTCCAAGCTTCTCGGGAAGCTTTTTCAAGATAACTGCTGAGCAGTTCTCATTTAATGGAGTCTTTGCCATTTCAAATAGTTTTTCTTTGTTGCTTAGCAAGTGTTTGATTGTGGATGCAAATTTGGGCATCAGAATGATAGCATCCGCAAAGCTTATGTCAAAATGTAATTCTTGAAATTTTTTGATAAATTTATCCATTTGTTGACTAGCTTTTTCGCGGAGCTTTTGGTCATTTAAACGTGATGGGTAAGGAATAGAAGTTTTGGATTTAGGGTTATCAACAGGGATTTCATGCTGTTCAAAGACAACTCCTGGTTTGGTCTTGGGTTTCGGGACAACTTGAGGTTGGACGTTGTCGGTACCTCCGTTATCAGTAGGAAGTACTGTGTCCTTAGTCACCTCAGGTTCACTATTCACTACTTTGGGAGGAGGAGAAGAAAAGGTAGTAGGAATAGTGGGTCCATCATAAGCTTTACCACTGCGTGTGGTGACAGCTTTGAGTTCACCCTTTGAGTTTGGAATGGTATTACCAGGGAGACCTCCCGAGGAAGAAGGTAGATTGAGATGGTTCATGAGACTGGCAAACATATTCTTAACTTCGCTTTGAGAATGATCCATTTTGTTTGAAAGCTCATTCTTTAGCTCAGTCCCTTGCTTGTGTATTGAAGATTGAAATTCATTCTTCAAATTAGAGATTTGATTTTGCATTGATTTCATGTTGGTCTCATTAACCTTGATGTAGTTATCAAGTTCATTTGGGACAGGTCTTTGGTAATTAGGAGCTGAATACCCTTGATTACCCCTTTGGGGTGGGTATTGATTGTTCGGGGCATGAAATTGATTTTGCATGTTTTGCCCTTTTTGTTGATTAGGATTAATCCTATTTGGATTGTTGGGTGGAGGAAAACCGGGTGGTCCATGTTGATTGCTAGCACGGTAGTTTGTTTCCACTTGAGGACGGTATTGATTACCTCCTTGATTGGAAGTTCCGGCTATAGCATTGACTTCAAATGCATTGCCATCGGTGGCAGTACAATTGTAGTAAGCGTGAGGACCACCACAAGTAACACAAACTTCTACTTTTTTGATTTCAGCAGTGTGAGAAGTTTGCGGAGCGGACTCTTTCTTTTGTGAGGAGAAAACCAAAGATTGAATAACCTTCGTGAGTTCAGCAAGCTGAGTATCAGTACTAGACTGACTCACGGGAGATGAAGTAGAAGGACCAGCATTAGCCTGAGAATTATATGGTCTGGCTCGTGCAGTGCGGACCTTTGACTTATTTTCAATGAGTGCAATGGCTTCCTTAGTGGATTTGCTCAGAAAATTACCTCCAGCTGAGGCATTGAGAGAATCTTGGTCAGATGGGTTTAAACCAGTGTAGAAAATGTCCATTTGCATCAAATCGGTGAAACCATGATGAGGACATTTGCGAAGTAATCCTTTGAAACGATCCCATGCCTCACCAAATGATTCATCATATTGTTGTGTGAATTTCATGATTTCATTTTTAAGATGCGTGGTTTTAGAAGGAGGAAAGAATTCATTTACGAACTTTTGAACCAACTCTTCCCATGTTGCAATTGATCGAGGGGGTTGTTTATCAAGCCAAATCGGGCTGCCCCATCGATGGAAAACGGGAAAAGAAGAAGTTTGATTGCCTCTTCAGGGACATTTTTACATTTGATGGTGGATGTGATTTTATTGAACCATCGAATGTGATCTTGAGGATCGTCCCTTTCAAAACCATAGAATTGACGCGATGTAACAAGGTTTATCAACCCGGTTTTAAGCTCAAAATTCTCAGCCACGATAGCTGGAACAATAATGGCATCTCCATAGCCCTCGGTGGGAGCTTGAAGAAGCTCATTCATAGGACGGTCTTCTGCCATGATGACAGGGGTTTTAGGATCAGTACGTATCTCGGGTACGTCTGATGGAGCAGAACGTCTACGACGTCTTCGAGGTATGTTTCCAAGCTCACGAAAAGGGCTTGATGACCTAGAAGAACGAGTGCGCATGCACTAAGACGAGTCTAAGAATCCTTTAAAGTGATGGAGACTTAGAAAAGGGGAAGAAGATTCTTTTTGGGTTTTATTTGTTTTATGAAAATTTGAAATACGATATTTTTGGTTTATCGATCCGTCAAACGAATTAACTTCACGATAAATTTGGTTATATATGTATATATATATATATATATATATATATATATATATATATATATATATATATATATATATATATATATATATATATATATATATATATATATATATATAAATAAGAGAATATGAACAAGTATGGAAAATATACAATGGATGTATATTCAACAACACTGATACATCAAATTCGATCTACGCAGAACACCTCCCCGGCAGCGGCGCCAAAATTTGGTCGGCCCCAAACGGTCAACTAATACTGACCAAGTAAATGGTCAACAATAGACAAACAATCTAGGGCACAATGCAATTTACTAAAGGAGTACAGAGTATCCCCGGGTCGTTAAGTCCCAACGAGATGTGAATTCTGTAGTAAAACGGATCTGTGATCTGGTGATATTGAATGGAAAAGGGGGTTTTGAATTATTGAACTAGGGAAATAAAAGAGAATAGCTTTAAACAAGCTATAAGAATAAATACAGGAAAACAAATTACTTAAAAACGTTTAGAAACCTAGAAACGTACGTTTAAATTTAAATAAACGTAAACGTACAAAATAAAAAGTGAAAATGAAGAAATATTAATCCTAAAAATATGAAAATAACTTTTTTATAAACCTAAAGATAAAAGAAAATTTTAAGAAAAAGAAAATTAATTATTTAACTACTTAATTAATTATTATTAATTAATAACTATTTATTAATTATTAAAAATGCACTAAATTAAAAGAAAATAGGAAATTATCCTAGAAAATTAAAATTTTAACTTAGATAAATCTAAAATAACCTGAAACTTATTATAAGACTGAAAATATATTTTTTTACACTTTTTATCTAATTAATATTAATTAATTACTTATTAATAATTATTTAAACTAATTTAAATTATAATAAATACTAAATGAACAAAGAAAAATATGAAACTTTTTATATAAATACTAAATAAATACAGAAACCTATGAAAAATATAAAAATGATAAATGCTTAAGGAAAAAGCTGAAAATAAGCCAAATGGCTTAAATAGAAGCTATCACTTATTTTTATGTTGTTGATTTTCGGAATTTTCTTTTACAAAACTATTAAACTACTAAAAATAACAAACTTTAATAAAGACAAAAATTTTAGAACTTAAAAATAAGCAGTTTGGAAGCTTATGAGCTTAACAGTCAAGCTTTTGGCTCAACTTTGATATTTCAAGCTCCAATAAGCTCTCAAATAAGCTATACAAATGAAACAAAGGTGAAATAAGATGGAAATAAGCAAAAGGTACTGGAAATGAACAAAAAGTACAAAAGATAAGCACTGATAAGCTTGCAATAAGCAAATCAGCAAGGTACTGCTAGAGTACCAAAGGTACTGCTAGAGTATCAACCTGCTGCTGACTTTAGAGGGTAAATAAGCTTATGAAATAAGCTTATAAGCACAATATGAAAATTGGGGTAGCAAGCTGGGTTGGTGGGCTTTCCAAAAAGTCCAAGCTCAACCTATGGGGTTCACTAATGAGCTTATGAAGAGCTTATGAAAAAGCCACAAATATACTGATTACTCAGTAAATGCTGAGAGATGGGACAAACTAAAAGCAATAAGCAGGCTTATCAAATAAGCTTGGAAATGAAAGATGAGCTTTGAACCAGGTAATATGGTGGATTGGCTTTAGAAAAAACCAAAATACACAAGCTTAAGCTCAGTGATGAACTTTTGATTGGCTTGTGAAAAGGGTCTCAACTGCACTGATGACTCAGTGCAGTGAGTGGTTTTTGAGAAAACATGATAAACACAATAAGCAATCCAAATAAGCATGAAATGGAAATATAAGCATATAAACAGCAAACTAGCAAGATGGGCTTCACAAATCAACAATAATCACAAGCTAAGGTTTACTAATGAAGATTATGCAAGCTTATGAAAAAGACTATGAACCTGATGCACAGGGCAAGTTTGACTTTTTAAGTAAAACTAAATAATTGACTTATATGAACTTTAATCTAGATTTACCTACTGATTATGATATATTAAGCTATAATAAGATGGAATTAAGCTAGATTACTAGATTATGAGCTAATATGATGAAATTCACACTCTAAATCCTAACAGTGAACCAGTTGAGTGAGATCAAAGATGATTTTGACTTTTTATCAAATAAGGTCTGGTTTTTATGGTAGAACTGAGTTATATAGACTTAATATGACATGTAATAACAACAAACAACAACAAGCATGCACTGGACTGCTACTTTATCAGCAAATCCAAACAACCCTGATATAACAGTTAAACAAGATTTTCAAAGCAACTATGAAATTCAACAAGTAAACAGATAACTCTAAGCTATATTATCACTAATAGACACCAAATAAGTATGAAATCAGTAAGCTAACAATGTAAAAAGCACAAGCACAGTGAATTTCTAAAAATCAAGAATTTGGCTTACAACTGAGAACCAAGCTAACAACTGAGAACCAAGGATCAAAGAACACTCCTATAGGCTTACCACTAAGCCTCTAACCCAGGGCAATCCACAATCAACCCTGCTCCAGCTTCTTGATCATGGCATTCTTCATTGTTGAATTTTCACTCATTTTTGTCTCACTTTTGTATTTTTGATTTTTAATACTATAACTGAATTTTAAGGTTTCTAATAGCTTACACAAGCTATATGAGGAGCTTATATGAGCTTAAAAGTCCAATAACAACAACTAACAATAACATTCACAGTAATATGAGATTTTGAACAAGAAAATTGCATAAACTGATATTGATGATTAATAATGTAATTGAGACTTACAAAAGATTGATTACAACTGATAATACTTAACAAAGGTTCTTGAAAGCTTAATTTAACTCTGGAAATTAAAAAACATTAAAAACGACATAAATAAAATAAAATTACATTAGATATTTTGCAATGCTGCTTCCTTCTCTTTCTTTATAGACTTCTTGCATTCCCCACATGATTCTGAACATTTCCCATCAATAATCTTGACCTTTGGATGAGTCAAAGTGATCTCAGCCTTTTAATCTACTTTTGGCGCCAAAAGTGAGATATGTATCTTGCAGCCGAAATTTTGCAATTAAAGAATTTTGGATGGTTGTATTGGTGGAGGGGACATGAAAGGAAGGGTAGGTAACAGCTGGGGGTTGAGGTGGAAAGGTGGTAGACAGGTGGTGGTGAATACCATGGTGGTATTTGAGTATCAGGTGAGGGAGAGGGAAGAGGTAAAGGGAAGGTGGGTTTGACTGGGATTGACTCCGGCTTTAGTTATTTAAATTGGGATTGGGCCGGGTCAAGGGGTTTTGGTTTTGGGCTTGGGTTTAGTTTAAGTAAAGGGTTGGGTTTTATTGTATAAGGGTCCGGTTAGTTTGTAATTTATTCATAAGGACCATTTTTGTAACATTTGGATTTTTAGGGGCTGAAGTGACAATTTTCCAAAGATTATTACAAGGACCATTTTTTGCCAAGTTTCAATTCCCCAAGGACTTAAGATGTTAAATTTCAATATTTAAAACCCGGGGGACTTGTTTTGCCATTTTTGAAACTTGAAGGACCAAAACTGCCATTTCTTTAAAACTTTCATCCAAGGACCAATATTGTAAAAGTTAAATAGCTTATGGACCTTGAATGATATTTTTAACACCAGGGACTATTTTTGCCAATTTCTAAAAGTGAAAGGACTGAAATTGACAATTATGCAAACTATGTTCGTTTTCACTTGTTTTTAATCCTTTTGCATTTGTAACACATAAAAAACACAATCAAATGATATTTCTTGTATTTTGAAGCATAATTGCATGTTTTTAAATATTTTTGCAGTCTAAATGTGAAAGAAATGATGAGTATTTAGACACTCATCAATCCCGATCTTGACTATAGGATCTTAAGATCTACTCCGATCCGATCTTACTTTTCTCGAACTGCAAACTAAAAAACTACAAATTTATGGTTTATGTTTTTATATAATTTAAAAAACAACATATGATTCTTCTTAAACATTCAATACTCATAATTTAGGATAACATTTTCATTAAATATTCATATAATTTCATGTTTATAATACATAATAATTTGTATATTTGAATAATATTACAAAGATCATTAAAAAATAGCATTATAGTAGAATCTTATGATCTCGATCTGATCTTTCGATCACGATCTTGCAAAGACGAAAACGATCATAACTATAATCCCGATCTTGAAAACCTTTGCTTAAGCCTTCATCAATTTATCTACTATTTATGAAATGCACTCTGGCTGTAACGCGGGAAATAGTCGCTCGTTATAAAGATGGATATTCTAGAAGCCATTTTCAAGAAACACTATTATCCTATGCTGCTGTAATTTCTACCTTCCAATGTCACCATTCATAAACGACGCAGTTTGAGCGCCGTAAAGTTAGGGTTTGGTGATGACGTCACGCAATACGTCACTGTGTCCAGAAAGCTTTGGGACAACTTCTATGAACGCCATCAAAACAAGGTGGTGGCTTTTATTTATTTATTTATTTATTTATTTATTTATTTATTTATTTATTTTTTAAAGAGTGTTCATTTTTATTTATTTATAAGCTCGAGCTCTAAAGTGTAAAATGCTTTAGTTTCTTACTCCGTCCTAAATTAAGTGTCCAGCGAGTAGTGACTGATGACATATAATACGGATAGCAGGCCCAATGGGCCTGGACCGTACTATACACATTCAGACCCCGGCCCAACAGAACAGACAAGCAAGTGCACCGGACGCCACCAAGCCCAACAATGAGTAAGATGCGGTCCGGATGCATGAAGACGCACGCAGATCATCTGAACAATACTTCCGCAGTACTCTAGCGGACCAACCAATGGCCGCGGAAGATGATCTATGTCCGCAATCACGGTTAAGTTACGGACCTTTGACCGACAAGGGTCCCACTCTGGCCATTAACAACAACAAGCGAAATGCTAGGAAACCCTAGTACCCGACTCGACTATAAAAGGCAACCTTTCAACACATTTGTGAGGTATGACTTTCTCACACATACTAATACACACATATTCTTTGACAAGCATGATTACTTACTCTCACGCCAGAGCTTAATCGTGGGGTCCGTCCCCACGGTAAGCTAACGGTTTACTTTCATTTGTGTAGGGAATCATTTCATCGCTTGGATTAGTGCAAGCTTAACCCATCAACGACCTGTTAAGGCGGCCAATACACGATCCTAACTTAAATCTATACCTCTCACACATTTTGCACTAACACATTTAGATAAATACAAAGATTTCGCTCCTAGGAATGTTTTGCATGGATATTCTAGAAGCCATTTTCAAGAAACACGGTGACATTGCAGCAAAATGTGAATTTCCATATGCTATGAGAACATATTTACTTGAGGCTGTTTGTGAAAACCGACCCGAAAACCGTATAAGGGTAAAACGTGAGCCGAAAACCGAATAAGGTCGGTTCGGGTGCGGGTCGGTTTAGCTATTTCGAACCGAAAAAGTATGTTTTGACCAGAACCGAACAGAGTAAGACCGAAATTATAATACAAAACCGAATACCGAACCGAATAAGGTCAGTTCGGTTCGGCCCGGTTTCGGTCGGTTTGTCGGTTCAGGTCGATTTTTGGCTTATTTTGCTCAGCCCTAGATGTTACTAACATCATTTCTAAGATAGAAGAAATAGAGAGCCATGTGTCAGTTGCAGAGGTAGCTAAAATTAATGTGGCGTGGCTTCGAGCTTACTTGGACACCATACATAAACTGAACGAAGCCCAAAAAAAATCAACTTCACTTTCGGAAATGAAAACAAACACCACTTTGGTTAAAATGGCAGCGAAAACTGATCTGAAAGAGAGCTATGACGAGTTTGTGGCTGCAAGAAATCGGTTAATTAAGGCAAAAAAGTGTGTGAAAGTACTCGAACTTGTAGAAAAGAAGCTAAACAACAATCTCTTGGAAACGAAGGCTGAAAAGGACTCGTGGGCAAGACAACCAGTTATATAAGATAATAGATCATGCTAGACGTATGTTGTGTAGTAATTATTAGGAAATCGTATGGGTCGCGTGATTACATGTTGACCCACTTTTTGACAGTCAGTTAAGTTTTATGCATAGCTCGTTTCTAAAATACCTGGGAGTTGGGATTAGCTTGTTTTTACATCATCTTTTCTGATATAGTTGTTAACTAACACAGGACCTGAGTCTACTACAGTTGCACAGGTTCTCTCGTGTTGGCTATTTAAAATGTTCTTTTTTATTACATGGGTTCTCTAATTAGTTAGGAGCATATCAAACTAGGAACATCTTAGGCAGCTACAATTAAAAATTCTTGAGCTTTGTTTTTACTATATGTGATGTTGACTAATGTTGCATGCTGCTCTACTTGCTCATTGCTTAATGATACAAAGTTGTGCATATTTCTCTTATGTTTAGGATGGTTTCGACGTGCTACATGGATGCCTATTTTAACCATGGACGTGTGTTCATCTACGCGTAAAACTAAACAATTGTTGATTCCATCTTTTGGTTGTCAAATTATAATTGTTACCATCATTGGCAAAGACATGTCCTATACACACTATAAGAAGTGATATAATTTGTGAATAGCATATGAAATGACCACATTTATGAGAAGAGAGGGGAAGATATAGTGTGTAAATTATAAAATTGGGTTAAGAGTGTTTGTATCTATAAGTGCTCAAGTTGTGGCCAAGATTCATATTCGTGACAAACTATTAAGAGAGAAATACAAACAATCCCACATAGAATAAAGAGAAGAAATTGTGCTACTTAATATACTATATTGTGATTGCACCATACAACTTAGGATTAGTTATGAGTTTCTATGTGATATGTTGTTGTTGATTGCTTGACTAAGTTTGATACCAATCCATCGCAACAAGTCTCATAAAAACCTATATGAAATCTTATCTTTTTTATATTTTTTTTTAACAAAGTCTCGAGCCAATGACCCATTACCTGAAAAATTTATATTTATTCATGATTTTTCTCTATCAGTGGTATATACTACATTCATGAATTATCAATGTGAGATCGACAAGGTCGGCCCGTGAATTTTAAAGGCCTTGTGCCGTAATAAAACAATAGACCTTCGACGCTAATTATCGTTGAATGCAATTACGATTCCTCAATACGAATGATTTGTTACAAACATAAGAAAGAAGTTTATAATTATTGCAAATGCATTATTATAGGTAACCCAACTAAAAAAAGTGTAAAAGTCAAAGAGATTCATCACACCAACATTTTGAAACTTCTAAACACAATATACAAATAAGGTACAAATTCAGTGAGAAAAATTTTAATTTGAAAAAGAGTAAAGTCTAAAATACATCCCTGTGGTTTGTCCCGTATCTCGCTTTACATTCTCGTGGCTTTTTTTGGCACAAAATCATCCATCCGTTAGTAAAGTTGGCACAAAACCATCCATCCGTTAGTAATATCAGTCAATGAGGACTAACGATGCAAATTATTTTCTGTTATCTCGTAACAAGAGTTAAACTATTTGCATCGTTAGTCCTCATTGAGTTAAAATATTTGCATCATTAGCCCTCATTGACTATTCTTACGTTTTTATCCGTTTTCGTCCGTTTTACATATTTTCGTCCACTTTTACATGTTTTCGTCCATTTTTTCCCACGTTTTCATACCCCACCCCGGTGGCTAAAAAATACCTAATTTTGATTTACCTAATTCTTATTCCATCACTAAAAATAAGTTCAAAAATACCCTAGATAGAAGAGACCTTTGTTGGCATACTCTTATTTTTTGAAAGCGGATAAAAACTTTAAAAAAAACCAGACGAAAACGTGTAAAAGCGGACGAAAACGTGTAAAAACGGACGAAAACGGATAAAAACGGACGAAAACGTAAGAAAAACAGACGAAAACGGATAAAAATGTAAGAATAGTCAATGAGGACTAACGTTGCAAATATTTTAACTCAATGGGGACTAACGATGCAAATAGTTTAACTCTTGTTATTAGATAACGGAAAATAATTTGCATCGTTAGTCTTTATTGACTGATATTACTAACAGAGGGATGGTTTTGTACCAACTTTACTAATAAAGGGATGATTTTGTGCCAAAAAAACCACGAGGATGTAAAGCGAGATACGGGACAAACCACAGAGTCATGTATTTTGGACTTTACTCTTTGAAAAAAGATAAGAAATAACTATTTACTTCAGTTTTCAAGTAAGGTAAAATTAGAGAATGAGAAAGACGTGTAAGTGTCACTTTCATTTATCTAGAAATCCTATGAATCAGTACTTCTTATAAGCACGACAGTTTCCTCACTAAATGTGTAACATTTGCACTAATTTGAACACAATTCTAAAAGCTATCTTTTGACTGTTAAACAAGCAAACTACCTTACTCTATTTTCAAGTTAGTATAAGGCTTTAATTACTTAAACCCTCCTTTCAGATAACTCTTTTTTTTTTTTTTTTTTTTTTTTTCCTTGAAGGTCTCAGGTTCGAGTCTCACCATGGACCTTCAGAGGCGAAAATAAATAGAAGCATGAGTGGGGTTTATCCTCTAAGGCGAAGGTTCGAGGCTTCCATATTGCCCAATTGGATGTCACTTTGGGCTTGAATCACTAACTACTAATTTGCCGTTTAAAAAAAATAACAATAAAACAAAAAAAATCTCCACCTATATAAAACAAGGTTTCACTAAGGAAACCTTTACCTCAAAATTCCAAAATAATGACACGTGGCATTAATTTACATCCAACGGACCATATGCATTCCAGCCTTTAAGCAATTAATGTAAACAAAAAAAACAACATATCTCACTCTAACGGAAGATCAAACACTAATAGATTACCTCCAACAAGAAAACCCCCAAATCAGTTTTCCCCTAAATCATTAATACCCGAAACAGTTCTTCACCAAATCAATTAACCCTAATAAAAAATCCCCAAATAAAAATCAGATCCACAACCAACGAAGGAATCAAAAAACAAATAGAAAACAAAATTTAGCACTCATCTTCGCATGTTCTGGACTTTTACATTAAAGTACTCAAATGTCACTGGAAGTAACAGCGTTGTATTACCTTTTATTGGTTGCTCCCCTTTGTCAGCAGCAGTTTCAAGTAGTTGGACAGGTACCAAAATCCGAAGCATTTTGCACGCACCTGGGACTTCAAATTTGATCATTTGCGAGAGTAGATACATCCGCAGCTTCCTGATGAATAATTCCGCCGGCAAAATCCAACACGGTTGGCCTATATCCTATAGTTGCACACAATGTCACAAAAAAATGGTGTCAGTTATCAGATAACAGAAAATATATGAACCTGTAACCCTAATATATAAATGGAATCATAAAAACCCTTAAAATTGGGTGAAATTATAGCAACTGCAAATTAGTTTGGCCTCATATAACAATAAACACATCCTCATTATAAAAAGTCCATTAAAAAAAACCATTGAATAACCGTACCTGTGATTACACGATTCGTAAATCTTTTAAGGTAAATATTGTTTCTTGCAGGAATGGTATGGTCAAATATTGGTAGCCTCACATTAATCCTACAAAACACCAAAAACACCACGAATAATAATTCAAACAATAATCCAAATCAAATCAAAATGTTTGGCTTTAAATAAGTAACATTTTAGACCTGAATAACCGAACGCTGATCAGCTGCTCGAACATCATTAGGCATTGACTGTCGCTGTCTGAATGCAGCCTTGGGCGGAACGTCCGGGCATGATGCAGCGTTGGGCGGAACAACTTTCGCCACCAGTGACTGATTGGCAGCAACCGTGTGTGCCTGCAAATGAAGTGAAACATATTGCATTACCAACAATTGTTATTCGTATGAAAGTAACGTTTTTGGCTTGAACGGCCATACATTGATCAGGTGGTTGAACATTATGAGGCATATGCTGCGTGTGTGCGACTTCAGTGGTGGGCTGAACAGCTGGGCATGGGACACGCGGTGGCCTCATTTCAATAAGATCGTCTGAAAAAGAGACAAACACAAAACCTGAGTTGAAAGTAGGCTGTTAGCTGCTAAATTTTCGTTGCAAGAAAACCTATGCAATACCAGGCAGCGTGTCAACAGCTGCACTCATGTAACTCTTATCAGCAACATTCGGCTCGTATGGCGGTGTAAACCCTGCAGCATAACGCGTAGCTAACGCCATAAAAACCAACATGAACTCTCAAATGTTAGTAAAAAAATAAAAACATGGAAGAAAACACGTGAGTGTTACAGAACAAAAAAAAAGAAAAAGAAAAAAGAAAAAAGAAGAATCGTAGAATCACAACGTATACCTATGTTACTTTTCGTTTTTCCTGCCACCGTCAAAAGGGTTCTGGAATTTGTATTGTAAGCAGGACAGCAAATCGTGACTGCATCAAATACGATGACAACAAAAACTAACAAACCATGGAGAGTGAGTGTTCCAAAACATCTGTATCACGTAAATGTAACATGGTCTACCTCCAGAACGGTGTGCTGCAGCAAACGCCGATTGATGTAAGTCAGAAGTATTGGTTGCAGACGCATTTGAGCCATCGCCTACAGAAACGATAATATAAGAAACAACACGTAACTATAATTTCAACTTATATAATAGAAAAAGCATCTACAATAGAGTTTAAGACCCATAGACGTTTACGTTATTTACCTGCTGTAGATGTTGGCAAAGAACCTGTAGAAGGAACAGAAGATGCCGGCAATATAGATTCATGACAATGTAACTCTCTTCTATCGAATGTAGGACCTACATAAACGATAACAACCACATATAACTGTATCGTATACAATAACAAAGGCATCTGCAATTGAGTTTATGAACCAAACAGATTAGCGTTATGTACCTGTTGTGGATGTTGCCGACGTACATTCAGCAAAAGGTATTTCCGGTATATCAGATCGATGACCTGCATAGATAGTAACAAATTTAGCGGGACGATTGGCATTCTGGAAATGTAGCAAATAATAGTAACGTTAACTACAAATAACCTTTGGAAGAAGGAGAAGTTCCGCGTGACCGAAAGTCTAGGTCGACGGGTTCTCGCACTGCCGCTACAACATTTTCTGAAAGGTTTAACAAACGTGTCAAATTGACCGTTAAAGCATCATCTAAGGAAGAAGAAAAACATAGTAAACACGTACCTTGGGCAACGAATCGACCGTTAACATCAGGCGTCATTGATTCATCGCAACCATTGAAATCTGAAATAGGGCGTATCATCCCCAACTGAAAGTCAAGAACAACTGGACTCCGCAACGTTACTGCAAAAGTTTAAAAAACTTTCAACAACTGCCAGATATAAAATTTGGTAAAATCAGTTTCAAACATGAGAGTATAACAACCAACCACTTGCAGCAGAAGCGTTAGCCGCAACAAACTGACAAAACAGATTCAGCTAAAGGGTTGATATTGTCAGGGTATAACAAACCATGCTGCACAAAAACATTTCTCTTTTTTTCCAACGGTGACCACTATACCCTTGTTCTTATATTTTTTACAACTACAAACAATCCTTATCAATTTATAAAAAGAAAGAACAACAATTTGCTAAACGTAAAAAAAAAAAGACTAATAAAATCAAATACAACAAACAATTATATGCAAATGATCTTGTATTGATATCAGCTCTTTGTTGTAGACTTGGTATGAATTAGTCATTTGCTTTCTATTATCCACAAACTAACCATGTTTAATTGTTTATAAATTACGACAACAACTCGAATAACAGCACCATCAATCTCTTTATAAAATTGCTTATTTTTTTGCAGCTTTATTTCAGTCACACCGTCGCAGCGTGAATATTTGTTTGTTTCAAAGGAACGATTTGGTAAGCATCATCAACAATGGGTAAGAAAGTTAAAAATCATTGTAAAAGATTATGTGCCCACTTTTTCTTCTTTTTCTTTTTGCTTATTGGATGACGTTGTTTATTGCTTTAAGTGATTTTGGGTCAACTGATTTGCCGCCAAAACCTTCTTGCAATTCAGGTGGGTGGGGGAGAGCGTGGTGGTATTTGCCTATTTTTATAGACGGTCTATGTACATATGTATATAAAAATTTGTATCTAGTTTCATAATAGTTGGCTTTGATGTTTAGATAGCATATTTTGAGGTGTTACTATTTGGGTCAAAATAATGAGATTTAAATAGTCAGTTAAAGCTTAGCAAAAGCTAAGATAAATGTTAAATTACGTAGCTTTCAGTACTTATAGTTATTTACACATTTTACCATGAATTCACATCAGTTTCATACATTTATCATGAATCATGATATCATAATAATCTTGGGAATTTGTCTGATCCAAAAATCATTGTTAACTGTTAGTAAGTATTTGTTCTGTCTCCTCTTTGCCAACATCAAGTCTTGGAGTAGTTGGCACATCTCCGTAACGAGCGGCAACAAGGATGGACCAACGAACAACTACCGGTTGATGAGGAATAAAGAAATAAATTGGTAATGAACTACAAGTATTTTATTTTAGGGGTGGTGTTAATTTCTGTTTTTGATTCTTGGTTAATGAGATAATTTTTGTTTGTGAATTAAAGTTAAATGTTTGACGATGTATATCCTTTCATGGAATCAATTTTTAATGTTATATCATTTGTTGTAGAAAGTGGCATATAGCATAATAACCAAGAATCCAAAACATGATTTATAAAAAAAATTAAAAAAAATAAAAATAATAATAATAACCACAGACCCCGACACGCAGCCTCCCAAAACCGAAGTGAGTTGACCCATCTGTCGCCACTCCTTTTTGGAAGAACTCTAAAACCGTAGAAAACATCTTAAGGTTACTGAAACCTAAAACAAAATTGAGAAACGGAACCTTTTTAAACACAAATCGACAGAAAATGAAACAACCTTAAAAAAAACTTACTTCAAACATAAAGATCCTTTCTGCTGGTTCCAGTAAGCTATCCGGTTGAAGGTCCGATTGATACACTTGTTGGTGTATGTGTGTGTTTGATGAAGCGAAAAGTGTACCGCTTTTAAGGGGTCATTTAAGCCCTAAATCGTATTTATTTGATCAAATATTGCCCTAAATCGTTCCTTTTGTCATTTTAGGTACTTTTGAGGAGAAATCTGGAAAAGGAGGCATTTTGGACGTTTTTGGAGCATAAAAGTGAAGAAAACGACAAAGTCTCAAAATTGTGCTGGAAATTACCTTTGACGGCGTCAGGATTTGTTCTGGACGGCGTCATGGCTTGGCAAAAGTGGTGGATGTGAAAATTACTCATGATAAGCCAGAGAAATTTGCATGGAATTCTGACGGCGTCACGCTTTAATGTGATCAAGGTCGTCACGGCTTAATTTAAAGAGGGACGACGTCACCCCTAAGTCTGACGGCGTCAAGCCTTGATAAGCCAGAACGGATTTTGGAGAGCTAAAGAGGGACGGCGTCAAGAAGGCCATCCGGGAACCCTAAAAGCGGCGAGGTGACGGCGTCACACTCCATAACGTGACGCCGTCAGATCTGAAAGTCTATATATAGTTTTGCAATTTTTTGTCATTAGTGTGAAACTTATTGAGGAACTTTGTGTGTGAAAACCCTAAGACGAATTTAGCAGCTTTTTCAAGGCTTTTTGCCTTGAGATCTTCCATGTTACATTGAAGATAAGTTATCAATTAATCATTCAATATGTCTATGTGTTGTTTGATTCTATCTTGTTCTTGTCTTTTGTTTAACATGTTAGGCTAGATTTATCTTGTGTTTGCTTAGATCTAATGAAACCTAGCTATTGATTATTGGTTATTAGTGTGTTATTAGTTGTATTGGATGATTGTTCATCTATGTTAGGCTTAAGAAAACTGGCTAACTTCCTATTCGGTAACTTGCTTGAACGTCTTAAGAAACATGAACCAATGCGTACTAAAGGTTTTTATGGTTGTATTTAATGCACAAGCGAATTCTAGTGATCCCATGTTAGGAGCTTCCTAGCCGGCTCGACATAGGAGTGAAGTAGGAGCTTGTAGAGTTGGGGAAGTACGTACGCCACCCCACGATTGGTATTAAGGAATACACCCGTCATCCACGCAATTAATACACACTAATCAACCGGTAAAAGATAGTTAGGGAGTAAGGAAATCTAAGTAAACACATTTCTCTCTACATAAGTTCTACCACCTTTTCATTTTCTGTTATTTTATTTTATTTGCATTCGTAGTAATTTGGGTTAGTTGACTAGCAACTAATTCCGCCCTCTCTTTTAAACCCGAGATTTTACTTGCTTTCATAAAATTATAAAAAACATAAAAAGAATCTTCTCTCACTCTTAGACCTATTAGAGTAGTTTTTCATACCTAACGAACACTATTCCCTGTGGAGAACGATCAATCCCCCGTACTTACCACTACACTATACTACATCGGTCAGGTACACTGCCTGGTGGGGTTGTAAGCCTCTTGAGATCCCTCGAGAGGTAAAACCTGTTGTAAGGTTGCAAAACCACGCATCAAGTTTTTGGCGCCGCTGCCGGGGAATAGTTATTGTTTAGGTTGAATTTTTATTTTATAGGTCTACTCACTAGATTCCTTTCTAGTGAGATTTTTATTTTATTTTTCTAGGTTTTCTTTAGTCTATCTATTTTCTTCGTTTCTTTGTTCGTAACCATTACCATCCGACATCATGGAAGGTGGTAATATCCTCAACCCACCACAACAACCACCACCTCCTAGAGCCCGTACTTTAGGAGAGTATTCCCGTCCTAGCCACCATGGCTATCGAAACACCATTGAGCTCACTCAAGGAGCCAATGTCACTCCCTTGCGATCCGACACCATCCGGTTGGTGCAAAGCGGATGCGCATTCCATGGACTTCGTTCTGAAGATCCTAACCAACATCTCAAGGACTTTCTCAAAATCGTTGATTCCATAGACCTTGATGTTGCCACTCGAGAGACGACCCGACTGCGTCTCTTTCAATTCTCTTTGCGGGACCAAGCTAGTCAATGGCTAGAGCGTCAACCCGCAGGATCCATCACCTCTTGGGATGATCTCACCACTCGTTTCCTTGCTCAGTTTTTCCCACCAGGAAGAACTACCAAGCTAAGGAATGATATCTTGATGTTCCAACAACGTCAAGGCGAAACCCTCTACGAGGCATGGACTCGATTCAAGGACTTACTCCAAAAAGTCCCTCACCATGGCATAGAACTTTGGCTCCAAGTCCAAATCTTCTATGACCATATCAATCTCTCCACGAGGCAAACCATTGACCAATCGGCTGGTGGTAAGCTACGTGATCTAAGTGCGGAACAATCATGGGCTCTCCTAGAGGATCTTGCTCTTTATGACAACGAAAGTTGGAGTGATCCCTGTGATTTGAATAAAATGGTCAAGGCAATATCTTTGCCTTCGAACAATTCAAGCACTTCCGACCGTAGGATCATAGAACTTGAAGACCAAGTCAAGTTTCTCATGAAATCCTACGAGGCTCCTAAACCTTCAAGCCAAGTGAACAAAATCACTTCTTCATGTGAATTATGTAGTGGTCCCCACGACACTCGTGATTGCATGGAACTCCCCGAACAAGCTTTTGTGGACTACGCATCCTCGCGTACCGACAGAGCGGGAGACAAGTGGTACACTTTCAAACCCGAGCCAAACCCCTACGGTGATACATACAACCCCTCATGGAAAAATCACCCGAACCTTAGGTGGAAACAAAACCAAAACACACAACAAACCAATTCTTCCAACCCACCTAATCGTTTCCAATCAAGCGGTTCCAACTCGAACCGTACTTTCAATAACAATCCTTCCAACAATTATGGTAGTACCAATAACTTTGAAGGATTGATGTCCCAATTTATGGCATCTCAAGAAGCGCGTATAGCTAAGTTTGAATCCGAATTCAATCAACAACAAACGGAGATGACCAATAAAATTGACAACTTATTGAAAGCCCTCAATAACCAAGTGATATCACCTCCACATAAGGACGCTAGGAACACAAATAGCGGACCCCAAGTAAAAGACCCCTCTTCATCCAAACACGTCCACTTTGTCAACGTTGTCACTATCAAACCGATTGATAGGAATGAGGATAATAGTGAACCTGAGGATGAGGTTAAGAAAGTCGAGGTTGATAAGGAAGTTAGGACAAGTGAGATTGAAGAAGTAGATGATGATGAGGACTACTTCAATAGGCTACCCACTAAGGAAGAGCGCGCATATCATACAAACTTATTCGATGACCCCGAGACACCATACTTCCTAGGTAAACCAATCATAGAAATAGGCGACCCTTCTAATCTCAACATACCATGCAACATCGGACATTTGCATGTTTGGAAAGCCTACATCAACCTTAGATCACCCATAAACATCATGACTAGAGCCCACTACAACTTGATAATGAAAAATCAACTTGGGTATAGGATGTTCCCTGACAAGGGTTGGATGAGTAACTTCACGGGAAGAGTTAAGGGATTACCGGTTTATGTAGGAAACTTCACCTATGTCACCGACTTTGTAATTGTAGAAGATATCCGCCCAATAGTCGATGCATCCTTAACTCAAGTGGTTTTTGGAAAACCATTTGTTGAGGTCTCTAGAATGACTTATGAACCTTCCTTAGGGATAGTTAGATTTAAGGATGAGACCGATGAGGTAAACTACCAAATGCCATATAAGATAGAACAATTCCAACACTTGTCAAATGTTGAGAATGAGCTTAAGCAAGCAGTCTACTATAGGAATGATAGAGATAGAAGTAAAGGAGTAGACTATGTTATGGGAAGGATATTCGGTTTCTACAAGGATTGTTTGAAATTAGGACCGGAATTTAGAACCGGACATGAGGATGACCTAGAAACCGTGACCAATGATGGAGTCACGTAATGTACGTGACTTTGAGTCTAGCTACAAGACTCGTTAATAAAGAAAAGCGCTTCTTGGGAGGAAACCCAAGTTTTATTTGCTTTGTGTGTTTATTTATTTGTTTGTTTGATTTTATTTGTTTCCGTATGTGTGTTTAAGTTTTATTATTATTGATTCATGTTAAAAGCTAATTTGTGAAAATGCTTTATCTTGTTTTTAACTTCGTCTTAACTACATATAAAGGTATTTTGCAAAAGTTAAGTGTAAGGGAAATCTAAATCGGTTTATTAGAACACAAATGAACATGAATCATAATAATAATAAATGAACATACATATTAGTATTTGTTTGAGTCAAATGCTTGTATCGAGTCATAATGATGTTTTGCAGGATTTCCAGGAAGTAAGGTATAGGTTTTTCCAAAAATTTTCCGGAAACATAACATGAGAATTCTGTCAGATTATTTCTGACGGCGTCAGGTTTAATTTTCTGAAAATTTTTGAAAGTTTTGTTTTCATAAAAAGTTTTTATTAAATTTCTAACTTATAATCTCCAGGAATCTGCAAAATAATCATTCCACAAGCATTATATCCTTATATATAGAGTTTATCCCGCCGATGTTATGCAGGTTTTCGTGTTTGTTTTCTCAGGTTTAACAGGTTATTTTGGACAAGGAAATGTATGTGGAATCAAGCTTTTGGCGATGCATTAGTCATGGAGCTTCAACATTACTTTGGAAGAAGATCTAACCGTGTTACTTCATTATCCACCGAGCGAATCAGGGGAGTATTTGATTTCATTCTTTTACTTTATGCTTTTACATCTTGTTATTTGAACATTGGGGACAATGTTCATCTTAAGTGTAAGGGGGGGGGGGGGTAAAAGTACGATTAGAGAATGCTATTACGCTTGATTTTTGTTTGTTTAATAATAGATGTGTAATAAAACTGAGATAAATACCTGTTAGAGTAATTTTAGTGCCAAATTTAAAATTTTTTACAACATTTAGGAGTGAAACTTTAGTTCTAATAAGCGTCTCATGGATAGGAATTATATGACTAGCACAAAAAAAAAACCGTACCACTAAAAAAAATTTCCACCCCCAAATATGTGAGGTTCGCCCCTAGAATTGGTAGGAAAAGCATTTTGCTATGATGTGTGTACCTGTAGCACTTAGATTCTAGAACTTGCGTTAGGACCATTCCGAGGCCACAAGTGAGACTACATTCGTGTAGTTAGATTTACTACATGATAAGAGGCATTAGGATTAACCCATTGTTTTACACATGTGTTTTTGTTATAATTACATTGGCTACATTGGTCAAGTAATTCTCCCACACCCTTTGCGTTGTACTCATTTTTAGTACACGATACCCCTAGTACACCCCTCAGAGCCTATCTTTTCGTTTCGACCTTTAAGCATTTTACTTAAAGGAAGAATTTGTTACACCCCACTTAAATGTACACCCAAATCGCCTTAGCCTACCTTGTATGCACTCATCTTTAGTGCATTATTGTGACAACATTTGTTTAAACCCAAGTTAATTATCTAATTGATTACATGGTTGCTAAGTCGAGTCATATCCTTGTACATATTGTTTTGGGACGATTGGGACTCATGGGTGAAGTACCAGTGTAATGGAGTAATGGGGAAGAACATCATTTATTACCCCCATATGTGCTAAATATTTTAAAAGTACTCCAAGTGTTTTGATTATCTTAATTCGAGTCATTAGAATAGTTATTTGTAAAGTTATGTAAAAGTTCAAGTGTAAGGGGAATGCAATGCCCCTATGATGTATTATTTTGAATGGTAGGGCAAAAGTGTATGAAAAAAAAAAAAAAAAAAAAAAAAAAAAAGAAAAAAAATCGAAAAATTCAAGAAAAATACAAAAAAATGAGAAAAAGAAAAGTAGAAAAATCATACGGACTACCATCCCGTTTCATTTTATGTTTATTTTATGTTTTTGTTATTTTGTTTTTAGCTTAAGATTGAGTCGAGTCTTGGCTTAGCAACATTGTATAGTACATGTAATTGATCAAGATCTTTAACTCGCCACCAGTAAAATATCATTTATCCAGCAAAACCGTGTTTTCTTTTTCCCTACACCTAACGTTATAACCCATTTAAAAGCCCTCTTTGATAGTTTATCTTAGGTGCTTACGCCTAGTGGAGGAGGTTTTCGATCCTTTCCCAAGCCTATGGTAATCTATTAGCTATGACAGGTAGTGAGAGATATTATCCGTTTTCATTTATGAGATTTATTTTGATGACACTTGAGAGATGTGAGTATCTAAACACTACTTGTGAGGTGCTAGTATGTAATCTCCGTGCTTATTATGATTAAAGTGGAACGACTATTTGTTGCAATTACTTTTATATTAGTGTTAAATGACCCCTAACTTGTATTTTGATTAGAATAAAAGCGCATTTGCTTGAGGACAAGCAAATCTCAAGTGTAAGGGTATTTGATGAAGCGAAAAGTGTACCGCTTTTAAGGGGTCATTTAAGCCCTAAATCGTATTTATTTGATCAAATATTGCCCTAAATCGTTTCTTTTGTCATTTTAGGTACTTTTGAGGAGAAATCTGGAAAAGGAGGCATTTTGGACGTTTTTGGAGCATAAAAGTGAAGAAAACGACAAAGTCTCAAAATTGTGCTGGAAATTACCTTTGACGGCGTCAGGATTTGTTCTGGACGGCGTCATGGCTTGGCAAAAGTGGTGGATGTGAAAATTACTCATGATAAGCCAGAGAAATTTGCATGGAATTCTGACGGCGTCACGCTTTAATGTGATCAAGGTCGTCACGGCTTAATTTAAAGAGGGACGGCGTCACCCCTAAGTCTGACGGCGTCAAGCCTTGATAAGCCAGAACGGATTTTGGAGAGCTAAAGAGGGACGGCGTCAAGAAGGCCATCCGGGAACCCTAAAAGCGGCGAGGTGACGGCGTCACACTCCATAACGTGACGCCGTCAGATCTGAAAGTCTATATATAGTTTTGCAATTTTTTGTCATTAGTGTGAAACTTATTGAGGAACTTTGTGTGTGAAAACCCTAAGACGAATTTAGCAGCTTTTTCAAGGCTTTTTGCCTTGAGATCTTCCATGTTACATTGAAGATAAGTTATCAATTAATCATTCAATATGTCTATGTGTTGTTTGATTCTATCTTGTTCTTGTCTTTTGTTTAACATGTTAGGCTAGATTTATCTTGTGTTTGCTTAGATCTAATGAAACCTAGCTATTGATTATTGGTTATTAGTGTGTTATTAGTTGTATTGGATGATTGTTCATCTATGTTAGGCTTAAGAAAACTGGCTAACTTCCTATTCGGTAACTTGCTTGAACGTCTTAAGAAACATGAACCAATGCGTACTAAAGGTTTTTATGGTTGTATTTAATGCACAAGCGAATTCTAGTGATCCCATGTTAGGAGCTTCCTAGCCGGCTCGACATAGGAGTGAAGTAGGAGCTTGTAGAGTTGGGGAAGTACGTACGCCACCCCACGATTGGTATTAAGGAATACACCCGTCATCCACACAATTAATACACACTAATCAACCGGTAAAAGATAGTTAGGGAATAAGGAAATCTAAGTAAACACATTTCTCTCTACATAAGTTCTACCACCTTTTCATTTTCTGTTATTTTATTTTATTTGCATTCGTAGTAATTTGGGTTAGTTGACTAGCAACTAATTCCGCCCTCTCTTTTAAACCCGAGATTTTACTTGCTTTCATAAAATTATAAAAAACATAAAAAGAATCTTCTCTCACCCTTAGACCTATTAGAGTAGTTTTTCATACCTAACGAACACTATTCCCTGTGGAGAACGATCAATCCCCCGTACTTACCACTACACTATACTACATCGGTCAGGTACACTGCCTGGTGGGGTTGTAAGCCTCTTGAGATCCCTCGAGAGGTAAAACCTGTTGTAAGGTTGCAAAACCACGCATCAGTGTTCAAGTTTGTGGGATCTAAACATGAAGTCGCGTCATTATTCCGGGTCACAGATAACAAACACGAATATCAACATACAATAACGAAACAACTTACCCAAAATCGCAGATCCAGCAGAAGGCCGGGTAAATTTATTCCAGTAACCATAATAATTGATTGAAAATCCCATAAGGTAATAGCACCGAAAAAAATACGGATATAATTTTAAGGCGGTGGATTGTGAGAAAGAGGCGGTTGAGTCTGCAAATTTTGTGAAACGATAACATCGTATATCCTCATGGCGGTGGGTTTGTTTAACTAACGGTGGATCGAGTCGGCGGTATGCATGCGGGCTAAAAAGTGTGGGCTTATTACAGCCCGGTTTCAGGCCCAACTTTTAATATTATTTTACCCATTTTTGGGAATCCCGTCGCCCACAAATGTATTATAGATAGAATGTTACTCTGTTGAGAGAGAAGTTCATTTAAGGACTAAATTTTTGTTGCATACTGAGGGACAAATCTCCACCATCCATTTAATTTGAACTAATGGTGGGGATTAACCTAAGATTTAATATGGAAACCTAAGTCCATTCTTTTTTTTTTCCTTTTTCTTTGTCTTTTTGTCTTTTTTATTTATTCACTTCTTTTTTAACCTTTTTTTTTTTTTTTTTTTTTTTTTTTTTTTTTTTTTTTTGTCTTTGTTTTTAATTCACGTTTTTTTTTAAATCAATTTTTTTTTTTATTTTTTTTTAATTCATGTTTTTTTCACTTTATTACGTTTTCATACGTTTTCGTCCGTTTTTGTCCGTTTTCATATGTTTATATACGTTTTCAGATGTTTTTATCCGTTTTCATGCGTTTTCGTCCCTTTTTGTAAGTTTTCGTCCGTTTTCAGAAGTTTTTGTCCGTTTTCATACGTTTTAGTCCATTTTTATCCATTTTTGTCCGTTTTCTTCTGTTTTTTTACGTTTTCGTCTGTTTTTTTACGTTTTCATCTGTTTTTGTCCGTTTTCATATGTTTTCGTCCGTTTTCTTACGTTTTTGTCCGTTTTCAGACGTTTTCGTCCGTTTTCCTACATATTCGTCCGTTTTCTTACGTTTTCGTCCATTTTCATATGTTTTCGTCCGTTTTTAAATGTTTTCAGACGTTTTCATACGTTTCTGAATATCACAAGTGATATTCTGTGATACTCAGGATATCACAAGTGATGATACTCAGAATATCACAATTGATGATACTGTGATATTCTGAATATCACAAGTGATTTTCACGTTTTTTTAATTCACGTTTCTGAATATTCGTCCGTTTTCTTATGTTTTCGTCCGTTTTCCTACATATTCGTCCGTTTTCTTACGTTTTTTAATTCACGTTTTCGTCTGTTTTCCTACATATTCATCCGTTTTCTTACGCTTTCGTCCATTTTCATTTGTTTTCGTCCGTTTTTAAATGTTTTCAGCTATTTTCAGACGTTTTCATACGTTCCTGAATATCACAAGTGATATTCTGTGATACTCAGAATATCACAAGTGATGATACTCGGAATATCACAATTGATGATACTCAGAATATCACAATTGATGATACTCAGAATATCACAAGTGATATTCTGAATATCACAATTGATGATACTCGGAATATCACAAGTGATTTTCTCTGATATTCAAAATATCACTTGTGATATTAAGAATATCAATAGTGATATTCAGAAACGTATGAAAACGGATGAAAACGTATGAATGCGGACGAAAACGTAAGAAAGTGAAAAAGAAAACGTGAAAATCACTTGTGATATTCAGAATATCACTTGTAATATTCTGAATATCACAAGTGATTGTTACAAAACATTAGTTGAAAATCACTTGTGATATTCAGGATATCACTTGTGATATTCAGGATATCACTTTTGATATTCAGAGTATCATCACTTGTGATATTCAGAGTATCATCAATTGTGATATTCTGAGTATCATCACTTGTGATATTCTGAGTATCACAGAATATCACTTGTGATATTCAGGATATCACTTTTGATATTCGGAGTATCATCAATTGTGATATTCTGAGTATCATCACTTGTGATATTCTGAGTATCACAGAATATCACTTGTGATATTCAGAAACGCGAATTAAAAAAAACGTGAAAATCACTTGTGATATTCATAGTATCACTTGTGATATTCTGAGTATCATCAATTGTGATATTCCGAGTATCAGTGATATTCAGGAACGTATGAAAACGTCTGAAAATGGCTGAAAACATTTAAAAATGGACGAAAACAAATGACAATGGATGAAAACGTAAGAAAACGGACGAATATGTAGGAAAATGGACGAAAACGTGAATTAAAAAACGTAAGAAAACGGACGAATATGCAGGAAAACGGACGAAAACGTAAGAAAACGGACGAATATTCAGAAACGTGAATTAAAAAAACATGAAAATCACTTGTGATATTCAGAATATCACTTATGATAATACAGAATATCACTTGTGATATTCTGAGTATCATCAATTGTGATATTCTGAGTATCATCACTTGTGATATTCTGAGTATCATCACTTGTGATATCCTGAGTATCACAGAATATCACTTGTGTTATTCAGAAACGTATGAAAACGTCTGAAAATGGCTGAAAACATTTAAAAACGGACGAAAACATATGAAAATGGACGAAAACGTAAGAAAACAGACTAATATGTAGGAAAACGGACTAAAACGTCTGAAAACGGACAAAAATGTATGAAAACGAACAAAAACGTAAGAAAACATATGAAAACGGACAAAAACAGATGAAAACGTATAAAAACGGACGGAAACGTATAAAACAGACAAAAATGTATAAAATCGGACGAAAACCTATGAAAACGGACGAAAACGTAAGAAAACGGATGAAAACGTATGAAAACGGACGAGAACAGATGAAAACGTATAAAAACGGACGAAAACGTATAAAAACAGACGAAAACGTATGAAAATGGACGAATATGTAGGAAAACGGATGACAACGTCTGAAAACAGACAAAGATGTATACAAACGGACGAAAACGTATGAAAATGGACGAAAACGTAAGAAAACAGACGAAAACGTATGAAAACGGACAAAAGGAGATGAAAACGGACGAAAACGTATAAAAACGGACAAAAACGTATAAAAACGGACGAAAACATCTGAAAACGGACGAAAACAGATGAAAACGTATAAAAACGGACGAAAACGTATAAAAACTGACGAAAAAGAAAATGGACGAATATGTATGAAAACGTACGAAAAAGAAAAAAAACGAAAAAAAAAAAAATGATTTAAAAAAACGTGAATTAAAAAAAAAGGCAAAAAAAAAAAAAAAAAAAAAAAAACTCCCTCCGTCCCTAAATAAATGTCCACTTGGACTTTTTGCGGTCTTTATTATTCAACTTTGACCATAAATATTTTTATTTGTGTTATATAATACTTGATGAAAATTATACCAATGAAAGTACTTTTAAAACCCAATCCATTCATATATTATACATCAAGTATTATATAACACAAACAAAAATATTTATGGTCAAAGTTGAATAATAAAGACCGCAAAAAGTCCAAGTGGACATTTATTTAAGGACGGAGGGAGTAAAAAAAAAATCCATTTAGAAAAAACGTGAATTAAAAAGAAAAAAGACAAAAAAAAAATAAAAAGAAAAAAAGACAAAGTAAATGGAAAAAAAGACATGGACTTAAGTTTCCATATTAAATTTTAGGTTAATCCCCATTAGATCAAACTAGATGAATGGTGAAGATTGATCCCTTGATATGTAAACAAAGTTTTGTCCTCAAATGATGTTAAATCATATATTAAAGTTAAACTTTATGAATAGTAACCCATGACGTGACATCGTTCCATTGTTGCCACGTTGCATCTCGTTCTACTTTTTCGATTTTGTCATGTCGTATCCCGTTTTGTTTTTATTCTTGGTTTTTTTCCTAGTTTTTTTCCTTCATAGTTTTTCTTCATTTTTGACTCTTTTTTTTATTGCACAAATATATATATATATATATATATATATATATATATATATATATATATATATATATATATATATATATATATATATATATACTGCATATAACGCGCCCTTATATATATATATATATATATATATATATATATATATATATATATATATAATATATATATATATATATATATATATATATATAGGGGCGCGTTATATGCAGTACCAATATTATATACAGTACTTTACAGTACCATTTTAGAGCAATATAGACCCTTGGATCATTTGATCAATGGTTAATAATAGATGATGGCATTTATGTAAATAATTCAAAAAAAAATTTGGCTGGAAATATATTAATAAGGGCAAAATTGGTATTTAACAAATCTTATAAACACTAACCGTAGTAGTTCATGTTCAGTTTGATATCAACTAAACCCACAAATGCAGGAACCACTTGCATCCATGATAAGACGGGAATTTAAATTCCCCATTTCTCTCATGATTATCAACTACACGATTTATTATCCAAACCCAGATTAAAACACAGATCTACTATCACAAAAACACACACATTCCTAGGGTTTTGGAGATCGGATTAAAAAAAAAAAAAAATTGGTACAATTAAAGAGATTCAAATAGAAGGAAAATGGAAGGTAACCTAATTATGTTTTTGTACTTATAATTATAATTTTTTTTTTGTGTTTTATTTACAATGAGGAACATTAACTATATAAATTTGTTAACATTAGTTGAAAATGAAATTGAAAAGGGTGATGCATGTGTGTTAAATAGGAATGATCGGCTTATAAATAATAAGAATGTGTTAAAAAGAATCATAAAATGTTATTTCGATTGGTTTGGGTTAAAGATATTTTAAAAATTATGAAAATTGAATGAATTTGATAACAGTATTTCGTTTGATTATTTGTTTTTTTTTTTTTTTTTTTCTATTTATATGTTTCATATATGTTTTTTATGTTTATTAAATTAAATTGATGTGTGAAAAATAAAAAAAAAAATTAACAAAGTTGAATGAATTTGAATGAAGGAGTAATAGGTGTGTTTGGATATGCGTAAAATAGAATAAAGCATAAAATATACTTATTAATGTACACTGATGTTTGATTATGGTTAAAATTCTATGCTAATCATGTAAATGGAGGTAACAAGGGTATTTGGTATTGGTTAAATTTAATGAAAGTGTGTTTTTGGGATATTGTTAAAAGTTAAGGAAAGTGTGTTTGATACTTGAATTAACATTTATGTTTATTGTTAGAAAACCTGTAAAAATAGTGAAATTATCATGGATGAAGAAGTAACATGGGTGTTTGATTATAAGGAAAATAGCAAAACATATTTTATGATTTAGTAATCTGCAGGTTTGTTTGGTTATTGGAATAAATTTGTGTAATTGTTATTCTTAAGTGAAGTAACATTGATGTTTACTGTAATGAATTGATGAAAAAGTGTGGATTATTGTAAAATAAAGTAAGGAGTTAACATTGTTGTTTATGGATATGGGTATAAGTTATTGAATTTGATATTGTTAAGTTAAGTAACAATGATGATTATAGTAATGAATTGATGTTTTTAAAGGAGTTAACTTTGATGTTAATGTGCGTCTGTCAGATTTAAGGAGAAGCGGAAGGGCAAAGGGAAAGGCAGTTGTTGAAGAACCAGATGACACAATAAATGTAGAAGAAGAGGAGATGGATGACGATTTTGTTGACACAGCGTGGGACTACTCAGGTAAAATGTTTACAGGGTTGGTTGGAAAATGTAGTAATATCAGTTAATTCTAAAAAATAAGAAATGTGAGTTAACATTCTGTTACTGTATACATATTAGGATTAAGAAGAAGTCAAAGGAACAAAGGAAAAGAACTAGCGGATGAAGGAGAAAGGGAGAAACTTGAATCTGATAACAATGGTAAGTAGTTGTGGGTACTTGTAGATATGAACTGTTTGCATAAATGTTTAGGTGTGAGAATACATGTTTGTAGTATGTGTTATTGGATATAAAGTTGTCTGAATATATGTCACTAAAAAGTGTGAAGTGTTTGAATAAATGTTACTGTGTGTGCATAAATGTTTTTTATATGTGTTACTTGAAAATTATATATGTGCATGTATGTTTCTCTAATGAATAATATGTGTTAGTTGACAATAAGTTATGTGCATGTATGTTTATATAATGAATATTCTCTAAAGTAAAATAAAGGAATATTGAGTAACAGGGGTGTTAGGATATGGGTTTAAAAAAAATGAAACATAGTGTTAATTAGTAAAGTACAAGGGTGTTTGGATATTGGTAAAAGATTATGTTTATGTTATTGTTTCTCCATATGCTTACATGTTTTGATGTCTTATCTTTTGATACAGAGGAAAATGAAAAAAGAGGGTCAAAAAGATCAAGAGATAAGAATATGGTAAAAGAAATCGAAAAGGCGAGTGGTAGTAATGTTGGAAGGGTTAAAAAAATGAAAAAAGAAACAAATACGAATAAACCAGGGCCTAGTAAACCAGCATCAAAAAAAGTTTCATCACCAGGTTTACAAACGAGGTCTAGCCCAAAATCATTATACTTAGCCTGCTCAACACTTAAGCCAAATCAGAAAGCATGCTTGGAAAAAATAGGATTTGGGGGGGTGATTCAATTCAAGATGGACGGCATTCCTTCTAGATTGGGACTCTATGTTGTAGATAACTTTAATGAGAAGAAAAAGGAAATTAAGTTGGCGAGAGGTTCACTTGTATTAACAAAGGAGTTAATAGGTGAAATGCTAGGGATAAAAAATGAAGGAATTGATATTCTAGCAGGTGGAGAAAAAAGAGATGATAAAATGATTGAGATCTGGAAAAAACAATATGAGGGTGTTAATGAGATTAAGCCGGCTGATGTCAAGTTCATGATTAGGAATTCTAAAGAAGCTGATCTTAATTTCAAACTGAACTTTGTTGTTCTTTTTACATCTTTAATGGGAACAATAAAGCAGAAAGGCGTATGTGATCTGAAGATACTAGATTACATCACCGCAGACACAAACCTTTCTGAGATTAATTGGTGCGATTATATTTGGAAGTGTCTATCGTCGTGCAAAAGTGGTTGGACAAAGGGCAAAAAGGATTCATACTTCCGTGGTCCACTGACGTTGCTTACTGTAAGTAATTCTTTGGTATTAATCATTATTATTATTATTATGTTTTTGTACATATGTGTTTCAAAACTGAAATTAGCATAAAGTAAATACTAATGTAATTATTAAAATTATTATGTAACAGTTGTGTTACGTTGATGGCACAAAGTGCAACACTTTTAGCATTGGGCGAAAGAGACCCCCAACATCTGTATGGACAGACGAGTTGTTAAGTGAAAGGGAGCATGCAGAGGTGCTGGCAGGAGGTTTTGGCTTAGGAGAGGTTGAAGGACCTTTTGTTGCTGAAGAAGAGGATCCCACGCCGGAGGATATAGAGGTAATTTGTAATTTGACTGTTAAACTATTATATTGTGTGCGTGAATGTTGGATAAAACATACGGTTCTTTTATAGATGGTTTGAAGTTAAATAAGCCTTTTTGTGGAAAAATTGGATGGAAATGAGGGTACTTTCAAGCGTTAATTTTTGGAATTTTTAAAGCCGAATGTGTTAGTATCTAAGGCGAAGGACAGCATATGTGTGTGATAAGCTAAATAAGCCTTTTTTTTTGGATAAATTGGAGAAAATGAGTCTACTTTAAGAGTTATGCTAGGTAGTATGAATATAGTATGTTTGATTCAGGTAGAAATTTTACAAACATACGGAATCTATGATAAGTTAACCCCGAATGCGTATACTGTACATCACTTATATTGTGTGCGTCAATGTTGGATAAAACGTATAGATTTATGTAATTTGTATTTTGACTATTTAACTATTATGTTATGTGCGTGAATGTTGGAAAAAACATAAAGATTTATGTCTTTACATGTGTTTCAGGGATGTGTGTGGATGTTAAAGAAATATGTTAAAGATATAAACAAAGAACGTCAAGGGTTTGAGAAGACGTTGGATGCTGCACTACAGATGTCGGCAGGGGACATTGATTTGAATAGTTTGATTGAAACGTACATTGGTTCTTTGAAGCACACATCGTTTGGTAACCCATCAAACGATAAGGAAAATTTGGAAATCCCAAAAGAAAAAGAAAAAGATGTACAGGATGAAGATGGCATAGAAGCACTGATGGAGGAAGGATCCCAATTTAAGCAAAACGAGCAGGGAAGCGATGCTAGAACAGGAAGTGTTGAAATGGAAGAGTGGGGACCAGAGACACAGCGTTTGGCTGTGCAGCTAATAGATAGTGCAGCAGTGTCCGGCTTTGACTCGCCCGGTGCCATGATTGGACCATTAACACAAGAAGCATTTATAAATGTAGCTGCTGATGTTGATCGGTCAATTCAAAAGACAAAAGCCATGAAAGAACTTGAGGAAGGTCCAATTTTCAGTCTCGGGTTGACACAAGATTATGAAACGGCGAAGGACAATTTTGTTACACCATCAGCTTATAAGGAAAGAACAATTTTTAGTCCGGTTCCGATCAATGTGTGTCCACCAAAAGATGAATATAATCATGTTCAGCGTGAAGGAAAGAGGCAGACGAAAAAACCTCAAATAATGAGGTCACCCTTCGTCCCGAGAATCGTGGTAGTTGATACTAACTATACCACCGAGGAAAGTAAGCTCACGAAATACCTGTTCCTCATGACTGCGGATGATATGTCGTAAGTAAATTATTAAATGAAATTATATATTTTGCATTTCTGCATTCATGTTATGTAAAAGAAAATGAAGAATTCTTACTAACCTTGTTGTTTTTTGGTTGTTAATAGTGAGGTACTGTTCATGTCAAGATGTGGTAAAGTATTAACCAGAGAACAGCTGCACGACTTGGGAGAAGAGTATGTTCATAATTACATGCTGGACGTGTGGGTGGCGGTAATGAATTACATGGAGGAGTATAAAAGCAATGACTCTCCTTTGAGACTGTTTTTACCTACATATGTGGTGGTAAGATTATTTGTGATATATATTCAATTCTTATGAATTGCAACAAGTTAATTATATGTAAACAAATGTGACGCAGGACAAGAATAATTTTACTGATGATCCATATGATAAGGAACGGTTACAAACATTGGTGCAACATGTTGAGAAGGCGGCTAGAAATAACAATGACTTTAAAAATATGAAGAACATCGACATTGTAAGTATATTTAAGTAACTTTATATACATTTATTTTAATAAGTCGGATGATTAAGTAACTGAACTAGAGCACAGCTGTATTTGAGGTGTAAATGACTATAGATGTTTTAAGTTTAAGTTTTTCTAAGATTTGAATAGTTTTAGAAAATTGGCTGTGGACACTACTGTTTGGTTAGTTAGAAGTGTCTACGTGTCTATTGTCGAATAACTGTAGCTTGTAATGGTCAGTTGATTAGTATGTTGGGTATTCATAAATGAACATAGTGCATTAGTTATGTGTCATAAGTCCATATTTATGAGTTCGGATGAACTAGTGTATTAGTAGGATATCTTGGGTCATGCATTATGCGTTGCATATATGTTTAGCTAGTTATCTTATATGTTGCGATCAAATAGAATTTTCCATGTTTGTCAACAACGTAATATGGACGGACTGTCTAACTGTCTCATTATTATAATGCAGGTTTTTATGCCTATCGATAATGACGAGCATCAATTTCTATTGGCTTTTGACATAAAATGTGGGTCTGTGATCATGTTCGACCAAAAAAAGAATGCAAAGAATGTCAGAAATCCCAAAACTAAGAAAAGAAGAGTGATTAATAACGTGACTGTTGCAGAGATGCTCGTAAGTACAATTAGTACAACAAATGTGTTATTCAACTTAGTAGTAGAAATAAATTGAAATTGTCCATGATGTTATGATGCTAACCGTAAACGGTATACAATGTAGGTTGCTGATTTTTGCCGATATCTTTTTGGTATAAGTCATCCTAAAGCTGGATACATAATTAATGTAGAACCGGAGATTGTTGAGTTTGAAGGGCAAAGTGCTAGGTTCAAAAATTATGCTGGTATGTTTGTGATGCGTCAGATGGAAACGTACATGGGTAAGGGAAAGAGTAAGTGGGATTGGGGCCTAGATGGAAATCAAGGTAAACTACAGAAGCAAATGGTAATATTAAAAAAGAAATATGCTGCACGTATCCTTCTGTCAAAATGCAACTTGTTAATGGAAAGGGTGAAGAACAATATTGAGAAGATGGCAGGTGAAGTGACAAAAATCCCTTTGATCAAAGAGACGGCAAAGGCAAAATGAATGGAAATGAAGCTTATATTGTCTTTTGGTTTAATAATTTGGTTAAGTAGGATTTCCACTTAGGTAACACGTATGTTCAGTTGTTATCTTTTTTTTTTTGGTAGACGGTTCAGTAGGATTTCTACTTAGGAAGCTAAACAATGTTATTCTGAATTTGGTTCTGTAGGATTTCAACTTTGTTTTAATAATTTGGTTCTGTAGGATTTCGTGTGACTTTCGATAGTGTTATTGTGATTCAATTGGTAATTGGTAACACGTATGATCAGTTAGCATGGTTTTTTTTTATAGACTAAAATGTAATATATGCGCCGGCGGTATTAAGCTTTGATATTGTTGTTGCATATGTAATCTATGATTGATTATGATTGTTCATGTATCATTTTATGAGAAAGATAAAAGTAGATGAGACTTTGATATTGTTGTTGTAGATGTAATTTATAAAAAGAGAGTATGCTTGAACATGATTGTTCATGAATCATTTGATGATAAAGCTAAAAGGATACGGATGAGACTGGAAACCTCAAGATCCTTTCATTTATATGGGAAAGTAAAAACTGAATGATTCATTGGAAAACATCAGTTTAACTAAAGTAAAACATGAATGATTCATTTAAAAGTTAAAGGCTACTGATATGAGACTGATGATAGTGGAAACCTCAGTTACCAATACAAAAATAAAAGATGAATGATTATTTGGAGAAAACATGTCTTCAACGTGTTAACATGTACGCAATGGTTCTGAAAAACAAATGCTAACTTTTTATACTCTAATAGAAATTAAGTTTAACTACTAGTAAAACATAATTTTATTAATATCCAGATTAAAAAAGACACTAAAAAAAAAAAAAAAAAAAAAAATTTAAACCAAGTAGCTTATTCTTCGTTATCTTCATCTGTACTTTCTTCATCATCACTTCCATCTTCTTTATGAACTGCATCTTCATCATCATCATCTTCATCATCCTCGTCGTCTTCGTCATCTTCATCTTCAACAATACTTTTGCGTTTATCATGGAAACGCCTGTTATGACCTTTTGCGCCACAAATACTGCATGTACGTTTTTTGAATGGAACTTTCCTTGTGGTTCTTGGTTTTTTTGCTGCTTTACCCTTTTCAGCCGCATGTTGTATTCTTTTAGAGCCCTTGGTACTAGCTTTTTTAGGATTCTTGATTTCAACTATTTTAGGTACAGTAACACCAAGCATATCCGCATATAATGCGTCCTTGTCAACATTTAGTGGTGGCATCTCATCCTCTAGTTGTTTCTTCCACTCTTGGACCTTTATAAGGAACTGAGATAATTTGTCAATGTCGTTCCTTATAAGACTGACACACTCATCAATTGTTGCATGAACATCAGATGCTATCCTATCTGATTCTTCAACGCAAGGACCATATCTATGTCTCTTGTCAAGCAAATGGGGAGGAAGAACGTTTTTTGTCCAACGACGATTTATGTATGGATTTGGAATTCTGACAATATCATGAATCCGAAAAACACAAAATATGTGTCTACAAAGATAACCATGGCGGTTATAATGACCGCATGAGCATTGGACAATACCATCCATTTTATTAAAAAGAACCTGAAACGTAGCGATAAAGTATATTATGAAAAAATAACAAATTATATGCCAATAATTACTGCAATTAGATGGAAATGAATAAAAAAAAACATACCGTTGCATCTATAACTTTATTAGATCGCTTGTCCTTTTGTCGTATGTTGCAAGTTTCAACAGAACCTTCAGAATGAGAACTAATCTGTGAACATGAATATAAACCCTTGTGGATTTCATTTTGAACCTCCCTGAATATCGAGTGTGTATACACTATACGGGCATGTTGCTCAATTGGTAATTCAGTCAATAAAGAAAGATTGGATTCATTTTCCTTATTGTCCAAAACACGTTGTGTGTATCTTTGTTTCTCCATGGCAGATTCGAAACATAACATAAACTGAACAAACGTGTTACCTTTATGTGAAAAAATCTGGAAAAACGCATTAGAACTCTCTGATCGAGACGTGGTCTTCATCAAACCACACATAGGCACGTGACTAAAATAACCGGGGATCCACCTATCTCTAATTTCGTACATGTCGGACAACCATTTGTTATCATTCAACTTATACCTGGTAATTAAAGCTTTCCATCGTTCTTCAAAAACTTGAGGACTAATGTATACATTCCAAATGAGTTTGTGAAAATCTTTCCTAAACTCAGAATCATCATCAAGATCACCTAATACCTGTAGAAACAAATAAAAATTTATAAAATTAGATGGAGCATAGATGCACAGTATGCTGTCATAAAGTTGAACATCAAAAAAGATACCTTCCCGGGCAGCTTTTGCGTTATGTGCCACATACATAACCTATGATGAGACTGGGGGAAGTTTTTTACAACAGCCTTCCTTAAAGCAGCATCTTGGTCTGTAAGGGCAAGCAGTGGCTGCTTTGTATGAACTTTTAAAAACGCCTCTAACATCCAGCAATATGATTCGTACGTTTCATCGCACAACAAAGCAGCACCAAAATTTACGCATTTTTTATGGTGGTCAATACCAGTAAATGGGACAAAAACAAAATTATACCTGAAAAAAAAAATTGTTAAAAAACAAAATTAATGCACATATGTAATTAAAAAAATAAATAAATGTGAAAATTACTTGTTAGTCCTGAAAGTAGCATCGAAGGATACAACATCACCAAAAAGACTATAGTTGCACTTCATCGTTTCGTCAGCCCAAAACAAACTGACCAACTCTTCCTGATCAGTATGATATTCAAAACTGAATTCGGGAACATGTTTTTTCCTATTAATCATCTTGTCAACTAGCATCTGTGCATCCCTGTCTCCAACGAATGAGTTCACAGCACGCCTAAAATTACTCCAATCCATGGGTGTTCCACGTACTTTATCATAACCACCCATAAGAGCTACTTTTAGTCTGTGCGCTTGAGTAGGACCAACATTGGAAAGCGAAGCCCGGTGAATAAAGACGTAATCACCAAATTGCAACTGTCTTCGAGCTCGTGACAGATCCATATTGTTCTCATTCATAAGTGGATGATTGTGATTTTCCACAAAGTCGAAAACCTTATAAGCTGGTGTCCCACGAATAGCTCTCAAACCAATCTTTGCAGGACAATTACATGCCTTTGACACAGTTTTTCTTTTTCTCTTTCTTTTATTTTCACCTTCCTCATCTTCTTCCTCACCTTCCTTCAATGTATTTACTTCAACTTTCGTTCTTCGTTTACCAGCTCTGTTGCATAATATGTACCTATGTGTGATTTCACCTTTTTTACGTTTTACATTTGACTTACGGATGTTGAACCTACCCTTCTGGGAGTATTCCAAGTACATGTCATAGGCAAGTGCATAAGTGTCAAAAATATCACCCCTCTTAGGTTTCTCATCTTCGGGAATATTTGGGGCCCAATACGGGGTACCTTTTGGAGTGGGGACAAATTCAGGATCCGCCTCATATAATTCAATATCAGATTGATCTACAACAATAATAAAACATTGGATTACAATATGCATTAATGTTTATGGTACATCTAAATAAACGATAACTTCTAAAAATATACTATGGCAGACTGTTTTATTTTAAACATTAACCATATATGAGTTTTGCAAATAATAATTCAATGAACAAGGGTTTTATACTAAACATATATTCTGCTAAAATCAATAGACAAACATAACATATTAAACACAAAAGATAACATTCTGCTTCAACAACAGTTTAATATATAGATAACATGTATGCAAGGCTTAAAAAAACAGGAAAAATATACTAAACACATTTAGCCATAACATATAAACCATTTATAAATTACTAAACAATTAAAATCGGTAATTAATCTAAGAATGACAATAATGTCAAGAACATGTATACAAGGCTTTATAAAACATAAACCATTTATAAACCTATGATTGGATAAAAAAAACAATTAAAATAAACATACCAGACTGTTCTTGATGATCACTTAACACAAGTGATTCATTATTCACTTCTTGCACATCCCTGGACGTTGAACCCTCTCCTATAACTGTCGTACCTTCTTCAGTGATCTCAACCATTTGTTTTCTCGAATATTAGATAATGAATTACGGTTTTATGTGATTGGATTGTGGGATTGATGAATATTTATACGTAAAAAAATTGTGATCATGATGGATACGTACCAAATTTGTGTCAATCTTTGATGAAAACATCGTGATCCTGATTTGAATCAGATACGTAGGGAAAAAAATTGAATCTGATAACCCCTAAAAAAATTGAATCTGATATCCCCAATATTATAGGATAAATACGGAATTCAAAATTATTTGTGTAAATGTAAAATACCCTATATACCCTTGGATGCTATTATGAATTAAATAAATGGAAATTAATTTACTAAATTCTGATTGGTCAAGATTGGTACTGTAAAGTACTGTATATAAGATTGGTACTGTATAGAATACATCACTATATATATATATATATATATATATATATATATATATATATATATATATATATATATATATATATATATATATATATATATATATATATATATATATATATATTCGATACTGTAAACTTTTAAACATGGTTGTATATTAAAGTTGAACCTTATGAATATTAACCCACGACGTGACATCGTTCCATTGTTGCCACGTTGCATCCCGTTCTAACTTTTCGATTTTGTCATGTCGTATCCCGTTTTGTTTTTTTCCTTTTGTTTTTATTCTTGGTTTTTTTCTTTCATAGTTTTTCTTCATTTTTGACTCCTTTTTTTTATTGCACAAATATATATATATATATATATATATATATATATATATATATATATATATATATATATATATATATATATATATACGAGCTGGTGAGCCCGCGCGTTGCTGCGGGAATGCCTTGGAGAAACGCGCGAGAATGCCGTGGAGCGTGTGTATACAATGTGGAAACATAATTCTAAACACATTAATCTAAAAAAAGTGCAACAATTCTGATATTAAGATAATAACTATTTTTAACAAAAGTTATTAGTACCATGTATTCGAAAAAAATTAGTAAACAATAATAAAGTTTAGAAGAAACCAGCACAACCTAGAAAATTTGAAACGTATCGCATTTGCAAAATATAATGAATTTTTTAAAGTTATGCATATTTATACTCGTTTTTGTTGGAAAAATGATTTCGTGAACAATGGCGCAAGTTTCGTAAATTTTCGAGTCCGTTTGGTATGTCGAATGAGCCCCGAACCGCTTTGACGAAAAGTATTGCTAGTTGGCAACTATAGCCCCCTCCATTTTGTTTCACTTCCTACCCTCACACTTCATATTTTCATTTCAACCCTTCCTTCTTTAATATAAAAACTCATTATTTTTATTTTTATTCATTTTTACACACACACACACTCACATATTTCTCTCTCTATCTCTCCCCCTTCTCTCTAAAATCCGGCCGGCCACCACATCCGGTACACCAGCAGTTTCCGGCGACTTTTCTGGTCACCGGAATATTTTTCCGGCCATTTTTATTTTATTGCACCAAAAGATAGATCGGGCTATCCCCTCCCTCTCTCTTCCACATCCGACCACCACACCGGAAAAAAATTCCGGCCAAACTTCGGCTACTCTTTTTCTTGTTCCAAAACTTAGATCGACCCACCCCGACTTTATTTCTACCAGCCACTCGCTGCCAATCACCACCGTACACCGGCACGCTCCTCCCCACCTCGCTGCTGTCACCACCAAGAGCCACCACAGCCCTCCCCACCATCGTCCCACGGTAAAAATCAACCACGCGCCTCCTTTTTGGTTTTTAATAAACATTTTAACAAACCCTAATTTTTATTTTTATTAAATCCGGATTTTAAATAAATTTTATTAAAAAAAAAAGGTTTAGAAACCCTAAACTCGTGTGGATCTTTTGCTTGGTCGCGGCTCACAGTTGACTCGGTTAACCACCGAGTCAACTCAGTTGAGTTTGCTCTTTTAATGCTATTGATGTTGTTGTTGAGTTTGGATGTGGTTTTGTTTGGATTTGGTTGTGGATTGCTCTCGGCAGCCACGGCTAGTCCAAGCCGTGACTCACGGCGACCACAGTAGCAATAATATTGATTTTTTTTCGTAGATTTGTAGTTTTTTTAATTGATCCGTATAGATGTATATGTTTTTTTTTTTGTAGATCTAACTTTTTTTTTTTTTTTTTTTTTTTTTTTTTTTTTTTTTTTTTTTTTAGTGTTGCCGTTTGCCGGAAAATTTTAAGGTTACCGGAAAAAAATCGCGTTGCTGCTGCGGCTGATTTGTGCTTTTTTTTTTTTGGGCTAAATAAATTGTTGTATGTGCATTTTTTGTTTTGATTCTTTTTTCTTTTCATTATCGGTTTGTTATATATATGTCGGAATTTGAATAAGTTGTTGTTCCTTATTATTTTTTTTTCTTCAGATTTGTTTGTGGTTAAGTACTGTTATGCACTGTTCGGGTTACTGTTCCTAAGGGTTGGGTTTTAGAATATATATATATATATATATATATATATATATATAAAATATATTCGATACTGTAAACTTTTAAACATGATTGTGTTATTGTCTTTAAATAAATAAATATATAAATATTTATATGCCAAAGTATTTAGCAAAAATATATAGCGATACAACATCAATAACAGAATGTACGACATGACACTATTCTGCTTCCGCCACGTTGCACCCCGTTCCACCCTTCAGATTTTGCCACGTCGTACCCCTTTTTTTTTTTAAATATTATTTTTTATTTCTTGCACAATTTTTTTTTCTTTATGTTTTTTTTTGTTTTTTTATTTTTTTTATTGCACAAAATAAATATATGTATTCGATATTGCAAACTTTTGAACATGGTTTCTTGCAAAAAAATAAATATTATCTATTCAATACTGCAAACTTTTGAACATAGTTATGCCAAAACATTCACCAAAAATATATAGCGACACAACATCAGTAACAGAACGTAATCGAAATAATTGAAAACGTGCAAGAGATACCTAATGTGGTACTTCCCTTAAATATATATGTATTTCATATGACAAAATTTTAAACAAAACTATCCATGACAGAGTAGTTTTTAATTAGGCAGGTGTAGATTTCACACAAGTACACTATCATAATGAAACCATATCAACATGATAATAATGCGGGCCTAAAGCCCACCTAGTTTATTTTAGTAGGAAATAAGTGTCATTGGGCCTGATTTGGGTCGTAAAACACCTAAGTAAATAAATAAAAGGCCCAACTAGTGTGGGTAAATCGGCCTGTCTCATTCATTCAGAGGCCTGGATTAAAAAAAACAAATAAATATACGCGCCTACGCGGCCATTTATTTATAACTTAACAGCGTCATCTCCGTGGAAATTCTCTCATATCTTTTGCAGTTATGCGATGCTGTCATACAGCACTAAAATAATACCCGATTTATGTGAATTTTGGAAACCCGAATCTCGAATAATCCTATCCATTCACACTCATAATAACACTAGGTATTTTGCTTGTATATCAAGAAACACGGTATGCATGTAATGAACAGATTCTTTCTTAAAAATAGAAATAAGCTATTTATAGAATGCCATGAAGCTACCAAGAATGAGCAATGAAGTTTCATGGCATTGCATGTATATATAGTTATATGTGTATATATACAACTCATGTAGGTTTATATACATTCACTCGATTTCATATTCTCAATTCCATAACATTAATAGCAAAACAATATGGTTATGCAAATTCAGCCACAAGACATTGGGATCATGCTTCGTAGCCTCACGGGAGCTAAGAAACGATGGCGTCGAGCATACTTCACTATTTATTTCTCCAACACCATGGTCTCCATCGCCAAAAACATCGTCTCCAAGTCACTCCCCGTTTCTGAAGTCATTGGAAAACCGGCGTATTCCATCATTGAAATCATCCCAGAAATCGTGGTTCCCAAGGTTAGTACCCGTATCAATGAGTTGCCAGATCATGTTTCCAGTTTCGAAAGCATTGATCAGACACTACTCATTGATACTCTAAAAAATAAAGACTTGGAAAGGCTTTCCAAGTTTGATGGTGTCAAGGGCTTAGTTAAAGGCCTGGACGCTAATCTCGAAAAGGGAATAGACGGGCACGATTTAGATAAAAGGAGAAACGTGTTTGGTTCAAATACTTATGAAAAACCTCCTCCAAAGGGGCTGTTTTATTTCGTGGTCGAGGCTTTTAAAGATATTACTATTCTCATACTGATGGGATGTGCCGCTTTTTCTCTTGGTTTTGGTATCAAAGAAGATGGATTAAAAGATGGCTGGTATGAGGGCGGAAGTATATTCCTTGCAGTCTTTTTAGTAATCGTTGTATCCGCGATTAGTAACTTCAGGCAAGAGAAACAGTTTGAAAATTTGTCGAAAATAAGCAATAATATTAAGATTAATGTTCTTAGAGAAGGCAGAAGACAGAAGATGTCAATATTCGATATATTAGTAGGCGACATTGTTGTGTTGAATATAGGAGATCAGATTCCAGCAGACGGGTTATTTATAGACGGGCATTCGTTGCTCATCGACGAGTCAAGCATGACAGGCGAGAGTGAGCAAATAGAAGTTAATGCCCTCGGTAACCCGTTCTTGTTCTCTGGTTCCAAAGTGGCTGATGGGCATTGTCGGATGCTTGTGTTATCAGTTGGAATGAACACGGCTTGGGGGAAAATGATGAGTTCAATTACCAGCGATAATAATGAGCAAACGCCATTACAAGAACGCCTCAACAAACTGACTTCTTCAATTGGAAAGGTAGGTCTTAATTGCAGTTGCTTTATTAGTTCTTGTAGTTATGTTAATTCGTTACTTCACTGGAAACACAGAAGATGACAATGGTAATCCAGAGTATAATGGGAAACGAACGAGTGTCAACAAAATACTACATTCTGTTACGAGTATCTTCTCGGCTGCTGTTACCATTGTGGTAGTAGCTATTCCTGAAGGTCTACCGCTAGCCGTCACCCTCACACTTGCATACTCAATGAAGAGAATGATGGGTGACCAAGCCATGGTTAGGAAGTTATCTGCTTGTGAGACCATGGGTTCAGCCACTGTTATATGTACTGATAAAACCGGAACATTGACGATGAACCAAATGACTGTAACTAAATTCTGGCTCGGTCTAGAGTACATGGAACAACATTCTTCCAGCGTGATCGCCCTACAGGTTCGTGAACTTCTCCAACAGGGAGTCGGCTTTAATACTACAGGTACTGTTTTCAAATCTACTTCACAAACAGTGCCTGAATTCTCGGGCTCTCCAACTGAAAAGGCTATTCTATCATGGGCTGTTGCGGATTTGGATATGGATATGGAGAAACTGAAAGAAGATTCAACTGTTATTCACGTTGAGACGTTCAACTCAAAGAAAAAAAGAAGTGGTGTTTCGATCAAGACAAAAGACGATAACACAATTCATGTCCACTGGAAAGGAGCTGCAGAGATGGTACTGGCAATGTGTTCAAAATATTATGACAGCAATGGTTGTATAAAGATGATAGAAAGTGATTCGAGAACACAATTGGAGCATATAATTGAAGGAATGACAGCCAGTAGCCTTAGATGCATCGCTTTTGCGCATAAGCAGGTTCAAGAAGGTACTGTTTTAAGTGAAGAAGGGTTAACATTGCTAGGGATTGTTGGGTTGAAGGACCCTTGTAGGCCCGGAGCCAAGAAAGCTATTGAAACTTGCAAGTCTGCAGGGTTCGACATTAAGATGATCACTGGAGACAATGTTTTCACAGCAAAAGTGATAGCTGTAGAATGTGGAATACTTGAATCTGGTGAAGAAGTATGTTATGAGGAAGTGGTGGAAGGTGTTCAGTTTCGTAATTTTACAGATGAAGAAAGAATGGAAAGAGTTGACAGAATCCGTGTGATGGCAAGATCTTCGCCTTTTGACAAGCTTCTGATGGTGCAGTGCCTGAAACGTAAAGGTCATGTGGTTGCAGTCACGGGTGATGGGACAAACGATGCACCGGCACTCAAAGAAGCAGATATAGGACTTTCAATGGGGATTCAAGGGACTGAAGTAGCAAAACAAAGCTCGGACATTGTCATATTGGATGACGATATTGCCTCTGTTTCTACTGTATTGATGTGGGGAAGGTGTGTCTACAACAACATTCAGAAGTTTATTCAGTTTCAACTTACCGTAAATGTTGCAGCTCTTGTCATTAACTTCATTGCAGCCATTTCTTCTGGTGAGGTTCCTTTAACAGCTGTTCAACTGTTGTGGGTGAATCTGATCATGGACACTTTGGGTGCGCTCGCACTAGCCACAGAACGGCCCGCCAAAGAACTCTTGAACAAGCCTCCTATGGGTCGGGTTGAGCCCCTGATCACAAACATTATGTGGAGAAACCTATTTGCACAGTCTCTTTTCCAGGTAACCGTTCTATTGATCTTTCAGTTCAGGGGGAAGGCGATCTTTAATGTGAACGAGAGAGTTAAGAATACTATTATCTTCAATACTTTCGTGCTATGCCAAGTGTTTAATGAGTTCAACTCAAGGAAGCTGGAGAAGAGGAACATATTTAAGGGTATTTTCAAAAACTGGCTGTTTCTTGGAATCATCGGGATGACTATAATTCTTCAGATTGTGATGGTTGAGTTTTTGAAGAACTTTGCGGATACTGATCGAGAGATTAAATGGAGTACAGTGGGGAATATGTATTGCCATTGCAGCTTTATCATGGCCTATTGGATGGATTATGAAGTTGATACCGGTACCAGAGAAACCATTTCTAAGCTATATCAGACGCTAACATCCGTATTTGTTCAGCAAAATCTATTCACATCATTCATATTATTTTCTTTGTTACTTCTAGTAATTTAGTTTCATGTCATATCGCTGTATTTACCTACATTCTGATTCTATAACAGTGTTATTAATTTTATATGTTCTGTTCTTTCATTCGGCTTCATCCTGGTTGACTACGGAAAATGGGATCATTAAGTACATGACTTCTAAATGCATACAATAGGCAAAGATCACTCAAGTAACTTATGTCGATCTTGATCAACTATTTATAGGAAACAAATTCATCATTCTGCACTACGAGAAACTGTTTGAATATGATTTAATTACTACACTTCACTAATTCCACCAAATAAAGCATATCTGATTTATCTCAGTCATTTGTGATTAATAAACATCAGCTACTTCACCTATCTTGACAAATACTAGAAATAATCATCTGTTATTTCCTTGGTCATAGTAAAATGTCAGGACCTTGAATCATCAAACTTAGTTCTATGGTCCGTTTGTTGATTTTCCGGCAACCCCTTTGAAAATGTCAGACCTCCGAATGCATACCACATGATAGATAAATCAAACTTACCCAACAATCTACTCAGATAGTGGCCCGACCAAGTAATCCTCATTCATAAATGAAGTTTTCTTACAAATCAAGTGCTCATTGCAACTATTCTAATAGCAAACTAGTATAACACAAGTAATATGAATATGACACATTATATTCTCTTCTTTTCTAGTACACCACCACCCTCCTCCTTTTTTACACCACCGTCGCCGGCTATGGGCCAACGCCAAAAACGGCTGACGGTTACCCAAAAAACCTGCAGAGACCCTAATATTTTGTAATACTTATGTGATTTCTAATACTACAATTCGGTTAGTAATTTTGAATTCACCGGGCAATTCAGAATATATTGACTTTAACCATTTTTAACACACAAGCTTGAGCATTGGAAATCCTCTAACATCATCTTATCAACCAATCGAAAGACTAATCGATATTACATTACATTTTTTGAAAGAAAAAGATTTATGATCGTCTAATATTTGCATCAGTTTTCTCAGATGAAACTTAAACCCACAAACTCTTAATTGGCTGACAACAACCAATATTGCTAGGCCAAAGACCCCAAAGGTTAATAATAGTGATAAAAATGATTTCTCCTCCTAACCAATTCCACTTATTCTTTTTCATCATTTTCTGTCATGTTGTTGTTGGGACATGTTTTAAGATTATGAATTAGAAGGATATATAATCACGTGATCACAAACGTCTCGCTAATGGTGGTTGTCATTTCGGCCCACGATTTTTAAGTAATCATGTGATGTTTTGGATAACCGCCACCAAAGTGGCATAGTGGTTAGATGTCGTGAGATAACATGTTGGGAGTAGCCGAGGAAAGAGTTCTGAAATGGTCATGGATACCTGGTTAGCCGGTGTACATTTTTTTCTATATAACCTGAACAGAAAACCCCTCATTTTCCTACCTAACAAAAAAAATGTAGTAACCGAAATGATAGTAAAAGGGATGAACTAATGAAATACTGTTGTATTAAAAATAAAATCAAGGTTAACTTCATTTGAAATCAGATAACTCGCGTCTCAAGGATCATGTAGAGACATGGTCACAATGCGTTGAAAGCTTGTAGAAGATACGTTGGTTGATCAATAGGTATATCGGCCATGTTGGGATGATTCCAAGACCATAGAGATCATGACTTGGTAGGTTGCTGTTCGTAGCCCATCTGGAGGGCGGCCCATAAGGCTTAGCCATCTCATGAAGCCTATGGTTGAGGAGGCGGGTGGACTAGAGTCGGATTACTTGGGTCGGGTTAATCAAGTATTTAATTTATAAACTAATCCATAACCCAAATAGAGTTGATAATGAGAAAGTAACGTTTAACATAAATCAAAACTCTAAACTTTTCTTTAACCTTTATAAGACAAAAAAAAAGGTAGTAACTAACTAAAAATGATAAGTTAAAAAGATAAAAATATTACTAACAGCATCTGATATCGGCTAAAGTTGTCTACTTTTTGCTACTCAGCCTACTCTTGTTAAACAATCGGAAAAGAATACCTAATGTTAGTAGAAGACCCAAAATGTCTTTGTTGACCCAATATAGTAACAGATTATCACAAGCCCATTTTGTTTTGTTCTTCTTCTGCTTTTAACAAGCCCATCACCAATTCCTCCCACTTTTGTGTTCTCTTCAAAATCTAATCACTCTTTATAGCGTATGTATATTTGCATATGACTTTGCCAATGATGGTTTAGGGGTGCGCAATTGTTCAAGACTGGAACCAACTGGACAGAACCATCATTACTAGTTTGTGTTCGATTTCGGTCCCGGTTCCAAGCCAGAACGTGAACCCGACTCAAACATTAAATAACGCTCTTGTATTAAAATAAAAGAAAATTTATGGTTTTGGACCGGACCAAAACTCAACCAGGCGAGTACCATGTCGGACCGAGTATGCTGGTTTCCTACAGTATGGTTGCTGTTTGATTTGTGGTTTTGACCTGAGTTCTGAGTTCTGCACTCTTCTACATGAGTTGGTTAACCGGTTGAAACAGGTCTATTTATAACGGGTCAAACACAGGGTTGACCGATTGGCAAACACTTATTTGTCTTTTCTTTTCTAAAGGTTTACCTACAATAATTAGTGTTTTTAAATATGATTATAAACCTATATTAACTTGATGACAAAATATAAACGGTTTATGAGGTTTTATACATCCCGAAAAGTTGAAGTTTGACCCATTAGGGTAGAAAGGTATAAAGCAAAATGACTCGTTCATTTCTACTGATTCAGGCACAATCTGTTGCTGAAGTTTTGGTGGGCTAAAGATGAAATGTAAGTATCTTAGTACCTGAGTGAGATTCATGAATCTTTATGGGTTGTTTAAAGTGAACCATCGATTGCTGCAGTTATCGACAAGGAGTTGTGAAATCCTTTGACCGTGTATACAACTTATACAAGATGCACAAGGTCTGAAGTTGACAAACATTAGCTCCGAAGTGTTGAAAAGCGCTTTGTTTATACTTTGTATGCTGAGTTAGCTTTGTTCGTATATCCTTTTAGGTATTGTTCGATGATGGCGTTGAAGTATTCTTTGACCTCAAGCGGAAATGATGGATGATGTTTGAAGATGTGTCTACTATACCGGATTCTCCTGTATGTATCCTCCCCTATCTTTTAACAATGAAACTTCAAATGGACAGAACTACAGCAATTGAGCTTTGTGTTGTTAGTCTTCTAAGTTTTGTTGAGCGCACAATGAATCCAAATGGGCTTGATCGGGCTGTGTTTGACGTGGTAAAACTATGGGAGAGATAAGTATTCGATACTTTTTAAGCTTGAACCCATAACATCGGTATTGTAATAAGTTTCATTCATATGATACAAACACCACTTTGGTTAAAATGGCAGCGAAAACTGATCTAAAAGAGAGCTATGACGAGTTTGTGGCTGCAAGAAATCGGTTAATTAAGGTTACGAGTCTTTATCACTTCCCACATCTCCTTCCCGGTTTTTAGATTCCGGATTTGTAAAACCAGGTCTTTTGGTATCGACTGAAATAATAAACCTGTAACAATATTGTTCTTCTTGGGATCATCTAAGCCCGGGTCGATTACTTCCCCGACTCCATGAATTCTAAGAATGACCTCCAAACGCATCTTCTATATGGTGTAATTAATAAAGGCGTAACATAAAATATTTTTGTAAATGTTTACCAGTTTGTGATTTTGTAGGCCCAAAATAATTTTAAATACTACTGTACTAGCTACAAATGCATTCGTGTAACAAAAAGAAAAAAAAAATATTCACACTTTGCAATTATTCAGACAATCATATCACCATAATATAAAACTAGATATAATGCCCGCGCACGCGCGAGGTTTTTTCTAATCATTTAAATAAATTATTATTTTTAATTTCGGGTTTTAATTATTATATCAGGACCTTCAAAACCATTGTACTTTGATTGAGGTATTGAATTAGGGTTATTTACGAATGTAGTGGGTTTTAATATTAATTAGATTTGGAGGAGATGTTCTTGCGTCAATGATTGTGCTTGAATGAATGATAAGAGATCAAATTTGATTGATGGAGGAGGAATTTGGGAATGTTAGGACTTCAAATATTTAGTGGGAATGATACTAAATATTAAGTTTCAGCCCAAATCTTTGAAAAACTTGCTCCACCGTTTTCAAGTTTTAATTTTTTATATTTTGACACATATATTTTTGTAAGTTTTTATTGAATGATTACAAATCACATTCTTTTTTTTGTAGAATATGAATAAATTTAGAAGTATTTAGGCTTTTCTTATTTAATATTTAAGAAAATAATAATAATAATAATTTGATTATTTTGAAATGTAAAAGTCCCCGCTAAAAGTTTTGTTTTATTATATAAAAGATAGTGAATGCAAAATTTAAACGCATTTCTCCAAAAAGTCAAGACTTCACAAGTAAGAACGTTTACGAAAGCATCATACTAGTTCTAACATGCATGATGTGTATACACTTTGGTATATAAGGTAGAACCATTTCTCCTCTTTAATCTATGTGGGATAGAAAGTTCTCTTGGTTTTCACTTTTCACCAACAAAAACAATAATAAGGTACCTAAAACTTACTCTTTATACTAAATTCCTGTATAATTTCTAAGCGACGATGCAACCAGATACGAAGATCCCCTACGGAGTACTCCATCACCCACACCACAAATTCATTGTGACAAACAATATCGAAACAACTATTTCATTTAAGTAGGAAACCTTCATCTATCCTATCTTATACATGGAAAAACTTTCATAAAGTATCGGACCGCATAGGCTGCAAAGATATAATACTCGGCACGAAATGCAGAACCACCATTCGCCTAATTAGATTGATAATGGCAACTGACACAACAGCCTTCAAATCAAACATCATCACCATAAATTCATAGTCAGCCCACCGAGCGGACTCATTTCACCTCTAGCTCAATCCATCATCCAACTCTTTCTTATTGTGTGAAAATTAGTACTCTCACTGTTAGCGCCACCATGTCATCGGGATCAAAGCAAGATGCTAAACAAAGCATCCAAATAAAGGGTTTTATACAGTGGTTTCTCATCTAATATGTTTGTGAACGTAACATTAGCACATTGATTGTCATTTTGAGTATGCAATGCCGCTTTACATGTCAGCTAAGGGATCAAGAAGATCAATGAAGCTAACTTGTATAGATGATTAGATACGAAGAGATTAGTTTTGTGTGTGCTAAATAAGTAGCTTTCAGAACAGGTTGAGCAGTCATATCACTCAATGATACACTTCCATGCTTGGTCAAGATTCGCGAGAAAACATCTATATTCAACTAACATAGTTAAAAATCTAAAAATTTACATAACACCACACTACATGGCAATGCTTCGCTCCTCATGGAGTACTCTATCACTCACAACACAGATTCATTGTTCCAAACAATATGGAAACGATGTTTCATGAGAATAGGAGATCAGAAGATAAGCATAGTTGAGACTTTGTTCGAAAATCAACCGATGATATTTAAATGCATTTCCAAAAATATTAAGACTTCATATCAAGTTTCCCTTGATGCGTGTTTTCGTTAATGCAGAAACTCGTATAGGGGAGCTTCATAGTGATTCTAACACGGGTGTTGTGCATGCACTTTCGTATATAATGTAGAATCATATCTTCTCTTTAACCTATGTGGGATAGAATATTCTTTTGGTTTTCATCACAAAAATAATATTAGTAAGTTACCTAGACTTGCTCTTTCCTAATGAATTTGTACTATTCTAATCAATACCAAATATGTGCTCATTCAGTCATTATATATAAATCATTTGTCTTTTGAATCTACTCCGATAATTAATACTAAGTTATGGTATAATTATGAAGAGACGATGTAATATACGAAAATCCCCAATGGAATACCATATCACCCACACCACAAATTCATTCTTCCAAAAAACGTAGGTGAGATCAGATGTTTCATTACTTGGTCCATTCATTATTTGTGTAGTCCACGGTAACACTTAACAAGGCGAATACAACCTGCCTTCCACATTTACCATTAACGTAGAAACAGACATACACGGAAGCTTTATACTGATTCTAACACAGGTGTTGTGCATACACTTTGGTATATAATGTAGTAGAATCATTTCTTCTCTCTAACCTATGTGGGATATATAGAATGTTCTTTTGGTTGTCATCACAAAACAATACCAGTAAGTTACCTAGACCTTCTCTTTAGTCATGAATTTGTACTATTCTAATCAATACCAAATATGTGCTCATTAAGTCTTTATGTTGGAGAATTATCTGAAGTCTGATTGTAGCTTTTGCGTGGGTCAGGTTTCAGCAATACTAGTTGGAGTTCTAGTCCAACTCGTCCAAGTTATCCTAATAGTTATCTATTAAGGTTAGGATTAATGTAATCCTAGTTATAGTCCAACGCGTCTATGTTAGTCTATATATACCGTTGAAGGGTAGGGATTCACATTGTATCAATTGAAGTCTTTAAGTTAGATTTCTTCAATAAAGTGTTTGCGTGTTTCTGGCAATTGTTCCTGTTTTCTGTGTGTCGTGTGCATTGGTCTGATATGCTGTGTTGAACTCTCTAATTAACATTAATTGGTATCAGAGCTTCGTGAAACTTTGGATACCTGTAACGTTATCTGTAATCTACGAATAAGCATTTACAGAAACCAGAAGCAACCTTCATCTCTAACCTGCAATATAGAGGTTAGTCGTTGGTTTTGATCAGTTCAAGAGTACTGGTCACAGCTTTGTTCAGGTAAAACGAAAACTGAGCAAAAGCTATCTAGCCTTGTGATAAATGGCTGGATTGTTCCCCGTTGCAAACTTTTTTTTTTTGGGTAAAGGGATTATATCCGGTGAATATATTAAAATAAACTGTAATGTACGTACAAGAAAGAGTAGCTATGAACTACTCTTAGAAGACGCTAACTACGTGCTTTGAAACACTCAAAACACGACTACCATACATACAGTTTACTAAAGTTTCCCAAAAATTTGAATTAAGTTACTAAAGTTTTTTTTTGTTCAACCGGGTTACCCATGTTTACGGGTTTGTTAAATATGTTACTGAACTTTGTAAACGTTGACATTTGTTAGATTTTAAGTACAAAACGGTCCTTGTTGTTAGTCGGGCGTCACGGAATTAGTCCCTAGACTACTATTTCGGTTAGTCTGACCGTTTTTCTTATGTTTTCGTTTGTTTTCTTATGTTTTTATACGTTTTCGCCCATTTTCTTAACTTTTCACACATTAAGAGACTTTTTTCGAAATTATTTTTTTAGAAATTAATTTTTTTAGAAAAATTGATTTTTTTTTCGAAATTAATTATTTAGAAAATTTTTTTTTCGAAACTAATTTTTTTTCTAAAAAAATTAATTTTGAAAAAAAAAAAATTCTAAAAAAATTAATTTCAAAAAAAAAATTCGAAAAAAAAAATAATTTATCTAAAAAAATTAATTTCGAAAAAAAATTAATTTCGAAAAAAAAATTATTTTTTCTAAAAAAGTTAATTTCGAAAAAAAAATAATTTTTCTAAAAAAATTAATTTCGAAAAAGGTCGCTTAATGTGTGAAAAGTTAAGAAAATGGGTGAAAACGTATGAAAACATAAGAAAACGAACGAAAACGTAAGAAAAACGGTCAAACTAACCGAAATAGTAGTCTAGGGACTAATTCCGTGACGCCCGACTAACGACAAGGACCGTTTTGTACTTAAAATCTAACAAATGTCAACGTTTACAAAGTTCAGTAACATATTTAACGAACCCATAAACATGGGTAACCCGGTTGAACAAAAAAAAACTTTAGTAACTTAATTCAAATTTTTTGGAAACTTTAGTAACTTCTCTATGTATTAACCCCATTAAAAACTATACTAGATGTTTTAAACAGATAACAATGGAATACAAAAACTCTAGTATATGACTCGAACTTAATCGGTTCTCATTAAGTTTGCCAACTCTAGCATTCTTCTTAAACTTGCACTACTAGAGGAGAACAGGCTACGGCAAAAATCCCGACGACAAATTGTCGTCGGTATTTATCACTAAACGACAAAAAAATCGCTTGACCGAACCAATCCTGCGTTGAATTTTCTGGATGTTAAAATCCCGACGACATGTCGTCGGAAACATATTGGTCAAATTTGACTTCTCCAATAATAGCGAATAATTGGGCGGGAATTTGACCCGCCAAGATGTTACCGACGACATGTCGTCAGTAACATATAAACTAAAAAAATTATTGTAATTAGCTTTTGATTAGCGTTTGATTAGCATTTATTTTTGTCATTAGTGTTATTGTCCCGACGACATGTCGTCGGGACGTATTTAGACCAATTTTTGGCTTGCCCCGCTTGTGAATAATAGCGAATAATTGGGCGGAATTTTTTCCCGCCTGTTTTGTACCGACGACATGTCGCCGGGATTTTCTTCCCGCCTCATTTTACCTTTGTCCCGCCAATTTTTTTACTTATATATAAGGAATCATCCTCAACTCGGCAAAACGCACATAACCCAATCGTCAATTCTCACAAAACACACATAACAATGGCTGGTTACACGCCGGAAGAGGAGTGGTCAAAGGTTTTATCGTCGGAGGGTCTCTTTAATGAAGTTCTTAATACATATGGCTACGAAATTTATGATGAATATGGTTCTTATAAGAACATTAGCCCGTGGATGAGAGACCATATTCTGGAATGGTTGAGGAAAAAGCCGTACGATGTTGGACGCTCAAGCTGATGATGTTGGAGGAGAAAACACGTTGGAAACCAAAATTGATGATCTGGGAAATAGGATAACAAATCTTGAAGCTATGTTTGAACATTTCATCAAGCAAAGGAAAGCAAGGAAGGGAAAAGATGGTGCAGGTTCTAGCAAAGTGGGAAGTAGCAGCAAAAAAAAAAAAAAAAAAAAAAAAAAAAAAAATGAATGGGCGATGTTTGTTATGGTCTATGTCGTGTGTTTCATTTGCTTGTCGAGTTGTTTCGTTTGCTTGTCGAGTTGTTTCGTTAGAGTTGTTTCGTTTGCTTGTCGAGTTGTTTCGTTTGAGTCTGTATGAAATGTATGTGGTTGAGAACTCTTGTGTGTTTTAAATAAAAGGTTTGCCTTTGTGTCTGTTAATTGTGATATTGTTCTTTCAGTTTCATTCTTTATGCATATGTAATTTAGTGTTGGAAAATTGTATATTTGAAATACCCTGTTGTTTAAAGGGGTGTTTGGGCACCATAATCTGGTTAACTCATAACCTGGTCAACTTTACAAATCCATAAGGTGCTTTGAGGTTTCAAGATGTGTTTGATGGGAAGCATTGGGAATGTTTTGGGTGTGTTTCGACCCACCAAGAGACGGGTGTATGTCATGTTCGATAACTTTATCATTTCTATCTTTTCACAACAACAATAACAACATTTTATTAAACAACAACAATAACACAACAACAACAACAACAACACTACATACGAAGATTTTCTATGTCACCTAACAGCTCACAGAGTATTGCAAGTCTTGCCTCCAGCATCCTTACTCTTGTCTCTAGCACCTATATTTTTTATTCCAGCATGTTTATTGACCGGATCTACATACACTCCTTGTGTTAGATTAATACTTTGAATGATGTCTAGTCTAGCACGCAGAATTTATTAGCTAGCACTTAGAAGATTTGTTTGTTTGTGTTTTGTATTAACGAATCAACAAAGAATGAACAATGAACACAATATACTTCAACTTCAATGATTCAATATTATTAATAAATAATACGAGTGATCTCCTATCACTAGGGTTTACAACCTTGAATCTTAACAAAACAATATGCACATATTCATCCCTAAACTTTAACCTAGGCAATCCTTTTATAGACTAAGGATTCCTTTACAAGATAACTATCAACCTAATCGTATAAGCCTAACATTATAAGATATACATTAAATCTTTTCTATAATTATCTTCACACGATTTTATCTTCACTTGTATATATCTTATACGAAATCATAAACAGTACAAACTTCTTCATTCAACAGTACGAACTGCTCTTTGTCTTCAAAACTCTTCAGCAGTACTAACTTTCATCTTCAACCGTACTAACTACTATAGCTTAATTTCCTAACAATCCTCCCCTAAACTTATGATTTCTATCTAAATCACTAAGTTTCTTCAAATTAAGCTTCATCTTCTTAATGTGGAAAATTCTTTCAAACATCTATCACATCAGTCACTTTAGTCTTTGACTTTTCTTTGCTCTGCAAGGTTGAAAATCTTTGTAACTAACAAGTCTGCCATCTCAAAGTCTTCTTCAACCTTGAGTCTTCCTTGTACCATAGCCATTAACACAAATGATCTGAGTGGATAGTCCTTTTCCACCAACATATAGATTTCTATCCCATCTGGAGTAGAAACTCTATGTACTCCACACGATTCAAACAAATACCAATACACATCTTTAACTTGTGCTTCAAATCTCCACATTGACTCTCCACTATCAGGTTCATAGATTCTCTTCAACTGAACCCATAATTCTTTGTCTTTGTCTTCAATAGGATCTTTATCTCTGAATCTCTCTTTTACTAAGCTCCATAGTTGATTAAGATCTTCTCTGTCAAATCCTCTGAGTAAATCTTCAAACAACTTGTACCTTTTAGAAATATCACCAAATCTGACTATCTTCCATCCTTTCATTCTCCCATCAGTGAAAACTTCCCAGTCAATGATTGGATGTTTTACTTGTAGAGGTTTGATATATGAAGATTCTGGAACAATCATCATCATGCTCTTGATCTTCTCATTGGTTAATCCTTCTTCTTCAGACTTTTGTTTCTTTGCAGCATCAGATTCAAGAACCTCTGGTTGTCTTTTCTTTTTCCTTGTCATGTCCTCTCTGATTGGAGTATTCAGTCTTGCATATGCTTCAAAGAATTTCCTTTCAATCTCAGCATCTGTCCATCCAGTAAAGTCACTCATCTTGTAATTAGCTTGATTCTTCAAATAATGCTTCATGAAATTGAGTTTTTCCTTCCTGGTAGGTAACTTTGTTTTGTAACCTGACTTTTGCCTTTCTCTGATTCTGTGCATTAAGTCACTCCAAGTAGCTTCTCTATTTGTCTTCAAGATAAATTCTTTGAGCACCTCTGACTTTTCTTCTTCATTTAACTCCTGATCATTAAGAATCATCACAGCATGAGCTTTTATAATACAATCAGAATCCAACAAGTATTGAAGTTACTCATTGAACTCTTCTTGATTAAAATCTTCAGTTCTTGTTCTATCCATGAAACCAGCTATGTTCCTTTCATCATCAACAGCCATTTTCCTTGCTAATTCCTCATCTTGAGCAATCTGAGCTTTCTTAGCTTCTTCATCAGCCAAATCTTTTTCTATCATTTTCCTTGCCACTTCTGCATCAAAGTCTATCTGAACTTGAGTTTTTGGTTTTAATGTCTTGAGTCTTTCAAGTTCTTGAGCTGCTTCCTCTTCCTCTTGTGTCATAGCTCTTTTACCTTTGTCAGCTCTTTTTCTTTCATAAACTAGCTCAGCTGAAGTGTCACCAGTTGGAACTGCTTGATGCTCTGTCTCAGCAGTTGGAACTGCTTCAACAGTCTGAACTTTTTCTGCTTCTTGGGTATCAGTCTGAACTACTTTATGTTGTTCTTCTTCTTCCATAACTACATTACCAGAACCTTTATCAAGTTGTTCTTCTACTTCTTCTTCTTCTTGCCTCCCCTGAGAACTTGATCCATCCTTGTCTTTACCAAATTTCCTCCCCTGTTTGGAAGAATTTCCACCATCAGCATCATCCGAATCATCTGAGTCATCACTAGAAGAATCATCATCCAATACCATTTTTGCCCTTTTTTGCTTGAGTTGATCTTTCAGCTTTTTCACCTTTAAAGATAACCTGTTAAAAAATTTAACCGAATTCTCCTTGTGGGCTTTGAGCTCTTCCTTGGTGCTTGCAAGATCTGTCTCCAAACTTTCAACTTTGGCAACTAGCTTGGTACATAATTCCATCAATGCATTTTGGTTAGAACTACCCTCATCACTTCTAGCTGTGTGACCTGCTAGGAGAGGTGAATCATGGGGAAAGGATCTAGGAATCACTCTGGGTGTTTCCCTTCTCCTATAAGTGATGCGTAATTGTGATGGTTGAGTTCTTTCAAGTACTTGAGTGGATGTGTGATGGGGATCAGTTGGGACTGCTGACCCTTCACCCAACTCAGTTTGAAGCATTTGAGAAAACAATGGAACTGGTTCCCCTTGAAAAAGCCTACTAGCCATAGCCATATTTTGAAAAACTTTTGATTGAAGGCTAGGAGTAGCAAAAATTTCTGTTGGTTTTGTAAGCAAGTATGTCTTTTTATTCAAAAGTGTTTGAACAAACCTGGGATACATTAGAAACTTTGTTTTGCTGTTAACATTAGATTCCATACCCTCAAAAATAAATTTTGAAAAGTTAAAAACCTTGTTTGTAGACAAGCAAATGAGAGCAATAGCAATATTGCTACTGAACTGCTCCCATGCAGTCTTTTTAGGACTTAAACAATGTAAAAGGGTATGTATCAAAAATCTCTGATGAAGCGAAAAGTGTACCGCTTTTAGGGGGTCATTTAAGCCCTAAATCGTATTTATTTGATCAAATATTGCCCTAAATCGTTCCTTTTGTCATTTTAGGTACTTTGGAGAAGAAATCTGGAAAAGAAAGCATTTTGGACGTTTTTGGAGCATAAAAGTGAAGAATTCGACAAAATGCCAAAGCTGCTGGAAAAGTACACGTGACGGCGTCAAGGATTGCTCCTGACGGCGTCACGGCTTGGCAAAAGAGGTGGATATGACAAATACACGTGACGCGCCAGAGAGTTTTACAATGGAAATCTGACGGCGTCACCCTTTAAGGTGATCAAGGTCGTCACGGTTTAAGTTAAAGAGAGACGGCGTCAAGCACAATTTTGACGGCGTCAACCCTTGACGCGCCAGAGCGGATTTTGGAGGATTAAAGAGGGACGACGTCAGGAAGACCATCCGGGAACCCTAGCCGCGGCGAGGTGACGGCGTCACCTCCTACAACGTGACGCCGTCAGACCCTAAATTCTATATATAATTTTGCAATTTTTATTCATAGGGTGCAACTTTGTGAGGAGAAACCCTAAGACGAATTTTCTGCCATTTTTAAGGGTTTTATACCCTTGGATCTCCCATGTTTAATTGAAGATAAGTAATCATTTAATCATTCAATATGTCTATGTGTTGTTTGATTATATCTTGTTCTTGTCTTTTAATTAACATGCTAGGCTAGATTTATCTTGTGTTTGCTTAGATCTAATGAAACCTAACTATTGATTATCGGTTGTTGGTGTGTTATTAATTGTATTGGATGATTGTTTATCGATGTTAGGCTTAAGAAAACTGGCTAACCTCCTATACGGTAACTTGCTTGAACGTCTTAAGAAACATGAACCAATGCGTACTAAGGTTTTTATGGTTGTATTTAATGCATGAGCGAATTCTAGTGATCCCATGTTAGGAGCTTCTTAGCCGGCTCGACATAGGAGTGAAGTAGGAGCTTATAGAGTTGGGGAAGTACGTACGCCACCCCACGATTGGTATTAAGGAATACACCCGTCATCCACGCAATTAATACACACTAATCAACCGGTAAAAGATAGTTAGGGAGTAAGGAAATCTAAGTAAACACATTTCTCTCCATATAAGTTCCACAACCTTTTTATTTTCAGTTATTTTATTTTATTTGCAATTGTAGTTATTTGGGTTAGTTGACTAGCAACTAATTCCGCCCACTCCTTCAAACCCGAGATTTTACTTGCTTTCATAAAAAATTACAAAAATACAAAAAGAATCTTCCCTCACCCTTAGACCTATTAGAGTAGTTTTTCAATCCTAACGACACTATTCCCCTAGAGAACGATCAATCCCCCGGTACTTGCCACTACACTATACTACATCGGTCAGGTACACTGCCTGGTGGGGATTGCAAGCCTCTTGAGATCCCTCGAGAGGTAAAACCTGTTGTAAGGTCGCAAAACCACGCATCAATCTCCATTGAGGTGAGAAACATCCTTTTTGAAAAGTTAATTTATGTTCAGATGTATCATACCCCATTTTGGTAAGTTCTTCCCATATTTCAGTGTTGTGCATAGTGTTAATACCATCTGAGTCATTTAATTTAAGATGTCTCCTAAGTATAGACTCGGTAACAACAAAAGATACACCATCCACTTCAGAATGAATTTCTAAGTCTCCATCTTCACTAGTCAAGACAGTAGCATTCTGCCAGAACTGTGTGATGTGCGAGACATAAAGAGTAGGAGAAACAGTTAGAGCATACCTTATGTGAGAGTGGTTGAGAAAGTCCACAATCTCATAAAACTTTGGTCCATCTCCATCCTCTGTTTTCTCAAGAAACGCAACCTGATTATGACGCTTAACAAATTCCAATCCAGCCATTTTTAATGATGAAAAATGAAAGATTATAGCAATACGATGATCGTTTAAATTGGAATTGAGGTTTTATGTAGTCTATTGGGGTTTATAGGAACTGTTTAGGGTTTTGCGAAATAAGCGTATGAGATAAATTATCTTTAGAAATAGAATAAATGAATTTATGGTAAAAAGATAATTATCTTCTAGAAAAAAAAAATCCCTATAAGTACCTTAAGAATAATGGTTTTACCCCAACGACTATAAAATTAATTACTGACAGATTTTTACAACGGTTAGTTGAGCCGTACTAACTTTGTACTAACCGTACCAACTGTTGGAAAAATTTTGTTGAGCCGTATGAACTTATTAAAAAGGATATTAAAATACCATGGCTCAAACATAGTTTTTAGCAAACTATCAGCTATCAACGGATTTGATATGTCTTTACCAATAACCGTTTGCTTTGGACTAGCCAACTCTTCACACTTAGATATGGTGAGCTGATAACCATACAATTTTTGGTAAATTGTCAACCATCAACGGATTTGATTAGTCTTTACCAGATACCGTTTGCTCTGGACTAGTTGGTTCTTATGTGGGTTAGACATGGTGAACCAATTACCATTTGTTGTGTGCAAAGATCACACACTCAGCTCCAAATCACCATTACAGTCCAAAACATATAGCATTTAATTCCTTGATGCTTATCATCCAAAATCTGCAAATGTTAGTCCAAAAACAAAGAAACAAGATACAGGCATATGACTAACAATGCACATAACAAGAAAAATTAATTTCCTTGTGGAACCCAAGCCAAAATAGACTTAGGCTTTCCTCTTGCATCAACATAATTCATTCTTTTCAAAACAATTTTAGCACCATTGGGTTTGATGGGTCTCCAAACCCAACATGCTGATGCATTCACACCATTTCCCATATTTCCCTTAGCAGTGTTTTTATTAACACCAATACCAATTACTCTGCTAGCAGTTGGAACTGCTGGCTTGGTAGTTGTTACCTTAGGTTTCCAAACTTGGTTTGTTACAACTGCTTTGTGATGAAAGGGTCTATTAACAGTTTTTGGTGCTGGTTTTGCACCTTGAACTGTTGGTCTTGGGTTAACAGGTCTAATAGGTCTGACAGTCTGAACTGCTGGTCTAGCAGTTTGAACTGCTTTGGGTCCAGACCTTAAAAGAACTGATCTAGGTATCATTCTAGTGTTTTTTGGGTGAGTGGGAGGTCTAACAGTGTTCACCCTAGGACTTGAATACCTATTTACCCATTTATCACAAAAGGCTGCAAGATGGTCAAAACTACCACACGAGTAACAAGCTTTCCTATAGCAGACAAAATCATCCCCTAATTGGTGAGATTTGAGGTCATTCCAATTCCTTTGGTTACCTCTTGGCTTGTTTGTGGTTCTAGACATTTCTGCATACCTAACTGTTGGTCTAAAAGGTTTGGCATTTGATCTAAGCCTAACAGTCTCAGGTTTAACCATCTTTGGAACTTTTGGTTCCTCCACTTTAGCACTAACCGGCTTTACCACAGCCTGATTATCCTCATCATCAGAAGTCCATTCTGTAGGATCGAGTACTTCGAGCTTGATTGAGCTTGGTATAAACAAGAACCTCTGTATGCTATACAAGCGTTTATGCGGAAACTAAACAGCAAGTATAATAAAGAAGAAAACTCTAAACGACAATGATCCTCTATGGATCAAACTATGAACTAGTAATTGTGATATTGAATATTGAAAACGTTAAAGGTGTACCTAAACTCATAGACGGGTTTATCTTTTATACTAACAAGATCACCTAACCCTAACCCGTTCTACAAGAAAACGTGTGAAGAGATAAACAACAATCTCTTCTAAAAATAAATCTTAACAAACATTCTAAATATACGGATAACAAATAATACTATCCGCAGCAACAACACTATCGGCAGGAACAAGATAACACTGTCGGCAGCAACGAGCTTTCAGCAGGAACCAAAGCTATCGGCAGGAACCAGCTTAACACTATCGGCAGCAACAATGAAACTCTTATTTCCCAGAGATCCTAACAATCCTCCCCTAATCTTGAGGTTGACTAGGTTAACCTGCAAGATTCCACTGTGATAGAGCTTTGAACTTCTCAGGCTTGAGGACTGCGACTTAGCAGCAACAATATTGAGTAACCAGTAGCAACATCCATAACTAGCAAGATTCCAACTTCTATAGCATCCAGCAGCAACCTCAATAGTTCAGCAGGAATGAGAAATCTTCTCCAAAACATGTATACTGGTCACCATTACTTTCACTTGAACTTGGCTGCTACTATGACAATATGTACATCAAATCTCTTTAAGTTTCATACTATTCTCATCACATCCAGGTGTGTTAACTCCTGTGAGAGGTGAATCATTGAAAATTAATGGATTTGATGTCTCTTTACCAATAGCCATCACTACTGGAGTAGCCAATGTTTAGGTGTGTGAGACCATGGTACATTGATAACCATCTGATTTATTAGCAAATCAGCAACTATAAATGGATTTGACTTGTCTTTACCTGTAGCCGTTTGCTCAGGACTAGTCAATTCTTAGGTTACAGCAAAACCTTGGTGAATTGAATACCAAATATGGATACCAAGTGTCTTTACCACAAACCATACTTTTGTGGACTAGCCAATCCTTTGGATCCCATAAAGGGTTACATCCATGGTGAATTGAGAACCATTTTCAACTCTCAGAACTTAATCATGGGTGAGTTGAAATACCCTATAGCTTTGAGCAAGCTATTACAGCTATCAACGGATTTGATTATCACACCAGAGCCGTACCCTCATGGTGAGCCAACTCTTTCTTGTCTGCAAGACATGGTGAGTTGAGCACCATTTATTGTGCAGGTGTAAACACCAACACTGTACCTGCAAGGTGTTGCTCAAAACCACTTATTAGCACACAAAATATACAAAGATTTTTTTTTTTTTTTTTTTTTTTTTTTTTTTTTTTTTTTTTTTTTTTTTTTGGAACTAAGAAACACACCAAAATAAAAGAAAGAAAAATAAGAAAAGAAACCAAAAGAAAGAAAGAAAGATAGAAAATATACAACAACAACAAGAATCATCCTCCCCTTAAGCTCAGCATCTAGGGATTTACCATCCCAATATGGACCACCAAATGTTTAAACCTTGGTCCATCAAAAGCCTTGGTCAGCAGATCAGCAACATTATCATCTGTGTGAATCTTAACCACCTGAATAAGATGCTTCTCATAAGCATCTCTTATGAAATGGTGTCGAATCTCAATATGCTTTGTCCTTTGATGATAAACAGGATTCTTAACAATACACATAGTACTTTGATTATCAATAAAAATCTTAGTGTTCATATAGTTGAACCCATAATCCAACAGCTGATTTTGCATCCAAAGTACCTGTCCACAGCAACTAGCAGCAGCAACATACTCTGCCTCAGTAGAAGATGTAGCCACTATAGTCTGCTTCTTGCACTGCCAAGAAACCAACCTCCTACCCAGAAACTGACAACCTCCTGTTGTTGACTTCCTATCAAAGTTAGCCCCAGCATAATCACTGTCACTATAGGCTTCCAACACAAAAGGAGAATCTTTGGGATACCAAAGTCCCATCTTTGGCTGTCCTCTCAAATACTTGAAGATTCTCTTTACTGCATTTAGGTTAGAAGTCAATGGTGTAACCTGATGTCTAGCACATGCACCAACAGCAAACATGATATCAGGTCTTGAAGCTGTCAAATACATGAGTGATCCAATCATGGACCTATAAAGATGAACATTAACAGCAGCATCAGGTTCATTATTGGACTTAGGCTTTGGACGTTCAAAAGGAGTTGTAGCAACCTTCACATTTTCCATATCAAACTTCTTAAGCATGTCATAAACATACTTCTCCTGGCAAATAAAGATCCCATCTGGTTTCTGCTTAACCTGAAGACCCAAGAAGAAAGTCATTTCACCCATAGCACTCATCTCAAATTCACTCTTCATCAATTCTTCAAACTCCCTGCACCAGGCTTCATTAGTGGAACCAAAGATAATATCATCTACATAAACTTGTACTAGAATGATATCTTTGAAGTTCTTTCTTATAAAAAGAGTTTTATCAATAGCCCCTCTTCTGTAACCATGTTTTAGCAAAAAGGCTGATAACCTTGCATACCAAGCCCTTGGTGCTTGATGAAGACCATAGAGTGCTTTAACCACTTTGTAAACCAAATTAGGATTCTGAGGATCCACAAATCCCTGTGGTTGAGTAACATAAACTTCTTCCTCAATCCTGCCATACAAAAATGCACTCTTCACATCCATCTGATATACTACAAACCCCATAAAGGAAGCAAAAGCCAGGAACAATCGGATAGCTTCAACTCTTGCCACTGGTGCAAACACCTCATCATAATTAATCCCCTCCTCTTGTCTATGACCCTGAGCTACCAACCTAGCTTTATTTCTAACCACAATTCCCCTAGCATCCCTTTTATTCTTTAGAATCCATTTAGTTCCAATAGCATGCTTTCCAGCAGGCAAAGGAACCAACATCCATACTTTCTGATTCTGGAACTGCTGCATTTCCTCTTGCATAGCCTCAACCCAATCATCATTAGAAAGAGCTTGAGCTATGCTAGTTGGTTCAACTTGAGATAAGAAACAAGCATACAGACAATGTAAATAATCAGTATGATTGCTCCTCAACTGATCCTGTATATAACTGAGAAAAGCAGATTCTCCAAATTTGGGTTGATGAAGTTTACTTCTTGTCTGAACAGGGGAATTAATATCTCCAAGAATCAAAGACTGAGGATGAACAGTATTGATCCTCTTGGTAGCAATGGGATTGACTTCAATTGAGGATGCCTGATTAGTAATTGAGGGGTTGAAGTCATCATCATATGAAGAAGAAGTGAAAATACCAGTTCTGGACTGATGATGAGGATCATTCAACTTATCTCTTGAAGAAACTGAATTTCCAAGATCAGAAGGAATTGGAAATCTTTCAGGGGAGTTAACAACACCCAGAGTGTCAACAGATGGAGAAGACACAGGAACATCAGCAGTAACTCTAGAAGGTTCGGCAGGAACAGATCCACTTTCAGCAGGAATGGGATCAGCAGGAACATGAATACCACCAGTTGAATTCAGTTGTCTTCTAACTTCAGCTTCAGCCTTTCTCAGAATCTCCTCTGTCTCTTTAGAAAACCCAGAATCAAACATCTCAGCAGCTCTTTTGGCATTAAACTCTTGTCTTTGAAGCCTAGCAAGATCTTCTGCATAACTAGAATCACCTCCAGCCATATCAAAAGAATCTTTGAGCTTTGAACCTGAAATGTTGTTAGAGGGAAAAGAAGGAACAACTATAGGTCGTTCATCACTCTCCACATCAGAATCATCATCCGAGGTACCTGCATTGTTAGTTTGAGAAACATTTGTACCAGCAGATAGATTTGATTTGAATATATTATATCCTAAGGTGTCAGATAGATAATCCAGATCAAAGTACCACTCTGGACCAGCACCCTGCAAATTAGGTTTATCTTCAAGATATCTTAAGTTGAGAGTCTCTTCTATTCTCTTAGAGGACAGATTATAAACCCTATAGGCTTTACCATGAGCAGAATATCCAACAATAAACCCTTCATCAGCCTTCCCATCAAACTTGCCTAGGTAATCACTAGTGTTCAAAATAGTGACATGACATCCAAAAGGCTTAAGGTAACTAATGTTTGGAACCTTCCCAGACAAAAGTTCATAAGGTGTTTTATTATGAGGACTAGTAATAGATACCCTATTCAACACATAACAAGCAGTGCAAACTGCTTCAGTCCAAAACATAGTAGGCATCTTAGATTCAGCTAACATAGTCCTAGCTGCTTCTATCAGGGTCCTATTTTTCCTTTCTGCAACCCCATTTTGTTGTGGAGTTCTAGCATTACTATAGTCCCTTTTTATCCCCTTAGTCCCACAGAGTTCAATAAGATTAGAGTTCTTAAACTCTGTGCCATTATCACACCTTATTGACTTAACCTTTTTACTTAGCTGATTTTCTATTAAGGCAATAAAATCCCTAAGAACTGGATAAGTTTCATCTTTAGTCCCCAAAAAGAAAGTCCATGAAAACCTGCTAAAATCATCTGTAATCACCAGGCAGTAGTTCTTATGGTCAATACTTCTGATAGAAGTAGGACCAAAAAGATCCATATGAAGAAGCTGCAAAGGCTCAGAGATGTTGCTCACAGCATTTATGGCCTTGTATGATGCTTTGTGCTGCTTTCCTTTGTTGCAGGCAACACAATCATGCTCATTAGAGAAGATCTTCATAGGAAGCCCTTTAACCAACCCATTCTTAGCCAGCTTGTTAATGGTCTTGAAATTCACATGGGCCATTCTTCTGTGCCATTTATTAGATTCATCCACAGAAGCTTTTGCAACCAGACAAGCAAGTGATCCCTCAGGCTGAACATCACTAAGATTGAAGCTATAAAGATTGTAAGTCCTAGGAACTTTAAGTTCAACCTGACTTTCATCAGGCAGCTTGAAGTCTTTGGACAACACATAGCAATCATTCTCAGTGAAGAGAACACTGTTCTTCTTGTCACATATTTGGGAGACAGAGAACAAATTGAAGTCTTGAAGTTCCTTCACATAAAGTACATCTTCAAAATCCAGCTTAGCAGTCTTGATAGTTCCCTTCCCAGAAATTATTCCATCTCCTCCTCCAAATGTCACAGTACCTCCATTCAAAGGTACAAAATCATGCAATCTTTCCAAATTCCCTGTCATACTCCTGGAACACCCACTGTCAACAATTCCAACATCTTTGCTTCTAAAAGGAAAATCCTGAGAAAAAGAATACATATACAACATTAGATACAAGAGAGACTCAAGCCATTGCTGACTTGAGCCTGCCTAGTAGATCAATAAGAATTAAACCCTGGAGATTGATGAGATCCACCATTGATCTTGGACCCTATTTTCATATTTTGGTTAGTGATTTTCCAAGAACAACCTGCTGAGGACTTAACAGCAGTTTTCCATCTTGCCCCTCCCTTGTGCATGGTGTCAAAACAAACAGGTCTCAAATTATTTTGAAAGTAAGAACTAGTAGGTCTTCTGAAAGGTCTAGCCATATTGCTTCTCCAACCAGCAGGATTGATCCTACCGGCAGGAACTGAATACACAGCAGCAACAGGCTTATCGGCAGGAATGAACTTATCAGCAGTAACAGGCTTACCAGCAGGAACTGGCTTGCCAGTAGCAACTGAAGTTCTCCTTGCTGCTTGAGGAATATAAGGGGGAATATCATTCACATTTTTCCATACAAACCTATTTTGACATGCATTCAAACCCATCTGTTTCTCATAATAGTCACAATCTTTAATAAGATGATCATAACTATGACACACAAAGCAAGATTTCTTTCTAGGGGTCTTTTTCTTAACAATAACTTTCTCATTGCAAACAGAATTATTCAAACCAACACATGAAACAAAATTATCCTTAACACAATAAAAACCACAATCATAATTGTTTGAAACAGAACCACAACTAGAATTGTTTGAAACATAACCACAACCAGAAACATTATTGTTTTTAACACTATCAAAAGAAATATCTTCAAATGCAGCTGTCTTTGATTGAGATTCATCATTAGCTACTTCTGAGGAGAGATCTTCTGACTTTATTGAAGCTGACTTGTCACTTGATCCACATGTGGCATAGTCATTAGTCTTGATTTCTGAAGATTTGTCACTGTAAGAACAAGAGACAAATTCATTAGAGTCACAATCAAGATTAGGCAAGTCCTTTGCCTGTTTGCCATACATCATTTGTGAATCATCAAAGTCATCAAAAGGATTAGCAGGCTTAAATGTTCCAGTTATGGGTGGAGGAACATCATTCATCCCTCCCTCATTCACATACTTTACAGGCTTTCTATAATCTACAGGTTCTGGGTTAAAAACACTATACTCATTAGGGTCATAATACTGATTTGGCCCTACCAGGTCACCGAACCCTAAACCTTTTTTAGTTTTTGACGACATAGAACTATCAATAAGCCTGTGAAGGTTTGTGGATGACTCTTTCCACTTATCAAATCTAGCCAAGGAATTATCTAGCTTAGATTGTAAATCCTGATTTTCTAACACTACCTTAGCTTTTTCCCTTTCAGAATGTTTAAACTCATTAATAGCATTTTTTAAATCTCTTTCCAAAACCTTTATTTTTACTTCATAGGCAGACTGTTGTTGTTGATACCAGACCTTTTGTTGTTCTAAAGTTTTAACAGCCTTTTTATGAGCCTTAAGTTGAATAAAGTTATCCTTATTTTCACTTTCTATAACATCAAATTCCTGTTTCAATTTATCATATCTAGAATCACAACCAAATGGACAGTTTTGTACCTGAGATGGATGACCCATCATTCCAAACTGACCAGCCACTTGAATCTTCTCACCATATCCAGCTACCATCCCAAAGACCTTATCTGATCCACTTGCAACAGCCTTCTCATGATGCTCCCAGTCCACCATCGAATCCACAGATACTAAAGCCTTGGGGTCCTCTGACTCCAACTCTTGAATTCTGAAAGCAGAATACCGTGCTTTATCATCCACCTTCTTGTCTGTACATTCCCTAGCAAAATGTCCTGTTTGAGAACATTTATAGCACCTCACCTTCCTTCTGTCAAACCTGGCAGGCTCCTGTCCATCAAAATTGACCCTTCTACCTGCCTTCTTTTCAAACCTATCCAACTTCAACGATATCATAGCCACCTGCCATCTTAAATCCATCTCTTCCATATCCAATTCATCAACCTGATTGAAATCATCATACACAATCTTCTGCTGTGGTGTACTTTCAGCAACAAATGAATGGAGCACATCCACTACAAGATTCTCAGATCTGGTTTGAGCTTTTGGTGTGACAGGTGAGTAGGAGATTGATGAAGTTGATGGTGTTGGACTGTTTCCATATGATGCTTTGTTAGCACCAGAGTTACTAACAAAAGCAGTATGGGTTGGAGTATGAGGTGTATAGGTGGAATATCCTTTGATATCCAGTTCAAGGGTTTTCAACTTGTTGTACAGATCATCAAAGCTCATATAATCCAGACCTCCTTTGGCTTTGAGTGTTATGGAAACCTGAGACCAGGATGGTGGCAAAGCCCTCAGAAACTTGGTGTTGCAATCTTCATCGTCCGGCCTAGCTTTCAACTGGTTAAGTTGGCTAAGGATCTTGTGGAATCTGTCATACCCTTTATGAATCCCCTCAGCCTCAGAGATCTTGAATTCCTGAAATTCTTGCTTGAGCATAGACCTTCTCATCTTTCTGGATTCATCATTCCCTCCAAATCTGGCTTTTACAGCATGCCAGATCTTTCTAGCATCATCCAAGTGATGAAAATCACTCATATGATCTTCTGGAATAGCTTGAAGTAGAAGGGTTCTTGCCTTGGTTTCCCTTTGAACAGCAAGGTGTTCTTCTGCAGTAACAGGTGGCTCTATATAGATATTGCCATCATTATCCCTTCCAGTATTCTTCTTACTATTTCCCTTAAGAATCACATTCCACAGATTGTAATCAGTGTTTGTGATCCAATATTCCATTCTCATAGCCCAGACTTCATACTCATCTTTCTTCAGATATGGGAATTTAGCATTGTTGGTGGACATGGTGGTGAGGATTTGTGTTTGGACTTGTGAGGTTTCAGGTTTGGGTTGTTGTTCTTCAGGGTTAATGACATTGTTTTGAGGGATTTCGTCTTCCATTGAGAGAGGGTTAAGAGATATGAGATCGACCTTTTTCTTCTTTATCAGAGATCCTTACCAGGCTCTGATACCACTTGTAGGATCGAGTACTTCGAGCTTGATTGAGCTTGGTATAAACAAGAACCTCTGTATGCTATACAAGCGTTTATGCGGAAACTAAACAGCAAGTATAATAAAGAAGAAAACTCTAAACGACAATGATCCTCTATGGATCAAACTATGAACTAGTAATTGTGATATTGAATATTGAAAACGTTAAAGGTGTACCTAAACTCATAGACGGGTTTATCTTTTATACTAACAAGATCACCTAACCCTAACCCGTTCTACAAGAAAACGTGTGAAGAGATAAACAACAATCTCTTCTAAAAATAAATCTTAACAAACATTCTAAATATACGGATAACAAATAATACTATCCGCAGCAACAACACTATCGGCAGGAACAAGATAACACTGTCGGCAGCAATGAGCTTTCAGCAGGAACCAAAGCTATCGGCAGGAACCAACTTAACACTATCGGCAGCAACAATGAAACTCTTATTTCCCAGAGATCCTAACACATTCCTCAATGGTTGGAGCATCTGAGTCCTTAGCTGAGGACACCTTATCCTCAGAAAGTGAGGCATCACTTGCACTTTTATACACAGGTTTATCAACTACATTCTTTTTAGGTTGAGGACCATATTTAAGCTCAGGTAGTTGAAATTCAGGTAGTCCTGTGTGTTCTAAGTCTATGCCTGGAGGTGTTGGAATTCCTCTATAGGGAGGTGGAACTGACTTATAACCTAGGCCTGACTTAGCTTTATTGAGGATCTGACACTCAACAATCTTACTAACACCCTGAGTTGCAAATTCTTGTGTGTCAACAGTCATTTGAATGTTCTCCTTTGCTTTCTTAACCTGTTCTAGCTCATGTTTCAACACACTAATTTCATTCTCCCTAAACATTAAGTCTCTCTTAACAATAATCATATCATCAGAAAACTTTGACTCATTACTTTTATAATGAACAATTTGTTCTTCTAACACAGCTAAAGCCCTCTTATGATTTGCTAAGTTAAAAGCAGTTTGGGTTAGCTCTTTTCTCTGATCCTCATATCTTTTCTTAAGAGTTTCTAGATCTTTTAAAGCTTCACAAGATTTAGAACATTTAGAAACTTGTACCTCAGAGTCTGAAAATGCCATGAGAGCAATCTCTGTAGATGCTTCTGCTTCCTCCTCTGCAATGTAGCTCCAGTCAAACCCTAACCCATCAATGGCAACCATGGCTTTCGAGCTTGAATCAGTAACCTCCACAACCCTTGACTTGTTTCCATATCCTCTGCTCTTTCCATCTTGTTGGCTTGGCAATCTGCACTCCCTTGAATAATGACCTTTCTTGTGGCAATTGAAACACTCAATCTTGACTTGTCATACCCTGCAACATCATTGCTGTTTATGACAATCTTCTTGCCAGTCTTCTTCAAGAATCTCCTAGCTCTCAAGCTGAGAAGAGAGAGCTGCCACTTGATATCCATCTCTTCAATATCATCTTCATCAATCTCTTGAAGATCTGAATGAGTCAACATACTTCCATTGTGCTGAGTAGTCAAGAAAGCACAATAAGTATCCTCATTCAAGAGTCCATTAGTACTGCTTGAAGTGCTAGCAGTACCAATATTGGAACTAGCAGTACCAACTGCTCCAGTCACTTGAACTTCTTCATCTGGACTTGAGGTACTGGGAGTTGATACAAAGGCCAAATTCCCTGAGCTTGAGCTTGAGCTGGTAGACTCCTCAGAAATTTGGAGTTGAGATCTTCCTGAGGCATCTCAATTCCTAGAACAGCCAATTGACTCACTAGTTTTTGAAGTCTATTAAACATATGATCTAGTGACTCGTTGCTTGTTGCTGAAAAATTCTCAAACTGTTGCTTGAGAAGGGTCTTCTGAGATTTCTTGGTGGCTTCGTTCCCACCATATCTTGCAACAATAGCTTCAAAAAGGGTTTTAGCACACTTAAACTTGCTAAAATTCAACAACTGATCATTGGGAATAGTCATCAGAAGCAAACTTCTCGCCTTAACATCATTCTTGTGCTGTGCCTTCTCTTCAGTAGTGGTTGGCTTAGTTTGCACCTTAGTTTCAGAAACACCCTCAACAACGGTTGTTGTAGTTGCAGGTTTAAACGAATTCCCATCCTCAATAATCTTCCAGAGAGTATAATCTTGAACTTGGAAGAACTGCTCAATTCTTAATCGCCACATATCGAACTCATTGGGTTTAAGCATTGGAAGCTTAGCAGCAATATTAGTCTAACTTGTTGTTGTCTCCATGTCCATCTTTTCTTGAACAAATTCGTCTGGATCTTCTAAACCAAAGTATCAGTAACCTGGCTCTGATACCACTTGACCGGATCTACACACACTCCTTGTGTTAGATGAATACTTTGAATGATGTCTAGTCTAGCACGCGGAATTTACTAGCTAGCACTTAGAAGATTTGTTTGTTTGTATTTTGTATTAACGAATCAACAAAGAATGAACAATGAACACAATATACTCAACTTCAACGATTCAATATTATTAATAAATAATACGAGTGATCTCCTATCACTAGGGTTTACAACCTTGAATCTTAACAAAACAATACGCACATATTCATCCCTAAACTTTAACCTAGGCAATCCTTTTATAGACTAAGGATTCCTTTACAAGATAACTATCAACCTAATCGTATAAGCCTAACATTATAAGATATACATTAAATCTTTTCTATAATTATCTTCACACGGTTTTATCTTCACTTGTATATATCTTATACGAAATCATAAACAGTACAAACTTCTTCATTCAACAGTACGAATTGCTCTTTGTCTTCAAAACTCTTCAGCAGTACTAACTTTCATCTTCAACCGTACTAACTGCTATAGCTTAATTTCCTAACATTTATCCTAAGATCTTTGGCATTACAGTTTGAGCACTCTGTTGGTGCAGATCCATAACCTTGAGATGTTGAAGCAGAAGAGATTACTCTTAACTGGTCATCAAATTGACTCTTCCACATAAAATATCCACATCCATGGTCTTTTTGTCTTGGCTGTTACATAATAAGGAAATTATAAGAGATTACAACCCAATTATTTGTATATTTACATAAATAAGAAATGTATGATTGTTCACCTTCGAACGAGGACATGCATAATATTCCCATCCAAATGTATCTTCTTGATGTGATGTTCTTAGTTTTATATTTCCTATTCCACAAGAACACATAAAAGGATTATATCGCTGCATCTCAGGTTCTGAAATTGGTGTGAAGATAAGAGGTTGTGAGATTGAGTGGTTTTGAGGATAAGAGTGTATATAATGTGTTTGTGAGGATAGAGCATATATTTTATACAAACGTTTTGGTGGGAAATTTTGGCGCCAATATTTTGGTGTGAAGTTTTGGTGGGAAATTTTGGTGGGAAATGTTTTGGCGGGAAGTTTTGGCAAGAAGTGTTTGGTGCACCTTGACTCATCCGTTTAACATGTTATGTATATCTATAACATATCGACTCATCTGTTTAACATGTTATGTATATCCATAACATCTTGACTCATCCGTTTAACATGGGATGTATATCCATAACACCTCGACTCATCCGTTTAACATGTTATGTATATATATATATATATATATATATATATATATATATATATATATATATATAAAACATATCGACTTATCCGTTTAACATGCTATGTATATCTATAACATATCGACTCATTCGTTTAACATGTTATGTATATCTATAACATATCGACTCATCCGTTTAACATGTTATGTATATCCACAACATCTTGACTCATCCATTTAACATGGGATGTATATCCATAACACCTCGACTCATCCGTTTAACACGTTATGTATATCTATAACATATCGACTCATCCGTTTAACATGTTATGTATATCTATAACATATCGACTCATTCGTTTAACATGTTATGTATATCTATAACATATCGAATCATTCGTTTAACATGTTATGTATATCTATAACATATCGACTCATTCTTTTAACATGTTATATATATCCATAACATCTTGAATCATCCGTTTAACATGGGATGTATATCCATAACACCTCAACTCATCCGTTTAACATGTTATGTATATCTATAACATATCGACTCATTCGTTTAACATATTATGTATATTCATAACATCTTGACTCATTCGTACGACCTTTCTACTGGACCAAGAAACTGTGTACCTCCTCGTCGTAAACCATCGGAGAAGCCACGTCGTAAACTAATATAAGAACGATTTTTTTTTTTTTTTTTTTTTTTTTTTTTTTTTTTTTTTTTTTTTTTAATTTTAATTGTTACCGCCTCAAGTTAAAAATATTGATAGATGTGACAATAAGTTACTCCGTGAGACATTTTTTTAATCCGTTTAACATGTTACGTTGAGGATTTTGGCGGGATTTTTTATTTTTATGTTAGTAAATTTACCGGCACACTTAAAAATTTGACTAGTTATTTTATTTAATTTTAATTATATATTAAATAAAAGTATTTATAATAAATAAAATTTTTTAATTTTATAAAAGTATTTAATTTTAAATTAAAGTATTCAATTTTAAATTAAAGTATTTAGTTTTAAATATAAATTATTTAATTTTAATTATATATTAATTAAAAAGTATTTATAAGGAATATAATTTTTTAATTGTATAACAAATACCGATGACATGTCGTCGGTATTTATTTGGGAAAACCCCCCCAAAATTTTCTTTTATCCCGCCAAACCAAAAAACGACAAATAACTTTTACTGGTCCCGTCGACATGCCGTCGGGACAATTCGTAGTTATAATAAAAAGTACACTAAACTAGATCTAGTCAAACACTTATAAAAAAAGAAGTATACAACTACTCTCTTCCGCCGTCGATAAAGAAGACGAGCACCACACCACCGTCTACACCACCACACCACCGTCTACACCACCACAACTCCAATATCATCACAGCTCCACCACGCTACCACTACACCACGACAACTCCACCACTGCATTCCCACAGCCCAACCACTACACCACCACAGCTCCAATATCATCACAGCTCCACCATACCACCACTACACCACCACAGCTCCACCACTGCATTACCACAGCCCAACCACTACACCACCACAGCTCCGCCACTACACGAGCACCACTGTGCACTTTTCCTCCTTCTCTTCTCATGATTAATTCACTCCTCAACCCTTCTATTGTTTAATTCTTCATCTTCTTCTTCCCCACTATTTCTTGTTTAACGAAGGTTAATCTTTTGATTTTATTAATAAATGTTAATTGTTAATTTATTTATTTATTCTTTTTTATACAGCCGAGAGCTGTGATAGCCGAGAGCTGTGATAGCCGAGAGCGAGAGCGAGAGCCGAGGGTGATGTTACACCCGTACCCCGATGAGGTACTATTTATGTAAATAATAGGTTATGTAGATATAAGTCATGTGTTATGGATTTAGTGATAACTTAATGGGTGGCCAAAATAGGAAGAATAGGAATAGAAGGACTAAAATTGCCAAGAGACCAAACTTGCAACTAACATCAAATAAATATCTAGCCATTGGAAAAGTCTGGAAAGATTGAGTTAGTTCTATGTGTCGACATTAGCAAGGAGAAAAGGGAGGGAAAGCCAAAAATCATCATCTAGCCCATTTGTGTATCAAGAAGTGATCAAGAATCACTAGAGATACCTTAATTATTATCTCTTCATCAAGTAAGTAACTTTCCTCAATTTGTAGAAATTAGGGTTCATGTGGTGGATTGGAGTATTATGGATAAAGGTTGTAAATGATGATCTCCTTAGTTAATTAGTTGCTAATTATAGTTAATTTTGTAATAGTAAGCATTGTAGAAGCCCAAATCAAGCCAAGTAAAGTACCCCTTCGGGGAGTCGTTCGGTAAATGTTTTTGTATGAAAATGAGCCAATTGATATACCAAATGAATCTGGAAAGTTTGGTTAAGTTTCGAGTTCGGGAGGTCGGGTTTCCGGCCGAGGATTTTGAAAACAGCCCCGGGCGAACAGCAAGCTTGGACCGCCGGGTCCAGGTCTGGACCGGCGGTCCAGACTTGTTTTTGGGGTCAGACCGGCGGTCGGGATTCTCGACCGGCGGTTTGGACTGTCGTTCAGATTTTGGCGATTTTCAAAAATTCATATCTTTTAATCCGTAAGTCGTCACGGGTCGTACTGCCCGTCGTTTTGAAGGTAATTGAGTGTACTTTCATTTAAAAATAGCCTCAAGGGCTGAATTTATATATATTTTTGTCAGTTATCAAAAGAGTGACAGAATGTCCGTAAAATTGGGTCGTTTCCGCTCAAAAGTTTTAAATTTTTGGTCTAAACGGGCACGGGGCGTTACAACTTGGTATCAGAGCTTCGGTCTAAGAGATTTAGGATTTCACTTTAGGATTTCCTAGATTTAGACCTTGTATAGATGCGTATAGGACTAGTGTTTGTTATTTGTGTATTATTTGGATGATTTTGAGGCCCCATATGTTCAATATTTTCATGACTACGCCTGGCCACCGTAGTGATGAAAATATGGAACATATGTGAAATTGAAATCATTTAGATCATACATGGGTGACAAGCTAGGGTGTTAGTATAAAGATAAAATGTCATTCATTCATCGGTTAAGTATATGATTGTGCTTGATATTATGAATTGCTAATTTTCAGTAAGAAGAAATGGTAACCCCTCACCTGAAGGAAGTCGCGAAAGCTACGGCTTCCAAGCATGCCGAAACTTCGGCAAGTGATTTGGGTAATAATAATAAGGACAATGAAAGTTCTTCTAGCTCCGGAGGCCTCAACTTCAAAGGTTTCACGGAAGAAGAAATGAAAGCCCTAAACTCAATGATGGCAAAAAGAGTAGGTAAGGTTATCGAACAAGCAATGCCTTATTATGTCAACCAAACAACGCAAAATCTTAGGAATTTAATGAAAGAAGAATTCAAGGAATTTAAGAAGGAATGTGGAGTAGCAAAAGAACCTAAGAGTGACAAGGCTACTTACCGGGACTTCACGGCTTGTGATGTACCACGGTTTACTGGTGTTCTTGACCCCATTGTTAGTAATAGGTGGATTACGGCTGTGGAAGGTGCTTTTCGTACTAGTGGTTGTGAGGAAAGGAAGAAGGTTATCTATGCGACCAACTTTCTTCGTGATAGTGCCAAAACTTGGTGGGATGGGAAGGTTTGCGAGAAGGGGGAACCTTGGGCCGAATCATGTATTTGGAAGGAATTCAAGGAGTTGTTTAGTGCCGAGTATGCTCCGGTTGAAGAAATTGATAAAATTCGAGAGAAGTTCCAATCTCTCACTCAAACTAATGAGACGGTGAATGAGTTGTGGAGGACGTTCAATGATATGGTTCCGTATTGTCCCGAATACCTTGGGAACGAGAAACTTAAAGTCGATAGATTCCAAAGAATGCTTAAGGATGATATTCATGATGTGATCTCTCCATTCAAATGTACTACTTTGGAAGACCTTTTGAGTAGAGCGCGTGTGAGAGAAGCGGACTTATTGAGGAGGAAGGAGAAAGAAGCTAAGGAAACAAAGAGGAAGCAAGAATTTGGGGATCGTGATGGGAAGAAGACCAAGTTTGAGCATGGCAAGGAAGATGTGGAGACCAAGACTAAGGTGGCTTGTCCAGAATGTAATAAGTTTCATGTTGGAGAGTGTAGGCGTAATACGCCGGGTTGTTACAAGTGTGGAGCTCTTGACCATAAAAGTAAAGATTGCACCAAACCAATGATAGTGTGCTACGGGTGTAATGAAATAGGGCATAGGTTGAGGGATTGCCCAAAAACAAAGGCAATTGAAGCAAGGCCTTTGAGGACTGTCAAAGAAGAAAAGGTTGAAATTCCAAAACCAATGGCTCGAATTTATCAAATGAGTGTCGAAGAAGCTAGGTCGGAGTCCGATGTTATTTCAGGTATTATCCTCGTTAAATTTATAACCGCTCGAGTTTGGCATGATTCGAGTGCTAGTGTGTTCTTTGTAGCCTATAACTTTACCAAGTAACTAACCACCCCACTAGCTAAATTTCCGATACCCCTAGAAGTTGAATAGCCGATAGTAAGATTTTAGTGGTATCCAATGTATATCGAAGGGTAGGGATAAGGATCGATAATAGTGCCCTTAGAGTTGACTTAATTCCTATAATACTAGGAGAGTTTGATATTGTCATTGGAATGGATTGGCTTGACAAATATAATGTGGCCATCCTTTGTAGCCATAAGATCATTCGGGTCGTAAATCTTAGCGGTAGTGAGATGATTAGTGATGGTGATAAAAGGAAGGGTGAATTGGAGTTATGTTTCACGATAGAGGCTAGGAGATATTATCACGCGGTTGTTATACCTTTATGGCTCACGTAATAGATATGAGACTTGAAAAGAAAAACATTGACGATGTCCAGTTGTAAGTGAATTTTGGGACGATCATTTGCCTCTAGTTAAAATCGCCTATAATAATAGCTATCACGCGAGTATAGATATGCCACTCTAGGAAGTGCTCTATGGTAGGAGGTGTAAGACACCCGTGTGTTAGGAGGAAGTTGGAAGAAGGGAATTGGCAAGCCCGGACGTAGTATTAGCGACCACTGAAAAGATTGAGATGATTCTAGCATGATTTAAGCGGCACAAGATAGGTGGAAGAGTTATGCCGATAATCGAAAAAGACCAATCGAATTTAAGGTAGATGATTTTTTCATGTTAAAAGTTTCCATGTAGAAAGGCGTTTTAGGTTCAAAAATAAAGAGAAACTAAGTCCACGGTTTATAGGACCATTCCAAAATCTTAGGGCGAGTAGGCGAAGTAGCATAGGTGTTGGAAATTTCCCGAAGAAATGAGAGGTATTCGCAATACCTTTCACGTGTCATACTTAAGAAAGTAATTGGCGTGCCAAACAAGTGTGGTTACCTTAAGCAATATCGAGATTGATCCGGAGTTGCTTTCTCAAGAGGATGAACCGGAGGCTATATTAGGAAGAAAGGTGAGACAACTAAGGAAATAGGGAGATCCGTTAGTACAAGTTCAATGGAAGCATCGGAAAGGCTCGAGTATTAGGTGGGAAACGGAAGCGAAAATGAGGACCAAGTATCCTCACTTATTTCAAGAGTAGAGTTCGGGGACGAACTCTCATTTTAAGGAGGGGAGAATTGTTACACCCGTACCCCGATGAGGTACTATTTATGTAAATAATAGGTTATGTAGATATAAGTTATGTGTTATGGATTTAGTGATAACTTAATGGGTGGCCAAAATAGGAAGAATAGGAATAGAAGGACTAAAATTGCCAAGAGACCAAACTTGCAACTAACATCAAATAAATATCTAGCCATTGGAAAAGTCTGGAAAGATTGAGTTAGTTCTATGTGTCGATATTAGCAAGGAGAAAAGGGAGGGAAAGCCAAAAATCATCATCTAGCCCATTTGTGTATCAAGAAGTGATCAAGAATCACTAGAGATACCTTAATTGTTATCTCTTCATCAAGTAAGTAACTTTCCCCAATTTGTAGAAATTAGGGTTCATGTGGTGGATTGGAGTATTATGGATAAAGGTTGTAAATGATGATCTCCTTAGTTAATTAGTTGCTAATTATAGTTAATTTTGTAATAGGAAGCATTGTAGAAGCCCAAATCAAGCCAAGTAGAAAGCTAGTAGGAATCAAGGTAAGTATATGAGTATAATCCTTGTTAATGTTATGATGTTAATGTTATGTTTGTGTTAATGTGATTTGCTATGGAGCTTGTGAATGTATGATAGCTTGGATCCAATGCTAGTTGTGTAAATGCTAAATAATTACTTGCCCGGTCAAGGTGAGTAATAATCTCATTTGATGCTCCTTGTTAATGTTATGATTGGTGTAAATCGCCAATCTCACGTGAATGTGATTTTGATTATATCTTGTATACTTACTAAGCGTTTTCGCTTACGGCTTAGATGTTAATGGTTTTGTAGGTTCTAGCGAGGAAGCAAGGGTAAGGATCTTGCTTAGTTGTAGTCGTGGAATGAAGCATAGCGTAGTTAGAAGCTAGCTTAGAAGACCATAACTCTTGGACCAAGTATTTTGGAAGTTGGAAGCCGAAGTGCCCTTTTGTGCCTTGGTATATTTAACTTGTGTGGTCGTTTTGTTAAATTATGGTCTAGTCGTCAAACAATGTATTTTGTTCATGTAAAGCTCTTGGGTCAAATGTGTAAGCGTCATGTGGTTGTAGTGGTATGTAGTTATGGAAGTATTTAACTCTAAAAGGGTGCTTGGCACGAAGCCGTTACCACCCATTTTGATATATATATGGGTTGAATTGCTATGGAACAAGTTTGAATTGATAAGTTAACGTAGTTGGTCAAGTTTGAGGTAAAACGGGAGTCGGATGGGTCGTTTGTAGTGAAAATGGGTCAAAACGGGTTATTTGCATAACCCGTCTAACTTGTAAAGTACCCCTTCGGGGAGTCGTTCGGTAAATGTTTTTGTATGAAAATGAGCCCATTGATATACCAAATGAATCTAGAAAGTTTGGTTAAGTTTCGAGTTCGGGAGGTCGGGTTTCCGGCCGAGGATTTTGAAAACAGCCCTGGGCGAACAGCAAGCTTGGACCGCCGGGTCCAGGTCTGGACCGGCGGTCCAGACTTGTTTTTGGGGTCAGACCGGCGGTCGGGATTCTCGACCGGCTGTTTGGACTGTTGTTCAGATTTTGGCGATTTTCAAAAATTCATATCTTTTAATCCGTAAGTCGTCACGGGTCGCACTGCCCGTCGTTTTGAAGGTAATTGAGTGTACTTTCATTTAAAAATAGCCTCAAGGGCTGAATGTATATATATTTTTGTCAGCTATCAAAAGAGTGACAGAATGTCCGTAAAATTGGGTCGTTTCCGCTCAAAAGTTTAAAATTTTTTGTCTAAACGGGCACGGGGCGTTACAGGTGAGAGCCGAGACAACCAAGACATAGGTAATTTACCTACTTTTAATTTTTTTTATTAACTTTTGGTATCCCGTCGACATGTCGTCGTCAAAAGTTTTTGCTCTTTAATTTTAAGCAACCGTTATATATTGCTCTCTTTTTATATAGCCCGAGCCCGAGACCGCAGCCCGATACGAGACGACAACAATATGTTGTTATTTGTTACATATCCGTATTGTTTTTTCATTTTTATGGTTAGTTAGTATTGCGTTTGGTTAGTTAGTGTTGCGTATAAATTAATATCATATGAGTAGTTAATATGAAAAAATGATTATCTAGTTAGAACCGTAAACTTAATTAGGTAAAATGCTGACTACATGTGTACGTATCTGAATGGCATGAACAAATTAATATATGATTGATATGATGTAAGAACCATAAACTTAATCAGGTTGCTGCTATACCTCGTCAAATAATTCATGAGTATCATACGAAAACATATATATAAAAGAGAACAGAACGTGAAAACAATGAGAGTTTTGTTAACAAGTGATGTCGAGTGGTGTTTTCCTATCTCTTAAGTCGAACCTGAATTCAGCCTAAAGGGTTATACGATGTCAATGTGGCACATATATATTAAAACCCTAATCTAATCACTAGTAGGAAGGACGAATAGTTGCGGGTTTAAAAAAAACAGGTTACTTATATATAGTGTATCGTATGAATCATGGTTAACTAAAGACATCGAGTCGTGTTTTCTTGATCGTACTATAGGAGTCTACCTGCTTATATCGTAATGCCTCGGTAAAATGTCACTTGATCGAATAAAAGATCACTATAAGAAACCCGTATGCCTATGTCCACAACCTAAGTGAAGACACAGTCGACTAATATAATAGCCGTAAACGAATGATGACGAGTCAGAACGTTTTAGTGTTTATATTGTTCTTAAAAGCCTTGCACAATAATGATAGTCAGTTAACCATTTGGTGTGTAAGATGTCATACTATACGAAACACATTGATCAAGCAAAACAAAATGAATAATTTATAAACGAGTCTTATACTCGGTTTTGTGCCAAAACGTAGCAAGTAGATTTCGTGCATGGTACCATTTTATGTTTTGGTCCTTATATTTTAGATGTAAGTTAGATTTACTTGACCTTGTCATCTAAAAGCTTAACAAACTAACTAGTTGTATTTTTTTAAAAGTGACTGTTTTTTTTTATATAATGTATAAACTGTGCGGTTATAATCTTCGTAAAAAAATACTCAAATACTTAATCATCACCTGACCTTCACAAGCTAACTAGTATATAATATTTTTACCATCTATCGTTAGTTATTTAAATGAGCATGTTATCAGCAATATATACTTACTCGTTCATTTGTAATTATAACTTACTAATACTATTTTCTCAAACTAAACCACGAATTTTATGAAAGTGTAACATCGATAAGAACTACTTTATAAGAACAATAATAGGAATAGCCGTCCAGTAATATATATATCACAACACATGAAATGGGATAACATTTAGCTAGGCTTTTAATATTAATTAGATCTAAAATTATTGTAGATCGGTCGAGGGAGCAATAGGTTGATCACTTATATCGAGTGTGTGTTGATTTCTTAAGATTAATTGCTTGGAGTTGTGCACTTTATCTCTTCCGCTTCGAGGTGAGTTTACGGTTCTTGAATTTCATGAATTTCATGAATTATTTGACGAGGTATAGCAGCAACTTGATTAAGTTTACGGTCCTTACATCATATCTATATCCACGCATGTGTATGTATCTGAATGTGTGCATGCTTATGTTAATTTGTTTATGAATTTTTATACGTTATTCAACTTGTACTTTTACAGATGGCAGCAGCAGTCGCACGCGGCCACGGTGGTGACGGTGCTGGTGACCCACCACCTCCCCCGCACAGTCTTGAGAGCGGTTGCCGTGGTAAGAATTTCCGGATTATTTTAAAAGAAAACTTGATCATTTGTATTTGGTTACTTGTTATTTTATGACGTGTTTTCACTCACTTCAATTTGTAGGATCACGACCCCGAAGGGGCAGGGGCAGGGGTAGGGGCAGTGGAGGGAGGGATGGCGGCGGCAGGACGGGTGTGCGTAGAGCCACCAAGAACGTAGCCCTCAAGAATGCCGTGCGTGATTTCGGCCCGCAGCCTATTGACTTTGACTTCAATGATCAGGGGACAATCACTCATGTCGGCGACAACGCTAAGTGGTTCAGTAACTACGTTGGTGAGCTGATTAGGGAGTTCCCGATGTGCTATGATTCCTGGCACACAATCGAAGCCGAAAAGAAGGCGCATATCTTTCCTCGACTCGGGGTCAGTTATTTCATTTTCCTTTTATATTGTTTTGTTATCGTGTTTATATATTTTAATGTGTATATATTAATTTAAATTTGTTTATTTATTTATCTATATATATTAGTTAACAAATATCAAAAAATTAGTTAAAAATTTTGTTTATTTATTTATCTGTATATATTAGTTAACAAATATATATATTAGCTAACATATTAAAAAAATTAACAAATATCAAAAAATTAACAAAAATAAAAAATTTGTTTTATTATTTAAATTTATTTTAGTTGTATTTGATTGCAGAAAATGTTTGATCTGAGGACCCACATGCGTTCACCCCGGTGGGAGACCATCGGAGATGGCATCAACGATTATCTCGCAACTCGCTACAGGGACAACAAGCACGACATGAAGCGAGATTACTGGACTATACCGGGTGGGGCTGACAAGGTGGAGGAGATACGAAGGTAAATTTTTTATTTTTGTTTATTTTTTTATATTTGTTAATTTTTTTAATATGTTAGCAATTGATATATGTTAATTTTCTGTTTTTGTTATTATGTTAGGAACCCACCTCCGAACATGGAGCTGTCTATGTGGGAGAAGCATATTCAGTTCTACCTCAGTGAGAAGACCACCAAAAGGGCCGCTGTCAATAAGGAAAATAGGAAGAAGAACAAGGTCACTAGCCGCCACGGATCTCGGTCGTTGGCAGCATCTCGACACGAATACATAAGACACATTATGATTATTTTACATATTGTTCATTATATATATGGTGTTTGATTTGTCGTTTTTAATTTGTTTCACCTTATATGCATGTGTGTGTGTGTGTGTGTGTGTGTGTGTGTGTGTGTGTGTGTGTATATATATATATACAGTTTGAGAGGAGTGAGGACCATCAGTACCCGTCCCTGATACAGAGCTTCCACGACTAGTGTTGCAAGGACGGTGTATGGTTGCATGACGAGGCTCGTGTTCAATACGCAAGTACTGTTTTTTTTTTTTTTTTTTTTTTTTTTTTTTTTTTTTTTTTTTTTTTTTTTTTTTTTTTTTACACGCACTTTAATGATTTATTGAAACATAATGTAGTAACCCGAGTAATATATTAATTTTATCATTTTTTTTTCAACTACACAGGAAGAGATGTGCGAACTGCGGGATCTGGGAGCTAACACGCCTACTGGGATAGCCTACACAGAGGAAGAGATACTTGCCCGGGTTTTAAAGGGCAAGCAGCGGGGTTATATAGCCGGTAGGGGTAGGGTGTTAGCAGGCAGTGGCAAGACAAAGTTACCCATGCCGCCTCCCGGTTCGTACAGTGGGCCCGAGATTGACAGGCTCGGGCAGTGGGAGTGGCGCCGGCGAGGCAGGCGGCTCGGGCAGTGGCGATCTCGAGCTCGAGGATGATGGCGGTTCCGATGATGACGAGGGGCAGTGAGGTATATATGTATGGGTTATTTTGTACACTTTAACATTTTCTCCATCCGTATGCTATTTGATCCTCATCCGTATGTTATTATTGTACACTTTAACATTTTGGCGACTTGAACATTGCGGATATAGCAACTTTTGTGGTATTGGCAGCTTGATCCGTAGATTATAACACCCGTTTTGTAGAATTTGAAACGTTTTAATGTATTTGAGGGTGTTTAGCGATTATATATAAGTGTTTAGCCGTTATAACTTGTTTTGGGATATTGGCATGTTGGTATTGGTGGTGTACAGGTTTGGGTTGTGTATCTGGAAAACTGCTTCTGTGCAGGTTGTTGTACAACAGCAGCACTTATAAGTACCGAAGACATGTTGTCGGCACTTATAAGTTTCTATTTAATTAACGTGTTTTAGTACCGACGACATGTTGTCGGTACAATAAAATTATATTTAATTAATATATTTTATTACCGGCGACATGGCGTCGGTATAAATTAAAGGTCATTTGACTTTCGTTGACCGCTTTGTTAATTACGCAATTAATTAACTTTAAAGTAAGTCAAATGTCGAATGGCAAATTTCTTTGACTGAAAATGGTTGTGGGTCCCACACGAGCGTCGGCAAATGTCGTCGGCACAGTAAGTCATGACGGGCCATTCTCGACTATCACCGGCCGACATCATATCGTCGGCATCGACTACGTGCCAACGTCATGACGTCGGCACGATGTTTTTTTGGTCGTCGGCAAAACTGCTGATTGTACTAGTGTTGATAGATGCTAGTTTTAGTCTTACTGAATCCGCAACATACTTTGACACTTGCTCCACTTTCTTGTCACCTTTTCCATGTATTCTATCATTTCGTTCATGCCATAGAAAGTATGAAGTTGCTGCCACGATTAATCAACCAACGATACTTGTTACTGTTTTACTTTTAGATAAAGGAAGAAGCCACAACCTTGTTATTGTTTTACTTTTAGATAAAGGAAGAAGCCACAACATTATATCCTCCCATCGAGACGACACTCCTGATATACCAGCAACATTTAACACATTCTACCAAACACTAGACGAGTATGAGCATTCGAAAAACAAGTGCTCGTGTGAGTCTTGTTGAGACTTTCATAAAGAGCACCGAAGTAAGCTCAAATCAACATCATTTCCTACGTCCCATTGTTGAAGTCGATCTTACGTTTTTAATCTCTTTCTTATCACTAGCCATAAATGGATAGCATGTCTTGGAATGCCATATGGTGACCATACTTGATGATACCATTCTGTTTCACTTCCACGTTCTCGGATCGTAAACCATACTGATACGAACCAGATTGGATTAAGAGATAAAAGAACAATAAAAATAGAGTAATCGACGTTCGAGAGGTCGAATAAGCTCTCCCAATTAACACGAAATCAATAAACCATAATATTATTCACCATAATCCATTACAACCCTAATACCCTATATATAAGAAAATATACCCTAGACTTAACTTGGTCCCTAAGAAATATAATAAAAGGAAACTAAATAAACTAATTAATTAATTAATTAATAATAATAATAATAAACTATAGAATGCATGATCGTATCAATACTCCAGCCCCCAAAAACACATTGTCCTCAAGGTGTTGCTTCAAAAAGTCGTCTCAAATGATTCCGGGATCCCATAGTTTTCTTATAGCTATACTCTTCTGATGTTCTCCAATGGTATGCCCAAAGTCTAATCCATGATTGTTGAGCCTGCCTAGTTTTGAGTGGTAAAACCTTCCCAACTCAATAGAAGTAAGGCATCATCTCATCCATCTTTTTTCTTCGCGTCTGGTAAATCATCAAAAATCACCCAATAACGATGATGAAGGGCTTCACGTATCATTCCATCACCATGTTTATGTTTTACCCCAACAAGCACAAAAGAAGCTTTATTCAGGTGCAAAAACCCCACTCTACTTTCGCTGCTAAGCTTTTGCTTCCGATGGTTTTCATCATAAGCTGCAATCACATCGTCCCTCTTGTTTCGGATTTCTTCTATGCTTGATTTTGTGCTTCTGTCCTCGTCTCTTTTCACATCAGAACATGCAACCACCATGTTTTCTTCCGGTGTTGATCCATCATCACAATCTTCAATAACAAAGATTTGTGATTTAGGATTTTGGTGGGCTAAAGATGAAATGTAAGTATCATAGTACCTGAGTGAGATTCATAAATCTTTATGTGTTGTTTAATGTGAACCATCTATTGCTGCAGGTATCAACAAGGAGTTGTGAAATCCTTTGACTGTGTATACAACTCATATAAGATGCACAAGGTCTGAAGTTGACAAACATTCGCTTCGAAGTGTTGAAAAGCGTTGTGTTTATACTTTATATGCTGAGTTAGCTTTGTTCATTTATCCTCTTTAGGTATTGTTCGATGATGGCATTGAAGTATTCCTTGACCTCAAGCCGAAACGATGGATGTTGTTTGAAGATGTGTCTACTATACCGGATTCTCCTATATGTATCCTCCCATATCTATTAACATATCAATTGAGCTTTGTTTTGTTAGTCTTCTAAGTTTTTTCGGATGCACAATGAGTCCAAATGGAATCTGATCGGGCTGTATTTGACGTGGTGAAACAATATGGGAGATATAAATATTCAATACTTTTTAAGCTTGAACCCATAACATCAGTATTGTAATAAGTTTGAGTCATTTGATGCTACATGCTATTTAAGATATTGGTTATTACGTTAGTCAAAATAAAATGGAAGAAAAATCTTGTCAATGTAGCCCGATTGATCTATTACTCAAATGCTTTGCCACCTGTAATCTATGTCTGTTTTGTACAGATGAGAAAGGCAGTGCCTATAAAAGTTTCGCCTCCTGAATCTGGCATAATTTGTGTCCAAGGCTACAAGGTGAAGATCATCAATGCACCAATTCTTAAATCCATTTTCAAGAAACACGGTGACATTGCAACAAAATGTGTATTCTGAGATGCTATGAGAACGTACTTACTTGAGGCTGTTTATGAAATTTTCGGGCAAATTGAAACCAATGATGTCACTAACATCATTTCTAAGATGGAAGAAATAGAGAACCAAGTGTCAGTTGCAAAGGTAGCGAAAATTAATGTGGCGTGGCTTCGAGCTTACTTGGACACCGTACATAAAATGAACGAAGCCCAGAAAAAGTCAACTTCACTTATGGAAATGAAAACAAACACCACTTTGGTTAAAATGGCAGCGAAAACTGATATGAAAGAGAGCTATGATGAGTTTGTGGCTGCAAGAAATCACTTAGTCAAGGAAAAAAAGTGTATGAAAGTACTTGAACTTGTAGAAAAGAAGCTAAACAACGATCTATTGGAAGCCTTAATCTAAGGCTGAAAAGGACTCGTGGGCAAGACAACCAGTTATATAAGATAAAATATCATGCTAGATGTGTATCGTGTAATTATTAGGATATCGAGAGGGTCTCGCCATTCACCTAATGGCATGTCAACCCCCTTTTTGACAGCCGGTTAAGTTTTATGCATATAGCTCGTTTCTAAAATAATTAGGAGTTGGGAGTAGCTTGTTTTTACATCATGTTTTCTGATATGGTTGTTAACGACGCACGACCTGAGTCTAGTATCAGGTTCTCTCGTGGTGGTGGATTTAAAATGTTTTTATTTTTATTACATGGGTTCTTTTATTGGTTTAGAACGTATCTGTTAAAATGGTACCAAAATAATCGATCTAATCACCCAACCAACCACCCCTTGGTGATTCTTTTATTTATAACAATATACACAGTAGACTTGTTCTTAAATGAGTGCAAGCCAGGTACGATTACAAAGAAACAAAGATTGTCCTCCTAATGAGTGCAATCAGATACAAGACTCACACACTAATATCACCAATCTAAACCAAACCTAGAGATCAAGAAGATCTGCTATAAACCACTAAAACAATCAACAAAAACTATATCAAGACTAAACAAACTAGAGAGAAACCTTGGAAGCCTTTGAGAGGAACGAGAGGTGTAAACTTTGAGAGAGAGAAAACTGTGAAACCCCAGCAGCTAATGAGAGCTTATATACACCAATGTTACACTCCTATCCCTGCACAAACAAACACTGATAAAACCGGACCAAAGTTAGCATTAGCAAAACTATAACTAATAAAAGTTACCAAATGAACCTTTGAGTTTCATAAGTTTGTCAAAGAGTGAATACTTTCAACACCCCCTCAAACTGATGAAGCAAAAAGGTTCACCATACCAAGCTTTTTAACCATAACTACTTGTTGTGCAGACCCAAGAGCTTTGGTCAACACATCTGCAGTTTGTTCTTTAGAATCAACTTTCATAGTCACAATCAACCCAGATGCCACTTTTTCTCTAATAAGATGCACATCAATGTCAAAATGTTTTGTTTTCTCATGCATCACTGGGTTAGCTGCTATTTGCATAGCAGACTTATTATCACAACACAACTTCACATGCAACATAGCCTCAGTAACCCCAAGATCATCTAAGATCTTAAGAACCCACATCACTTCACAAGTAGCAGATGCCATTGACCTGTATTCAGCTTCAGCTGAAGACTTGGACAATGTATTCTGCTTCTTGCTTTTCAAAGAAACAATATTACCATTGACAAACACACAATAACCAGACACAAATCTCCTAGTGACGGGACATTTAGCCCAATCAGCATTAGAATATGCCACAACATCAAACTTCCCATTATTTATCTTAAAACTTATACCATTACCAGGTGCAAGTTTAAGATACTTTAATACTCTTAAACCAAAATCAAAATGAGACTGTAATGGGGCATGCATATACTGACTCAAACAATGAACAACATAAGCTATATCTGGTCTAGTCATAGTGAGATATATAATTTTCTCTACAAGTTTCTGATAACTAGTTATATTTTTCAATAACCTATCGTCATCAGGTTCTTTATGGTTCAATACAATATTCTCATGTAAAGGAGTCATAACAGTCTTGCATGCCAACAGACCATATTCATGAAGTAACTCCAAACAATACTTCCTTTAATTCAAACACAACCCATCTTTAGTTTTTAAAACCTCAATACCCAAGAAAAACTTTAATTCTCCAAGATCTTTTATCTTATTTATTATTCAAAAACTTTTTAAAACTTTCAATTTCTTCCTAACTATTCCCAGTAATGACCATATCATCAACATAAACCAATAGAAACAACACTGTACTACCCTTTTTCTTAATAAAAAGAGAATGATCATTTTGAGATTGTTTAAAACCTGCTTCAAACAAAGCTTCTAACATTTTGTGATTCCATTGTCTAGGAGCTTGCTTCAAGCCATACAAAGATTTTTTCAGTTTACAAACTTTTGTACTACCTTCCTTATGATAACCTGGGGGAGGAAGCATATACACATCCTCATTCAAGTCCCCATAAAGAAAAGCATTCTAACTGAAACAATTTCGAGTCATTTTGAACTGCAAGACTTATAAGACACCTAACAGTACTCATTTTCACAACAGGACTAAAGGTCTCATCATAGTCTAAACCCTCTTTTTGATTATAACCTTTAGCTACAAGTCTTGCCTTGTATCTATCAATTTAACCATTGGTTTTATACTTTATTTTAAAAACCCATTTAGAACCAATAGGAGTCCTTCCAAAAGGAAGTTCAACCTCAACCCAAGTATCATTTTCATGTAAAGCAAGCATCTCATCATTCATAGTATTAATCCAGTTTATATCTTTTGAAGCTTCATCAAATGAAGAAGGTTCATAAGACTTGTTCAAATTAGACACAAAACAATAATCCTCAGAACTGAGCACAGAGTTATTAGCATACTTGCCTAAACCATAGCTAACCTTACCATCTAACACAAAATCATTCAACTTAGCAGGTAACTTAGAAGATCTAGATGACCTCCTAGGTGTACCTTCCTCTGTTTGAGTTTGAAAAATATTTTGGAACCTAGGTACATCTGAACTAGTTTCATTATTTCCCTCAGAATTTATATTATCATCTAAAGGAGTTGCAGAACCACTCAACTCAGGTTGCTGTCAACTTGCAGGTTGTTGTATCTGCTCAGAAATAGCAGCCTACTCTATGTTCACAACCTTACTAGGTTGAGATGGTCTACCATCTCTACCATCAGGTGTACCTTCCCTTCCATCATTATGATTCTCATCATTGGGAATGGGGCAAGGAGTTTTGGTTTTAGACTCAGATTCAAAATAATCAAAAAAGTTTAAGTGTGTCACCTCTGACACTGACTCAGAAACACTGTTTTGACTCATTCTAAGAGGAAAAATGATAAAACTTTACATCCCTTGAGTACAAAACTGCTCTGTTTTCCAAACTTAAAAGTTTATAATCTTTTTTCCACTAGCATAACCAATAAGAATGCATTTTTCAGATTTTTCAGAAAACTTATCAGACTCTTTAAAGAGAGCAGCAAAACACAAACACCTAAAACTCCTTAGATGAGACAAACTAGGTTCCATACCATAAACTAGAGAAAAAGGAAATTTTCTATTCAAGACAGAGGAAGGCAACCTATTAATCAAATAAGAAGTAGTTAAGACACATTCAGACCAAAACACAAGAGGAATCCCCCCTGAAACGTAAGACTTCTAGCTACATTAAGCAGATGTCTGTGTTTCCTTTCAGCAATACCATTCTGTTGAGGTGTATATGCACAACTAGTTTGATGTATCATTCCCATGGTACTCATAAAATCATGCATTTTGTTATTAAAAACCCTATACCATTATCAGACATAGATCTCTAACACCATGTTAAAATGGTACCAAAACAATCGATTTAATCACCCAACTAACCACCCCTTGGTGATTCTTTTATTTATAAAAATATACACAGTAGACTTGTCCTCAAATGAGTGCAAGCTAGATACGATTACAAAGAAACAAAGATTTTCCTCCTAATGAGTGCAATCAGATGCAAGACTCACACACTAATATCACCAATCTAAACTGTCACACCCCCAGAATCGGGTCCAGCGGAAGCATACATGTAGCTGGGGTGCAACTCAATTGGTATCACAACACAAGTGCAAAGAACGGTTTTCAACTCAATCATTTAGAATAACATTGTTTAACAAAAATGTTGAATTACATTGTTAAAAGTAATGCGGAATTAGGCCCTTAAAAATATAGTTTAAAACGGTCCCTGTATAGATATCAGAGTCTTCTATGACCATGCCATGCCCTGCCAAAGCCTCCAGTAGCGTGTCTTTGCTAAATACCTGAAAATACATGCTAAAACGTCAACACGAGGTTGGTGAGTTCATAGAGTTGTTGTAAAATGTAATGCCTTTGAATAATGATGTCCCAGCAAAGGCATTGTAAATCCACTCAGTCCCAAGCCTTGGCCATAACAAGACTTGCAACCTGTGTGTTTACAACCCACTGCCAAATGAGTTTTGGTTTGGTGAATAAAAGTAATATGTGGACCACAAGATTCACAGTACATTTGGTTGATCAATACATTCGATGATGTGACCAATTCATTCGGTTGTGTGACCAGTTCATTCGTCATGTGACCCGTTCATTCGGTCATAATACCCGTACATTCGGTTATGTGACCCATTCATTTTGTCATGTATGTACATAGTAGTGGAGCCGGTTCATTCGGTTAAGTATGCATAATGTTTGAAGTGCTTGTGTCCATGAGTAATAAGAATTAAGTGCAATACTAGTGAATACATTCGGATGAATAACAAATTCATAAGTGGAGCAAGTAATGCTTTGATGAAACAAGTGGCATAATCAAGTAAATCATGTATACATTTGGATGAAAATGAGCATGTATTCTCCCCCAAAACAGTTATTCAAAACGTACGAAAGTAGGGGCTATGAAACTCACCTGGTATGATAGCTACGATGACAAAAGTGAATACACTGAAATGAGGCACGATCTCTAACCGCGACCTAATATGAATGATGGAATCTAATGTAAGAAATGAAATGATGCTGCACATGCAAATACGTATGTTATCGATACCACTCGATGATTTTGGAAAATAACGTTTATCGTCGAAAAATACATTTTTGACGTCTCGTTAAGTTGAATACTACTTTTCGTGTAAATATGTTGAAACGGTACTCCACGATCCTTGTTTGGTGTTATATTGGTTAATATAATGTTTTCGTCGCAGAATAACTCTTTTTACAACTTTTGAAAATATGCCCGAACGGCCTTGTAAAACTAGCCGTGAAATATAGCTCGTTATGTGTTAGAAATAAAACTCAACGTTTTTGTAAACCTTGTAACAATATCTAAATATCGTTATATTCAACTTTTGATCAACCGCGCCTCGATCAGTTAGATAATCGGCTATCGACTTAGTGACTTGTAAAAATACTAGTTTTCATACTTAAAACACTTTATAAAAGTGGGCTGTCAAAATAAGTGATGAATTGTCGGGCTTTAAACGTGTATATCTCGGTCGTTATAAGCTCGTTTTCTACGTTCTTTATATCCACGGTTCCGTCATAACATGAACTAACATAATTTCAGTGGCTCGGCTCATCTAGACTACAGCTAACGCCTCGATTTGTCCCTCGAAGTTCGGCCAAACAGCAAGGTATTTTCTGAAAAATAGTTTTCGTCGCGTAACTTTAATAATTCATAACTTCTTCGTTATAAGTCCGATTTTAGTGATTCTTACGGCCACGGTTTCGTTTTTGAAAGTACTTTCTAAATATGAAGGCCAAAATGACCCAACAGTTTCTGAGTTTTCCAGATTTTCCATTTTTGGACAGATCCTTTTATATAACTTGTAAAAACCATTTTTCTAGTTCAAGACTTGTTTATACCACTCCCAAATCAACACCACAAGTGCTCTAATCCTACCATACACCTTCTTAGGGTGTCATGGGGTCCTAAACATCACCAAAAATGGTGGATCTCTTGAAGATACTAATAAAACCTTTAGATCTATAGTTTATGATGAAAATTAAATAAAGTGGTATCAAGAACATATGTAACTTGCATTATTAACCAATATATCTTGAAAGTATATAAACTTATGAAGTAAATAAAAGTATGAAATGATCAAAGAGATGTTCTTGAAGCTTACTTGCAATATTGGAGTGATTTGATGAGAAATGTGTAATAACTTAGTGTTTTGATCACAAATCCTTAACTAGGATAGCAAATGGAGTAAGATTAATACTTGATCTTCAAAAATTGATGGATTCTTGATGGTCCTTGTTCTTGAGCCGTGGGTTTGGATGGGGAAAGAGGGAGGAGAGTTTGATCTTGATTATTGCTAGTGAATGTGGTGTTTGTATGTGTTATGTAAAATAAATAAAAAGACAAGGAAACATTTACATTAAATGCATGTACTAGAAATCAAGTGTTATAGAGAATTAGGGGGATGAGGGGGGGCGGCATCACATGGAAGAAAAGAGAAAAATGTGCTATTAAATGAACTTGTCTCCCCCATTTAGAAGTATTAGTTGTTTTGAGTATACATTGAGTGTTATCGGGTACCGAGTTAACTAGAAATAACTCGCGACGAGGTGAAATGAGATACGACGAAGTTGTAAAAATTGTAAAATTATGTTACTGATATGAATCGGGTGTTAAAATGATAATCGGATTGAAATTTCGTAAACCGACGAAGTTATAAGCTCCTGACGAATATTTTAGCGTTTGGTTTAATAACACCGGGTAAATTAATAATATAATTTTTATATCATTATAATAAGTATGAAAATATGTTAGGATCATTGTCGGGAGTATCGGGTATATTGTTAGTAGTAAAAACTGAGTGGTAATGTTAATTACAAATTAAGCATACGTAAATAGAAATAATGCATATCCGTGCATGATCTAGGATACTGATGATGTGTAGACTACTTCTAGTCTATATGACGGGTCCTTAATGATGATGCATGAATATGCCGCTAAACCTTACCGGTTACGCGTATTTGAATACCCGTAAACCTAGTTTACGAAGTGATGAACGATAACCATGAATAGTGAATTCTTCCGGGAATGAATAGTGTCATGTGAATAGTAAAATTTCTGAACGCTTCTCAGAATCTCAAATTGACTCCGAAAACGATGAATAGTGAAATGTGAATAGTGATCGGTGAATAGTAAATGATGAATAGTAATTTCCCGAGATGAATAGTGAATATGGAAAATATCCTGAAAATGCGGGTTGTGACAGTCTCCACCCGTTAAAGGAATTCAGTCCCTGAATTCAGTTAGCGTTGGTCTCTGGAGGGTACTCGGTGAAGAGACGTGGATATATGAGTCACATTGCGGTGATAAAAGATAACACATTCATTAGATCGGAATCGTAATAGTACATGAAGTCCGTACGATAGAACACAAAGTGGACACAAAAGAAATACAACACTAGAGGGTTTACGCTTCCGTTTAAATAGATAAGGCAGAAGTTCTCTTCTTAACCATTGTCATTGTTGTTGTTGTCCTGACGAGCTTCGCACTTCAACGAACTCTTCCTCCATTCTGGTTTCTCAGCTCTGGACATTCACTCTTGAAGTGTCCAATTACTCCACACTCATGGCAGGTTACCGTGACTTTCTGATGCATTACGAGGGTGGGAGCCTTGCAATCCTTGGCTTTGTGTCCGACCTTTTGGCAGTTTCCACATTGAGTGGGGCAAGGTCCCTCGTGGTGAAACCGGCACTTGTGGCACTTGGGCAAAGTCCCGGCATATCCTTTCCTTTTACTTGGTCCTGCAACGTAGGCCTTAACCATTTCATGTCCTTTGTTTGGCTGCCATACTTGATCATCTCGTTGGTTGTCATCCCTTTTCCTCTTGTTTTCGTTGTTGTTGTGGTTGTTGTTGTTGACAGTAGTTTCTTGCTTCACTACTTGAGCCATAAGCTTTTGAGACATTCTGATAGCCTCGTCCAGTGTGTGTGGTTCAGAGGAAATCACATCTCCTTGGATGTTGTGAGGTAGTCCACCAGTGAAATTTTCTAGCAGCTTTTCATTATCTGGAACCATAGTTGGACATAGCACAGCCAATTCTTGAAATCTCCTGATGTATGTTTCGATATCATTACCTGTTGTCACTAGCTCGTAAAACTCTGTTTCCAGCTTCTTTATTTCAGTGCGTGGACAGAACTTCTTAGTCAGCAACTTCTTGAATTCATCCCACGTAAGCTTGTGAGCATTTTCCATTCCCACGGGTTTTGCATAAGAATTCCACCACGACATAGCTTCCTCAACAAGTGTACTAGCAGCAAACTTTACCTTGTACTCCTCTGGACAGTTACATAGAAGAAACACAGATTCTATCCCTTCATACCAACGGATCATAGCAGTGGCTCCTTCAGTGCCCTTGAATTTTGGGGGATCTCCACTCTTAAAGTCCTTGTATGTACATTTACGACCATTAGTACCATTAGCAGCCATTCCGGCAACTCCTGCGGTTTCTGCCCGAGAAGCGGCTTCAGCAGCCCGTGCAGCTACGGCCTCCCTTTCAACTACTAGTGCTGCCTCTATACTATCCGCAACAAGCTTCCGAATAGCAGCTGGTGTCATAGTTGAAGTAGCTTTCTTTCGCGGCATAACTCTTCAAAACAAGAAAAGGAGGGTGAAACGTAAATAAGACGTTTTCTAGAAGTAGATGTTCTGAGTGGCTTGTCATAAAATGAAAACTTGAAGTTGTTATGATTAGTTGACATGCTTCTAGGCGGTGGTTCACGAGGGAAATGAAGGCATGAATGTTCTATAATCTTGGTTAGGAGGTTGGATTCATCCCTATAAATGTTTCTTGGTGAGCATTCGTACCATAACGGATCTTGTAATTCGGTCAAGCCAATGCTTTCTAGATTATAGAATTTCGGCGATCAGGCCAGTGATAGCGGTTCGGATGGTTTAGTGATACTTTGAGATTTCTGTTGAGTTTTGAATGGTCTTAATGTACCGAGGGATCCTCCTCATAGATGGTATGGAAAGCCTTTCCTAAGAAGGTCTTTGATAATATCCACTTATTAACATTGGGAGTAGGGAGTGATGAGTAACCTAGGAATCCCTAGAGTGTCGTCTAATCCTTGTATATGGGACTGGGGAAAGGAAATGATAGTGATGGTGAGAAGGGAAATGACTGTAACAGTCGCTATATGAACAATGGTGAGGAAGTCAAATAACAATGATGAGGAATTCACATAACAATGATGAAAGAGAGTACGGTGATGTAAATGTATGGTGCACAATGGGAATGTCCATGAGATGCAATGATTTATCGGCGCACTTCCACTCAGTGGTAACCGAAGTGGTGTAGGTGTGAAATGTCCTTGCAACGTTTGAGTACGCACACCTGAATGAAACATTTGGAAGTTGGGTAGAGAATTGATCTGGACAAAATTTTATTATAACTATTCTCAGTATTGCAAAATTCATTTCTGAGTCGGATATAGGTGGTCAGCCTATGTCCCACTATCCCGGGTCGAATATAGATGACCAGTCTATATTTTACCGAGGTTCCATGAATTTTGAAATACTCAGCCCAGTTATACTAATACCATGTCCTTTACATATGAAAAGATGTTCTGAAAGACTAATGCAAATGACCAATCTCGAGGTCGAATAATGAAACTACGCAAGGAAAAAGGCGTAACAATGAAACGCATATGATATGTAAGCATACTAATATGGAAGACAAGTATGGTAATCAACTAGAATAAGTGAGTATAATCTATCTGATAATGAGATACAAATCTCATCAATTATGTCAGCAACAAACCACAAATGAGGCATCAGCTTGGCAGGCAGGCACGTGGCGGTCATAGGGTTAAGTTTTCGTGAATGTAGCTATAGTCTAGGTTTTAAAAACACTCAGTTCTCTATAGCCGAGGCTCTGATACCAATCTGTCACACCCCCAGAATCGGGTCCAGCGGAAGCATACATGTAGCTGGGGTGCAACTCAATTGGTATCACAACACAAGTGCAAAGAACGGTTTTCAACTCAATCATTTAGAATAACATTGTTTAACAAAAATGTTGAATTACATTGTTAAAAGTAATGCGGAATTAGGCCCTTAAAAATATAGTTTAAAACGGTCCCTGTATAGATATCAGAGTCTTCTATGACCATGCCATGCCCTGCCAAAGCCTCCAGTAGCGTGTCTTTGCTAAATACCTGAAAATACATGCTAAAACGTCAACACGAGGTTGGTGAGTTCATAGAGTTGTTGTAAAATGTAATGCCTTTGAATAATGATGTCCCAGCAAAGGCATTGTAAATCCACTCAGTCCCAAGCCTTGGCCATAACAAGACTTGCAACCTGTGTGTTTACAACCCACTGCCAAATGAGTTTTGGTTTGGTGAATAAAAGTAATATGTGGACCACAAGATTCACAGTACATTTGGTTGATCAATACATTCGATGATGTGACCAATTCATTCGGTTGTGTGACCAGTTCATTCGTCATGTGACCCGTTCATTCGGTCATAATACCCGTACATTCGGTTATGTGACCCATTCATTTTGTCATGTATGTACATAGTAGTGGAGCCGGTTCATTCGGTTAAGTATGCATAATGTTTGAAGTGCTTGTGTCCATGAGTAATAAGAATTAAGTGCAATACTAGTGAATACATTCGGATGAATAACAAATTCATAAGTGGAGCAAGTAATGCTTTGATGAAACAAGTGGCATAATCAAGTAAATCATGTATACATTTGGATGAAAATGAGCATGTATTCTCCCCCAAAACAGTTATTCAAAACGTACGAAAGTAGGGGCTATGAAACTCACCTGGTATGATAGCTACGATGACAAAAGTGAATACACTGAAATGAGGCACGATCTCTAACCGCGACCTAATATGAATGATGGAATCTAATGTAAGAAATGAAATGATGCTGCACATGCAAATACGTATGTTATCGATACCACTCGATGATTTTGGAAAATAACGTTTATCGTCGAAAAATACATTTTTGACGTCTCGTTAAGTTGAATACTACTTTTCGTGTAAATATGTTGAAACGGTACTCCACGATCCTTGTTTGGTGTTATATTGGTTAATATAATGTTTTCGTCGCAGAATAACTCTTTTTACAACTTTTGAAAATATGCCCGAACGGCCTTGTAAAACTAGCCGTGAAATATAGCTCGTTATGTGTTAGAAATAAAACTCAACGTTTTTGTAAACCTTGTAACAATATCTAAATATCGTTATATTCAACTTTTGATCAACCGCGCCTCGATCAGTTAGATAATCGGCTATCGACTTAGTGACTTGTAAAAATACTAGTTTTCATACTTAAAACACTTTATAAAAGTGGGCTGTCAAAATAAGTGATGAATTGTCGGGCTTTAAACGTGTATATCTCGGTCGTTATAAGCTCGTTTTCTACGTTCTTTATATCCACGGTTCCGTCATAACATGAACTAACATAATTTCAGTGGCTCGGCTCATCTAGACTACAGCTAACGCCTCGATTTGTCCCTCGAAGTTCGGCCAAACAGCAAGGTATTTTCTGAAAAATAGTTTTCGTCGCGTAACTTTAATAATTCATAACTTCTTCGTTATAAGTCCGATTTTAGTGATTCTTACGGCCACGGTTTCGTTTTTGAAAGTACTTTCTAAATATGAAGGCCAAAATGACCCAACAGTTTCTGAGTTTTCCAGATTTTCCATTTTTGGACAGATCCTTTTATATAACTTGTAAAAACCATTTTTCTAGTTCAAGACTTGTTTATACCACTCCCAAATCAACACCACAAGTGCTCTAATCCTACCATACACCTTCTTAGGGTGTCATGGGGTCCTAAACATCACCAAAAATGGTGGATCTCTTGAAGATACTAATAAAACCTTTAGATCTATAGTTTATGATGAAAATTAAATAAAGTGGTATCAAGAACATATGTAACTTGCATTATTAACCAATATATCTTGAAAGTATATAAACTTATGAAGTAAATAAAAGTATGAAATGATCAAAGAGATGTTCTTGAAGCTTACTTGCAATATTGGAGTGATTTGATGAGAAATGTGTAATAACTTAGTGTTTTGATCACAAATCCTTAACTAGGATAGCAAATGGAGTAAGATTAATACTTGATCTTCAAAAATTGATGGATTCTTGATGGTCCTTGTTCTTGAGCCGTGGGTTTGGATGGGGAAAGAGGGAGGAGAGTTTGATCTTGATTATTGCTAGTGAATGTGGTGTTTGTATGTGTTATGTAAAATAAATAAAAAGACAAGGAAACATTTACATTAAATGCATGTACTAGAAATCAAGTGTTATAGAGAATTAGGGGGATGAGGGGGGGCGGCATCACATGGAAGAAAAGAGAAAAATGTGCTATTAAATGAACTTGTCTCCCCCATTTAGAAGTATTAGTTGTTTTGAGTATACATTGAGTGTTATCGGGTACCGAGTTAACTAGAAATAACTCGCGACGAGGTGAAATGAGATACGACGAAGTTGTAAAAATTGTAAAATTATGTTACTGATATGAATCGGGTGTTAAAATGATAATCGGATTGAAATTTCGTAAACCGACGAAGTTATAAGCTCCTGACGAATATTTTAGCGTTTGGTTTAATAACACCGGGTAAATTAATAATATAATTTTTATATCATTATAATAAGTATGAAAATATGTTAGGATCATTGTCGGGAGTATCGGGTATATTGTTAGTAGTAAAAACTGAGTGGTAATGTTAATTACAAATTAAGCATACGTAAATAGAAATAATGCATATCCGTGCATGACCTAGGATACTGATGATGTGTAGACTACTTCTAGTCTATATGACGGGTCCTTAATGATGATGCATGAATATGCCGCTAAACCTTACCGGTTACGCGTATTTGAATACCCGTAAACCTAGTTTACGAAGTGATGAACGATAACCATGAATAGTGAATTCTTCCGGGAATGAATAGTGTCATGTGAATAGTAAAATTTCTGAACGCTTCTCAGAATCTCAAATTGACTCCGAAAACGATGAATAGTGAAATGTGAATAGTGATCGGTGAATAGTAAATGATGAATAGTAATTTCCCGAGATGAATAGTGAATATGGAAAATATCCTGAAAATGCGGGTTGTGATAAATATCACCAATCTAAACCAAACCTAGAGATCAAGAAGATCTGTTATAAACCACTAAAACAATCAACAAAAACTATATCAAGACTAAACAAACTAGAGAGAAACCAAGGAAGCCTTTGAGAGAAACGAGAGGTGTAAACTTTGAGAGAGAAAAAACTGTGAAACCCTAGCAGCTAATGAGAGCTTATATACACCAATGTTACACTCCAATCCTTGCAACCATACCAAAGTTAGCATTAGCAAAACTATAACTAATAAAAGTTACCAAATGAACCTTTGAGTTTCATAAGTTTGTCAAAGAGTGAATACTTTCAACAGTATCGAACTAGGTACATCTTAGGCAGGCTACAATTCAAATTTTATGATCTTTGTTTTTACTAGATGTGATGTTGAATAATGTTGCATGCTGCTCTCTACTTGCTCATTACTTAATGATACAAAGTTGTGCATATTTCTCTTATGTTTAGGATGGTTTCGACGTGCTACATAGACGCTTATTTTAACCATGGACGTGTGATCATCTACGCGCAAACTAAACAATTGTTGACTCCATCTTTTGGTTGTCAAATTATAATTGTTGCCATCATTGGCAAACATCTCCTATAAACAATATGAGGAGTGATAAAATTTGTCAATAGCATGGAATGACCATATTTATGAGAAGAGAGGGGAAGCCATAGTGTAAATTATAAAATTGGGTTAAGAATGTTTGTATCTATAGGTGCTCAAGTTGTGGCCAAGATTTAAATTCGTGACAAAGTATTATCAAACAATCCCACATAGAAAAAAGGTAAGAAATTGTGCTACTTAATATACTACATTGTGATTGCACCATATGAGTTAGGATTAGTAATAAGTTTTCATGTGATATGTTGTTTTTGTTGGTTGCTTGACTCAAGTCTAATAGCCAACAACAACAAGACTACACAAAAACCTATATAACATCTTAACTTTTTATAATTTGTGACTCGATGCCTGAAATTTTTTTATATATATATAACACTGGGGTGCGTTCTATGCAATACCCATATTAAATATAGTAATTTACGGTACCATTTTAGATCAATCTTGACCTTTGGATCATTTGATCATGGTTAATAATACATGATGGCATTTATGTAAATGAGTTAAAACTTTTTTGGCTGGAAATCTAGTAGCAAGGGTATAATTGGTATTTTGTAAAACATTATTTAGTTTCTAAAAAAAATAATAATAATAAAAAATAAAAAAATCCCTTTTTTTGTAAAATCACGATATTTTAAGAAAGAATTAATATTTTTTTTTTTTTTTTTAATTAACTTGATTTTTTTTAATACAATATTCAGGTGTGCACACATGCACATGTTTATGCATGTACAAAATTTAAGCTTTTCGTATTGTTAGTGAGATCATTCAAAAAGCATGGATTTGTTCACATTTTTTAAACATTGAATGTTTTTTGCTTATGGTAATCGCGGATATGTGTTCTATTGTACATTCTTTAAACTTCAAAGTTTAAAACCAACAATATACACGTTATACACATGACCTCTAAATTTATAACAAACCAAGAACATAAATATCATAAACACTATAATACAATTCAAAAAGAGAAGTATTATATCAAAAACATTCATCATAACATATGTGCACATCTTTCAAAAACGTATATGAACGATTTCGAGAACATATATGCACACTTTCTAAAAACACAAGTGCATTCGTTGATCATCTTCATCACACATCGTCTTTCCTATGATTGAGCCATCCCAACCGAAACAAATATATAAAAACAAAAAAAGAACTAGTTGTATCAAATTATGCCATGTTAAATTTAATTGTAAAACTAGTTGATAATTTTTTTTAACAAAAACATATAGAGGAGAGTTATTTTACATACCAAACTTATCTTACATACCAAGGGATTCATCCCTACCATTCATTTAAAATGAAATCAATGGTTGAGATTAAAAGCATTTTAATATTTCACCTATTTTTTCTAATTTAAATATCTCTTAAACCGTTAATCATTAAGCGAAAATAATTACACCATCGCGACGAACATTTAATTATCTTTCTATAGAGGTTGGAGGGCGTTGAGCGTGACCGGGACACCCAAACTGAGCAATTCCGAAGGTTGTCCGCGGAGCATGAAGCGATGCGAGGCCGGTATGAGGCTTGCGCCAACTGGGAGAAAGGTTTAATGGAAAGGGTGGAGGAATTTGATAAAGAAAGGGAAGGTTTGTTATAGAGAAATGCCGAGCAGGCCGAGCGGATCAATCAGTTAGAGGGAGAACCTGCAGCGGCGAAAGGTCAGGTGGGGAAGCAAGAGTCAGATAAAGCTGACTTGACTGCGGATCTTGGTCAGGCTGAGATTGTTCGCCAAAATATGGTCAAGTCTCTGATCCCCGCTGTTTTCCGTCGTCTTGTCGACAGCTCTGAGTACAAACAATCCTTGGCCAAACCCTACAGCTTGACTTACTCTGCCGGATGGATCGATGGGGTTGGGATCGCTCGGGAACCGGACGATGTGGCTAAGATCCTGAGTAATACGAAAAAATTGAACATGGATGCTCCTAAATTGTGGAAAGCTGAGTATAATAAGCTTTTCGATCTTGAGTATCCTTATATCAAGAAAATCGCAGGGTCTTACAGGCTTCCGCTAGGGGATCTCATGAATGTGTTTCCTGACTCACCAGCTCCTCAAGGACTTTTGGGTTCTTCCAGCCAACCGGTCAATGAACAAGAGAAAGATCATTCCTCCAAAGCCCCTTCCAATGTAGTTGCCGAAGAGCGCGCTACTCTACCTTCTTAGCTTGTTTATACAGCTTGTTATTTAAACAATCATTTCGTCTATCTGTATTTTAGGCCTTCGGGCGTTTATACAATGTTTGTGATAATATTTTTGAGGCCTCCGGCCCTATGATATCGCTTGCCCCTTTAACTTTCATTATTTGTTGTCTTTGTATGTAATTTACATTTGCGCATGTGATTGTGTTGTGCTTATTTGCTTAAGTATTTAGAATGTTTTGTTCATCCGAAGCGGCTTAGGCTGCTCGAGCATCAGAAATGATTTGTTCATTCGAGCATCCAAGAATCCTTGGGCATCCGAAACGATTTTTACCGTTCGAGCATCCAAGAAGTCTTGGGCATCCGTAACGGTTTTTGACCGCTCGAGCATCCGAAATGATTTAATCACTCGAGCATCTAAGAAGTCTTGGGCATCCGAAACGGTTTTTGACCGCTCGAGCATCCGAAATGATTTAATCATTCGAGCATTTATGCATTTTCGATGGGGGCCAGCCACCGGAAGGGTTACATAAGAAGTGGCATATTTTATTCCCCAGAATACTCATTTTGGAAAAATTGCTTCTCCCCTAATCTTGGGGATAGCTGCATTCGTCATTTAACAAATCTGAAATCGTTCATATTACATCAAGTCCGGAATTCTAACAATAATAATTTTTATAAGAAACAATTTCTAAGATTTATGGCATGCCAAGTACGAGGGACTTCCTTGTCATCCATGGTTTGTAGCTTATAAGAACCGTTGTCATATGCTTCCGTAACTCTATATGGACCTTCCCAATTGGGGCCCAACTTACCTTGATTTTGCACCCAGCTAGCTTCATTTTTCCTGTATACAAAATCACCGAATTTGAAGTTGACCGACTTCACTCTTCGGTTGTAGTATTGCTCGATCTTGGTTTTGTACTTGGCTCCCTGAATTGCGGCCGCCTCTCTTCTCTCTTGCACCAAGTCCAAGTTAAGACGTTGCTCTTCTTCATTTCGGCTTTCATCGAACATCATAGTCCGATGCGTTCGCATTCCTATCTCAGCGGGTATAACGGCTTCACTACCGTATGTCAAGCTGAATGGTGTTTCTCCGTTGCTAGTCTTGAGAGAAGTCCGATGAGACCACAACACATTAGGCAGTTCGTCAACCCATCCGGCTCTCTCTCTCCCCCCAATCTCGTCTTTATTCCTTCCATGAGGCTTTTGTTGGCTTGCTCTACTAGGCCGTTAGCTTGAGGATGAGCTACCGGCGTGTTCATCTGCTTGATGTGCAGCTTTTGACACCAGCACTTGAATGGATCATTCACAAAGTTTGTCCCATTTTCCGTCACTATTACCCCCGATAAACCGTACCGGCATACAATGTTCTCCCAGACAAATTTCTTCACGTCCTTTCCTGTTGTCTTGGCTAGCAGTTTTGCTTCGATCCATTTGGTGAAGTAGTCGATAGCCACAATCACAAATTTTACCTTCCCGGGAGCCTCAGGCAGTGGGCCTAACACATCCATGCCCCACTGGTAAAAGGGCCAAGGTGCCATGATGGATGTCATGAAGGTTTTTGGTAACTTCGGAACCGGAGCGTGTATCTGACAAGAGTCGCATTTTTGTATTTCCTCCTATGAGTCCCTATGCATCGTCGGCCAATAATACCCTTGCCTCATCAGTTAGGCTACCACCGATCCTAGGCCGGCATGCATGCCACATGCCCCCTCATGGACCTCGCGTATGACATAATTGGCCTGTAATGGGCCTACACACCGCATCATTGGACTTAAATATGACTTCTTGAAGAGCACTCCATCTTCCATGACGTAATGTGGGATTTTCATCCGGAGATTCCTTGCCTCATTTGGATCCTCTGGCCATACTTCTTCTTCCAAACATTTGATGATAGGAGTCATCCAGTTATCCCCCTCTTCCTCTACTATGTCATTTACTTCTACTTCTTCGGTGGAGGGCTTCGTCAGAACTTCGACTAAGATTTCTTTGGTCAGGTGGTTGAACGCCACGGAAGCAAGCTTACTTAACACATCTGCCTTTTGGTTTTGTGCTCTCGGGATTTTTTGGATTTTGAACTTCTTGAACTGGGCAATGTATTGTTTTTCCTTTGCCAAATACCGTATCATACTTTCTTTGGTGGCTGTGAACTCCCGTTGATCTGACTTGCGACGAGCTTGGAGTCTACCCTTACATCCAGAGCCTCTATTTTCATTTGCCTTGCTATTCAGAGGCCGGCCAGAAGTGCCTCATATTCGGCCTCGTTGTTGGTGCTTTCGAAGTTCAGTCGGAGAGCATAGGTGTGCTCCTTTTGGGATGGTCCGATGAGAACAAGCCCTGCCCTAGCACCCAGCTTGCTTAACGCCCCGTCAGTATATAATATCCATTCGCTTTGTACAGATAGCTCGCATATTCCCCTGTTCTTTTTCTGCAGGTTATTCTTTTCTATCCCTACCAGAATTTCCATGAGGAAATCCGCTAAAATCTGCCCTTTTAATTGCATTTTTATAGGATGAGCTTCAAAGTATCTTCGCAACCTCCTTGACGTGTACAAAAGACATACTACTAGTTTTTCTATTGGTGCATAATTCCTCTCGGCCTCATTCAGTGTCCGGCTGACATAATGTACTGGCAGTTGCTTTCCTTGTCTTTCCGTAAGCAATACCGCGCTCACAGCACCCGGCGACGCAGGTAGGTACACATACAAATTTTCATTCTGCTTAGGGGTTGACAAAGATTGAAGTTCTAGGATCAATCTTTTCAAGGCTTGGAAGGCTTTTTCGGCTTCCTTGGTCCATCGATACTCGTCTTTATTTTCTTTCGTGATGTTCTTGAGGGTTTCAAAGAAAGGGAGTGATCTTTATGCCGAGCGAGACAGAAATCTGTTTAGTGCCGCTAGCTTTCCGCTGAGACTCTGCATCTCCCATAGCGTTTCCGGAGACTTCATCTCCGCTATAGCCTTTGTTTTCTTCGGATTAGCCCTGATCCCTTCGGAGGTTACCATGTATCCAAGGAACTTTCTTCCTCTACACCGAAGGAGCACTTTTTTAAGTTCAACTTCATGTTTATTTTTCTGAGGTTGTCAAAAGTTTATGCCACGTCTGCTATCATCACCATCTCGGACTTACTTTTTATAACCATATCGTCCACGTATGCCTCCAAATTCCTGCCTATTTGAGAATGAAATGCCGAATCCATGAGACGTTGATAAGTGGCTCCCACGTTTTTCAATCCAAAAGGCATTTTAGTGTAGCAATACGTTCCTTGCTCCGTATAGAACCTTGTCTTCTCCTCGTCTTCCACCGCCATCTGAACTTGGTGGTATCCCTTATATGCGTCAAGGAAACACTTATACTTGAAACCCATAACTGATTCAATCTTCCAATCTATCTCAGGGAGAGGATAATAGTCTTTTGGGCAAGAAGAGTTTAAGTTTTTGAAGTCTATACACATCCTCCAACTTCCATCACATTTTTTACCAGGACCGGGTTGGATATCCAAGTTGGGTATCGCACCGGCCTTACAATACCAGCCTTTACCCATTCCTGTACTTCCCTTGCTACCACTTGATTCTTCTCTTGGGAGAGGGTGCGCCTCTTTTGTGCTACCGGTGTGTCTGCCACATTAACATTAAGGGTGTGTTGCGCCAAGCGTCTCGGTATTCCGGTCATGTTCGCAGGCTGCCATGTGAACACATCTTTGCTTTGTCTTAAAAGTTCTATCAATTTCCTCCGGCATTCTTTTGAGAATCCTCCTCCAATTGTTACCAACTGATCTGGGTACGCGGGGTTTACCAGAACTTCCTCGGTAAGCCCAACTTCTTCTTTCTTATCCGGAGACATCAGCTCGGTTTCTACTTCTTCTTCTTACAGTAGCAACTGTCCTTCTTCTAACTTCTTGCATTCTAGGACTACCGCCGACCTTGTTACTAATTTTGCGGTTCCCCTCGGGATTGGAAATTTCATCATGGAGTGAATAGTGGATGGAATAGCCCTTAGCTCCCTTATTCCGGACCTTCTCAAAATTATGTTATAAGGGGATGGAGATCTCACAACCGAGAACTTTATTCTGGTCTTCCGGAACAAACCGTGGTCACCGAAGCATACATCCAGCTCTATCTTCCCTAACGGTTTAATCACTTCTCCAGCGAAACCGACCAGCGGCGAGTTAGTTTCCCTAAGCCTCGACTTGATAGAAGGGCACAAATTATTGAAACAGTGTTCGTACATGACTTCCACTGACGCCTCTTCGCCTACGAAGATCCTTCGGACCAAGTATCCTTCGATCTCTGCTTCAACTATGAGGGGCTCGTCTGATAAATCATCCAATAGGACCGGTGGGAAAGTGATTGGAACAAGCATCCATGGCGTGGAAAACTAGAAGGGGGGAGGGGTTGAATAGTTTTACCGTTTAAGATTAATTCGCTTTGTGACTTATCGTAATTTCAAAGTAAAGTAAACAATCAAGCATACAAAACAAGTAAGATAAGTAACTAAGTAAATAGAGGAAATATCAAACCACATAACACGGATGTTTATAATGGTTCGGCTACAAGGACTCTTTTCCTTGTCCTACTCCACTCCTCGAGTCTCTAACTCGAGAGTTATTCTTCACTAAGAAACAAACTCCCTTCTCGGCGGAGGAAACCTTGATACATGTTGCTTATACTCTTTTTCCGGTACTAAGCTAAATACCGAGTTCTACTTCAAGGAAGAACCAACCTAACGTCGCCTATACAATTACCGACACTAAGCTAGATGTCGAGTTCTTTACAAGGGTACAACAACTCCCTTTTACACTAGGTGTTTTGAGGACTAAAACACAAACCGGATTCTACTGTATGGAAGATGTAATAATGATGCCTAGGCTCTAATGAGTTACACAGTAGGTAACTAACAAGTCTTACAACACAGTGTTGAAGCTTGATAATGCTTGATCTCTTTTGCTACAAAAGAAAGATCACTAAGTATGAAATGAATGATGTGGGTTAGTAATATGAAAGAATATATATTTTATACTATGTAAGTGATGAAATGGCCAAATGATCAGCTTGCTATTTATAGGCAAAGCTGATGAACAGCTGGCGGATCCGGCGGATCCCAAAACTTGGATCCGTCCTTGTATGCAATTGGATCCGCCTTGTCAAGCCAGCTAAGAGATCTTCAAATCCTTCCAAATCTTGCCATATCTTTCCATATCTTCAAATGTCAACACTTTGGCTTGAAGATCTAAACAAAATATCACAAAATCTTACCAAGATTGTGTACATGATGCATGCCATGATGTCATCTTAATATTTAACTAATAAAGTTTCCATTTTAGGAAATAAACATGTAAATGTGTATATGTTGTTCCTAGTAAACTTTGTAATGTGAAAATGTGTTTGTAAAAGACTTATCACTATAAATGTAAAAGACTTAATCTTATTTATGCTTTGCTTAAAGATAAACTTTGTAATTGTCATTAACAAAACTAAGCAAAGATCGTAAAATATAAATAACATTTTTAGGATGATATTTGTATTAACAATCTCCCCCTTTTTGTTGATGACAAAACATAAAGTGTATTTTTAAGTATAGAGCTTAAATAAAGGATGAGTCTTTTAAAAATATAGATTAAGTTAGTTTATTCAAGTTTTGCAATCTATTTTAAGCAAAAATGTATGTACTGTGATGTTTCACAGTGATGCAAACTTAATCCTTTCTCCCCCTTTTTGTCGAAACAAAAAGAAGATATACGTAGCGGAATGCGATTTTGAGAACTTTAGAGCGCCTCCTTGGTTTTTACTCCCCCTAAATGGAGTACCAAGGTTATGATAAATGAACCTACAAAACAAATGGTTAGACTATGATATGCTCCCCCCTTGATGTATACTCCCCATTGCTAGAATACCAAGCTAAAAATGATGAGTTAATATATGATGTACTCCCCCATGATCTATACTCCTCGTTGCTAGGGTACCAACATATATGATTCAAGGTTGAGAAAAGCTACAAAATAAAAGTTAGTAATGAAATACTTTAATCAAGAAGCAATATGCATATGCAAAAGTCAACTAAGAAAGGTCAACCCATTTTACTTATAAAAAGTCAAAATGAAGTGTCTGATCAAATTTTTGTACCTAATGTACATTTGATCAAAGCAATATGTGAGGTTAAGACAACCATACTATGATGTTAGTATTCTTAAAATGAGATAAAATGCTTAGTATTGATCACCTACAAGCATAAACATATAACATTCATTCATTGAAAATTTGTTTGTGACATAAGTCACTAAACATGATGTTATAAAAATAAATCCTACAAGAAAAATACTAGGATGAAACCTAAGAATGCTTATTGCGGAGGATTGGTTGGATTTGATGAAGATCTGATGGAAGCAAGCCACATGGATTCTAAGTCCTTTGTATCATGTAAGTTTGAGTTCACTATGTTTGAATAGGAGTTGAGAGGATCAAGATCCTTATTGTTTTGAATGTTTGGTTGATTTAGCCACATTGAGTCATCAATGTTTTGGAGTGTGGTAAGTAAATCATGGGGTTGCAAGTTTGGTGGTTGTGAAGATGATGATGATTTTCTTATTTGAGATGATGTTGGTATTGGTGAGGAAGCTAATGGTGGTGATAGGGATCTTGGTTGAGATGAAGTTGGTGATGGTGTATTACCTACTGGAGTTATGGTAGGTGATGGTGACCTTGATTCAGGTGATGGTGTGGTACTTATTGAAATTATGATAGGTGAAGGTGATCTTGATTGTTGAGTTGAAACGGGTGATGGTATATTATCCACATGAGTGATGATGGGTGTTGAAGTAGTAGTGGATATGGTAGGGAAGTTCTTATTAGAGATTGGATTTACAAGCCAGTATGGTCTAACACTAATTCTGGCAGTCCTTCTGTGTGGTCTGGACATGTGTGAGTTGTTGGATTTGTGCATTGTGAAATTGTGCAGGATTGATGTGTAAAGATGATGATGATTTTGTGTGTTATAACTATCTTAAGTTTCTAATTTATAGCTCCTAAATTCTATGGAAATTGGTGCTTGGATTAATGTTGGTTTCCAAAAACTTGGAACAAGATAAAGTGGTTTGTCCAATTGAGAAGGTCAATCCATAGAAACGGAGTTGATATGAAGAAATGCAGAAGATGACTCAAAAGAATGAAATGTGATTGAATCACGGATTCCAAGAAATCAATTACAAGGATCCTTATGTGTTATAGAAAGGTAACTTGCAGACAAATTTGAAAATTCAAATTTTGGTGGGAATTTGATGTGTTTCAAGGGATATACCCGTTAGGAGTCCAAGTTTTAAAATTTATAACACGATTTACCAAAGATTCAAACGAAACACATACGAGCAAGTATACTCGTCCGTATATAGTAAGAGATAATTGAGGTAAGCCGAGGTCGATCACTAGGATTTGTTTTACTTGTGTGATGTGAATTTTTGCAAATAAATAGCAATCCAACTAGCAATACTAATTAGCAAGCAAATAAAGATGATGTAAATTCAATAATTTAAAGACTACACTTGCCTAGACTAGTTTGCACAATTCCTTTGACATGATTATGACATTGGTTCCATTTGATTATGACCAACAAATTAGATGGTGTTCTAATTCGATTAGTGGTGTACTAGTTATATTGTTTCCCACACTTTCAATCCTCGTGAAGATTTAGAGATTATAAAAAAAAACAATATTTCAAAATTGATCAATCCAAGATTAACACAACTCAATTACCCGATTCACTTTCGTTTCACAAATAATTAACAACCACACTATTTAGCTTTCCAAGTTAAATTAAGTTTCTTATGAAATGGTCAATACATAAGGTAAAACCCTCATAGACAAAGGTTTACAACTAACTTACTAACAATGTCTTTTTCAACCCAATACATCATTAGAAATTACCCAAACTTAATAACTCTTTGGTGGAGAAACTTAAGATAGCACAATTCGTTCTTAGTGCTAACTTTTCTTTTATATTAGAACCAAGAAGTCATAACCAATCAAGTGAACCATAATTCAAACATCATCTAGGCAAGTGCATAAGGCACTTAGCCACTCATGGTAAACAAAGTAATAATCATAAGAAATTGATCACTAGTAAACATGATTGAATAGTCTTACAAAATGTTGTAATGATGATTACAAATAATGAAGAACACTTGTGAAATAATCAACAACGATCCGTAAGTAATTGAAGTAATGATTGATGAGATTTTAGCCTCCTTGTTCCTGCGTTTTCCTCCTCTTGTCGCCCACTTGTAAGAGAGAAATGTGACAGATTTTTTTGTGGTAGTTTGTTGTATCTTGATTGTCTCTCTCTTGTTTCTTTCTTCATGTATATATGGAGACTTCCCCTTAGCCAACAAGAAAACAACTTGGGCTCCAAGTGTCATAATGATGCAGGAACTTTAGTGATTAGAAGTTAATGATTGGCCTTGGTGTTAATGATGCTTAAAATGAAGAATAAATGCAACTCTTCATATCATTTTTTCTGCATACCTCAGGTATGAAAATGTAGACCCTGGGTATGGATGGCTATACCTCAGGCAGGAATTCTAATACCTCAGGTATGAGCTCCCCTTCTTGAAACCTCGGGTATAGAAACTGAAACCTTGGGTATAGAAACTGAAACCTTGGGTATAGACCAAGTCTTGCACATAACTTTCAACTCAAAGCTAGCATATAATTCCCACTTGTGACACACTTCTTGGCACTAATTCTTGACTTCATTTCCACATCTTTCTCTTGAACTTGAACATAATCATAGCATGAATCTTTGTCTTGAACGGAAAACTTTACTTCGCGCATATTTACTTGATTTTGTCGACTTTTCTTCATCTTTTTCTCTATTTCCTTCGACATAGTTGTACCTGAACCTAAACACATCTTTTGCACCTTTTAAGTGTAATATGTTCATAAATACAACCAAATAACATGCATAATCATAAGAATAATGCTATAAAAACATGTTCAAAATGAGCGTTATCAAATCCCCCACACTTACACTTTGCTTGCCCCCAAGCAAATCTAGCTTTTAAGAAAATCCATATAATAAAAACGAGATGCAAATCTATCTAGCACAAGTACAAGATAAGATCCATCTATATAGGCTTATAAATGAAAAGATGAGATGTTTGACAATACCTTAATGATTCTCTTGCCTGATAACATATTAAGACACCTCACGAAAGGAATATGAAGTATGATTCACTCAACACTCATTTGTAGCGATTGGAAAATATAATATAATCACACTCATTGCGCAGATATAATCCAAATATTACCATAGGCTTGTACAAGAAACAAAACTCAACCGACGTGGCGTAAGCACCAAATGTAAACATCTAAGAGGACTTTTATTCGGGTTTAAGGTTTCAAGGGTGATATAAGACTATTGTGTCACTATCTCATGTAAAACATAATAGCTCGCTAACAACGAATTCTCGAATTATCAAATAACGGATGGTCACTAAGGATAACCTTAGATCGCTAACAACGCTATCTCATTCCTCAAGAAATCGGATGGTCACCACATGTCATTACACTTGATAACTTCACAAAGTCAAAAGGGGTAAGGATAAGACATGGGATATATATATATATATATATATATATATATATATATATATATATATATATATATATATATATATATATATATATATATATATATATATATATATATATATATATTTGGTTTTAATATTGAAAAACTTTACAAATAGCCAAAGTCTCCAACCAAGTGCTACTAGCTACATCAACCAATTTCCTTTGAACTTAAGATTCTTCCTTGATATCATACATTCATAGCTCATTGGCTACTTATTCTATTTCTCTTTTTCTTTCTTTTTTTTTTCATTACAATATATAATCCATGAGATTATCATGGAGTTCGCAACTTTCTCATTTTCAAGGATTCCCACATAACAACTGATGAGGCGAAAAGTGTACCGCTTTTAAGGGGTCATTTAAGCCCGAAATCGTATTTATTTGATCAAATATTGCCCTAAATCGTTCCTTTTGTCATTTTAGGTACTTTTGAGGAGAAATCTGGAAAAGGAGGCATTTTGGACGTTTTTGGAGCATTAAAGTGAAGAATACGACAAAGTCTCAAAATCGGCTGAAATTTACCTTTGACGGCGTCAGAATCATCTCTTGACGGCGTCATGCCTTGGCAAGAAAAGTTGGATGTGAAATTTACTCATGACGGGCCAGTGAGTTAGCATGAGAATTCTGACGGCGTCACGCTTTAACTAAATCAAGGGCGTCACGGCTTAAATCATAAGGGGACGGCGTCACGTTCACGAGCTGACGGCGTCAAGCCTTGATAGGCCAGAATGGATTTTTGAAGAGCTAAAGAGGGACGGCGTCAAGAAGGTCACCCGGGAACCCTAAAAGCGGCGAGGTGACGGCGTCACAATGCATAAGGTGACGCCGTCAGATCCAAAAATCTATATATAGTTTTCTAATCTTTTGTCATTAAGGAGGGCTTAGTGTGTGGAATTTTGGGATAAAACCCTAAGACGATTTTAGCTACTTTTTCAGGGCTTCTTGCCTTGAGATCTTCCATGTTTCATTGAAAGATAAGTTATCAATTAATCATTCAATATGTCTATGTGTTGTTTGATTCTATCTTATGCTTGTCTTTTGTTTAACATGTTAGGCTAATTTTATCTTGCGTTTGCTTAGATCTAATGAAACTTAGCTATTGATTATTGGTTGTTAGTGTGTTGTTAGTTGTATTGGATGATTGTTTATCTATGTTAGGCTTAAGAAAACTGGCTAACTTCCTATTCGGTAACTTGCTTGAACGTCTTAAGAAACATGAACCAAACGCGTACTAAAGGTTTTTATGGTTGTATTTAATGCACAAGCGAATTCTAGTGATCCCATGTTAGGAGCTTCCTAGCCGGCTCGACATAGGAGTGAAGTAGGAGCTTGTAGAGTTTGGGGAAGTAAGTACGCCACCCCACGAATGGTATTAAGGAATACACCCGTCATCCACGCGACTAATACACACTAATTAACCGGTAAAAGATAGTTAGGGAGTAAGGAAATCTAAGTAAACACATTTCTCTACACATAAGTTTCTCACCACATTTCATTTTTGTTATTTTATTTTATTTGCATTCGTAGTAATTTGGGTTAGTTGACTAGCAACTAATTCCGCCCACTCTTCAAAACCGAGATTTTACTTGCTTTCATAAAAATATAAAAACATAAAAAGAATCTTCCTCAACCCTTAGACCTAATTAGAGTAGCCTTTCATACCTAACGAACACTATTCCCTGTGGAGAACGATCAATCCCCCGTACTTACCACTACACTATACTACATCGGTCAGGTACACTGCCTGGTGGGGTTGTAAGCCTCTTGAGATCCCTTGAGAGGTAAAACCTGTTGTAAGGTTACAAAACCACGCACATCAAGTTTTTGGCGCCGCTGCCGGGGAATAGTTATTGTTTAGGTTGAATTTTTATTTCTATTAGGTCTACTCACTAGGTTCCTTTCTAGTGAGATTTTTATTTTATTTTTCTAGGTTTTCTTTAGTCTATCTATTTTCTTCGTGTCTTTGTTCGTAACCATTACCGTCCGACATCATGGAAGATGGTAATATCCTTAACCCACACAACCCACCACCACAACAACCACAACCACCTCCTAGAGCCCGTACTTTAGGAGAGTATTCCCGTCCTAGCCACCATGGCTATCGAAACACCATTGAGCTCACTCAAGGAGCCAATATCACACCCTTGCGATCCGACACCATCCGGTTGGTGCAAAGTGGATGCGCATTCCATGGACTTCGTTCTGAAGATCCTAATCAACATCTCAAGGACTTTCTTAAAATCGTTGATTCTATAGACCTTGATGTTGCCACTCGAGAGACGACCCGATTGCGTCTCTTCCAATTCTCTTTGCGGGACCAAGCTAGTCAGTGGCTAGAACGTCAACCCGCAGGATCCATTACCTCTTGGGATGATCTCACCACTCGTTTCCTTGCTCAGTTTTTCCCACCGGGAAGAACTACCAAGCTAAGGAATGATATCTTGATGTTCCAACAACGTCAAGGCGAAACTCTCTACGAGGCATGGACTCGATTCAAGGACTTACTCCGAAAGGTCCCTCACCATGGCATGGATCCTTGGCTACAAATCCAAATCTTCTATGATGGTGTCAATCATCAAACTAGAAGAGCCATAGATTACGCCGCCAATGGGAGATTGAGCAGGCTCAGTGTCGATAAGTGCTGGGAAGTCATTGAGGACTTAGCACAGTACGAAGAAGAAGAATGGGATGACTCAACATTCTCGGAAGAAGGGATTTTAAATTGCATGGGTGCAACCCAAGAACAGCTGTTCGCAAACATAAAAAGGCAGGTTGAGAGCTTAATGAAAGCTGAGATACCTACGGCTGATAAAAATCCCGATGAGTGCGTGAACACAATTGGTAAACATACGTTTCACCAATTCTCACGACAAGATGAATTTGAAGGGATAATGCTAACTTTCGTGAACAACCAAGAGAGACGCATCAAGGAATTAGAAACTCACTTGAAAAACACCCAAGATATGTTCATGGAACTAGCAGAAAAATTCATCTCGAGAATAAAAGAGAAAATTAAGAAAGAAGTCGCACACAAAAAGATCGAGAAGATCTTTGAACTCCCGGTCCCTAATGAACCATACAACGAATGGGATGATGAAACCCCTCTCCCCGAGCCTTCACTTTTAAAGCCCTCTTATCTATTTGGATCCTCTCGCGAGAAAAAGAATTCTCAAGATCGTAGCATTTTCGTGGGGAGCATGGTTGTCACGCTCCCTAACTTTCATGAAGCTAGGAAACGGTCTTTTGGCTTTAAGCCAGGTGTGAGAAGAACTCAATTAAAGCACACCATCATCTTGAAAACCCCCTGGGAAAATTCCTCTCACCCCTTGAATACTCGCCTTGATGGAAATTGGGACCCGAATAAGACGTCAACCAACCCTTTTCAATATTTTACTACACCCCGTGACAGTAACAAAACATTTGACCCAGGAGGAACTTGTTAACGAGACTAGCTATCAGGATTATTGACCCTGACTAGCTGCTCTCTTAAAGTACGAGGGGCTCATTTGTAAACTGGCACAAAGTAGCAAAATACGCTAATCTGACGGCGTCAGAATTTGAACGTGACGCCGTCACCCCGTCTGCACAGCAATAATAACTTTAATTCCATCACTTTCATCACAAACCCCACAAACCATATCCTCTCCAACCCCACCTTCGAATTTCCAGGATCAAATTCACCGACTTTCGTCATCAATTTCCACGTGGTAAGTAATTTTTATTCATTCTTTTCGCTTCAATTACTCATAGGATTTGTAAATTTCGAAAATCCCCAACTCGTGAAACCCTAGGATTGATTCATGCTTAGAACTCATAATGTGTTTTAATTAGTGTTATTTTAGCAATGATTAAAAGCATGTGATTTTTAGCAATCAAATGGGTTAATTCACTAATAGGGTGGCCACGAATTTGAACCATAACCTGTGATCCAATCACCCATTTTTCTGCAAAAAGTGGTGTGTGGTTATTGAGCCTGAAGTTTGAATATTGATTTTTCCCTCGTAATTATGGATTTGAACACTGGTCGAATCTGACGGCGTCACCTATCAAAGCGTGACGGCGTCAGACCTGTCTGATGCGCCACCAAATCTTTAATTCACATATTAACACTTGTATTCCTCCTGTTTTGTTCCAGATAATGAGTAAGCGTCAAAGACCCAGCCGAGGAAGTTCTTCCCGATCTCAACAAGAAAACATTGGGGATACGGTCCTCAGTTGGGGTGTCTTTGACAACGATGCTGCTACAAGCAAATATGCACAATTGTTACTACACAAGGTCGAGAATGGAGCAGTGGTTGACTGGGGCTTTCTGAGGAGAGTAGGTCTTGAGCAGACTTTTCTCCAAATTTTTCAGACGGATGGGTTTACCGGCCCCCAGTGGGAAAGACTGTTTAAGATTCAGGAGCCGGTATATGAGGAGTTGGTACGGGAGTTCTTTGCCACCTTTCATTTTGATATGGTTGAGGCAAGGACCGATGTGGGCGGTACCACGATCTATTTCAGGCTGGGGGGTGAGCTAAGGACGTGTTCTGTTACTGAGTTTGGGTGGAGACTGGGGTTATATGATCAGCATGATACCATTCAGGCGGGGTTCATGCAGAGGTTGTTGCATGGGGAGTCGATGAAGAATGATTTTAGATGCTCTATTTTCTGGCAGACTATTGGGGATGGGGTGTATACCTCGACCACTGTAGCATCCCAAATCAGGGATCCTAGGGTTCGGTTGACTCATCGTTGCCTCACCTACAGCTTGACAGGGCGTCACAGCTCTCACCACCGTGTCACAGCTTCTGATCTCTTCTACCTGTACACCATCTACTCTAATGATGTTTACTGCAACATCCCATTTTGGGTTGCTAGCTTTATGCATGGTGGAGTTGGGGAGAGGGAAGGTGACAGGATTTATGGTGGGATGTTCATCACCCGACTGGCTCAGTCTTATGGAGTCCTCAGGCCCGAGGTCATGAGGTATTTGAGTGGTGATAAATGCAGGACGGTGAAGGAGAGGTCCCTGAAGCAGATGGAGGTGATTATGGAGATGCATGACGGGTCCTTTATGTGGTATCACCCAGTTGGAGCTGAGGGTGATGATGATGAGGATGATGAGGAGGAGGAGGAGCCCCAGCAGCAGCAGCATGAGGGGTATGAGGCCGGTACAGCTGATTACTACCGGCATATGAGCAGGGGGGACTGGCAGGCTCACCAGGGGACCTGGATGGGCCAGGTTGATGCTTGGAGGACCAGGGCGGACGAGAGGTTCGACTGGATGTACGATCATACGGTTCGTCAGATGCAGCATCTTTCCACACGTGATCAGTTGGACCCGCATCTGCAGATTGACCCTTTCCCGGGTCGTGAGCAGGATTACCCACCCTATGGGTACCACGGGCATCTTCCTCCTGGCTATGACTATCGCCAAGGACCCCCTCACCAGTGATGTTGTGATTTGATGTTTTGTTGTTTGAACAATTTGATATTTGGTTGTATGTGTTGAAACAATATGGTCTGTAATAATTTAGGGAAGGCATCTGTTTGCCTTAAAACATTTGTTACATTAATTTTATTTATCGCATGCTAGCCTCATTTGATTGTTATTTTATTTGCTTTGTGTGTTTATTTATTTGCTTGTTTGATTTTATTTGCTTCCGTATGTATGTTTAATTTTTATTCTTATTGATTCATGTTCAAAACTAATTTGTGAAAATGCTTTATTTTGTTTTTAACTTCGTCTTAACTACATATAAAGGTATTTTGCAAAAGATAAGTGTAAGGGAAATCTAAATTGGTTTATTAGAACACAAATGAACATGAATCGTAATAATATTAAATTAACATACATATTCGTATTTGTTTGAGTCAAATGCTTGTATCGAGTCATAGTGATGTTTTGCAGGATTTCCAGGAAGTAAGGTAAAGGTTTTTCCAGAAATTTTCCGGAAACTTAAAATGAAAATTTTTGTCAGGTCATTTCTGACGGCGTCAGGGGTTATAACCTGACGGCGTCAGATTTAATTTCCATAAATTTTTGAAAGTTTTGTTTTCATAAAAAGTTTTTATTAAATCTCCAACTTATAATCTCCAGGAATCTGCAAAATTATCATTCCACAAGCATTATATCCTTATATATAGATTTTATCCCGCCGATGTTATGCAGGTTTTCGTGTTTGTTTTCTCAGGTTTAACAGGTTATTTTGGACAAGGAAATGTTTTTGGATCAAGCTTATGGCGATGCATTAGTCATGGAGCTTCAACATTCTCTTTGGAGGAAGATTTAACCGTGTGATTTCACTATCCAACGAGCGAATCAGGGGAGTATTTGATTTCATTCTTTTACTTTATGCTTTTACATCTTGTTATTTGAACATTGGGGACAATGTTCATCTTAAGTGTAAGGGGAGGGTAAAAGTACGATTTTAGAGAATACAATTGCGCTTGATTTTTGTTTGTTTAATAATAGATGTGTAATAAAACTGAGAGAAATACTTGATTAGGGTAACTTTAGTGCCAAATTTAAAATTTTTTACAACATATAGGAGTGAAACTTTGATCTTAATGAGCGTCTCACGGATAGGAGTTATATGACTAGCACAAAAACCGTACCACAAAAAAATTTTCCACCCCCAAATATGTGAGGTTCGCCCCTAGAATTGGTAGGAAAAGCATTTATGCTATGATGTGTGTACCGGTAGCACTTAGATTCTAGAACTTGCGTTAGGACCATTCCGAGGCCACAAGTGAGACTACATTCGTGTAGTTAGATTTACTACATGATAAGAGGCATTAGGATTAACCCATTGTTTTACACCTGTGTTTTTGTTATAATTACATTGGCTACATTGGTCAAGTAATTCTCCCACACCATTTGCGTTGTACTCATTTTTAGTACACGATACCCCTAGTACACCCCTCAGAGCCTATCTTTTCGTTTCGACCTTTAAGCATTTTACTTAAAGAAAGAATTTGTTACACCCCACTAAAATGTACACCCAAATCGCCTTAGCCTACCTTGTATGCACTCATTTTTAGTGCATTATTGTGACAACATTTGTTTAAACCCAAGTTAATTATCTAGTTGATTACATGGTTGCTAAGTTGAGTCATATCCTTGTACATATTGTTTTGGGACGATTGGGACTCATGGGTAAAGTACTAGTGTAATGGAGTAATGGGGAAGAACATCATTTATTACCCCCGTATGTGCTAAATGTTTTAAAAGTACTCCAAGTTTTTCAATTATCTTAATTCGAGTCATTAGAATAGTTATTTGTAAAGTTATGTAAAAATTCAAGTGTAAGGGGATGCAATGCCCCTATGATGTATTATTTTGGATGGTAGGGCAAGAGTGTATGCAAAAAAAAAAAAAAAAAAAAAAAAAAAAAAAAAAAATCAAGAAAAACACAAAAAAATGAGAAAATGAAAAATAGAAAAAACATACGGACTACCATCCCGTTTTATTTTATGTTTGTTTTATATTTTTGTTATTTTGTTATTTCGTTTCTAGCTTAAGATCGAGTCTAGTCTTGGCTTAGCAACATTGTATAGTACATGTAATTGATCAAGATCTTTAACTAGCCACCAGTAAAATATCCCGTATCCAACAAAACCGTGTTTTCCTTTTCCCTACACCTAACGTTATAACCCATTTAAAAGCCCTCTTTGATAGTTTATCTTAGGTGCTTACGCCTAGTGGAGGAGGTTTTCGATCCTTTCCCAAGCCTATGGTAATCTATTTGCTATGACAGGTAGTGAGAGATATTTTCCGTTTTCATTTATGAGATTTATTTTGATGACACTTGAGAGATGTGAGTATCTAAACACTACTTGTGAGGTGCTAGTATGTAATCTCCGTGCTTATTATGATTGAAGTGGAACGAATATTTGTTGTAATTACTTTTATGTTTGCATTAAATGACCCCTAACTTGTATTTTGATTAGAATAAAAGCGCATTTGCTTGAGGACAAGCAAATCTCAAGTGTAAGGGTATTTGATGAGGCGAAAAGTGTACCGCTTTTAAGGGGTCATTTAAGCCCGAAATCGTATTTATTTGATCAAATATTGCCCTAAATCGTTCCTTTTGTCATTTTAGGTACTTTTGAGGAGAAATCTGGAAAAGGAGGCATTTTGGACGTTTTTGGAGCATTAAAGTGAAGAATACGACAAAGTCTCAAAATCGGCTGAAATTTACCTTTGACGGCGTCAGAATCATCTCTTGACGGCGTCATGCCTTGGCAAGAAAAGTTGGATGTGAAATTTACTCATGACGGGCCAGTGAGTTAGCATGAGAATTCTGACGGCGTCACGCTTTAACTAAATCAAGGGCGTCACGGCTTAAATCATAAGGGGACGGCGTCACGTTCACGAGCTGACGGCGTCAAGCCTTGATAGGCCAGAATGGATTTTTGAAGAGCTAAAGAGGGACGGCGTCAAGAAGGTCACCCGGGAACCCTAAAAGCGGCGAGGTGACGGCGTCACAATGCATAAGGTGACGCCGTCAGATCCAAAAATCTATATATAGTTTTCTAATCTTTTGTCATTAAGGAGGGCTTAGTGTGTGGAATTTTGGGATAAAACCCTAAGACGATTTTAGCTACTTTTTCAGGGCTTCTTGCCTTGAGATCTTCCATGTTTCATTGAAAGATAAGTTATCAATTAATCATTCAATATGTCTATGTGTTGTTTGATTCTATCTTATGCTTGTCTTTTGTTTAACATGTTAGGCTAATTTTATCTTGCGTTTGCTTAGATCTAATGAAACTTAGCTATTGATTATTGGTTGTTAGTGTGTTGTTAGTTGTATTGGATGATTGTTTATCTATGTTAGGCTTAAGAAAACTGGCTAACTTCCTATTCGGTAACTTGCTTGAACGTCTTAAGAAACATGAACCAAACGCGTACTAAAGGTTTTTATGGTTGTATTTAATGCACAAGCGAATTCTAGTGATCCCATGTTAGGAGCTTCCTAGCCGGCTCGACATAGGAGTGAAGTAGGAGCTTGTAGAGTTTGGGGAAGTAAGTACGCCACCCCACGAATGGTATTAAGGAATACACCCGTCATCCACGCGACTAATACACACTAATTAACCGGTAAAAGATAGTTAGGGAGTAAGGAAATCTAAGTAAACACATTTCTCTACACATAAGTTTCTCACCACATTTCATTTTTGTTATTTTATTTTATTTGCATTCGTAGTAATTTGGGTTAGTTGACTAGCAACTAATTCCGCCCACTCTTCAAACCCGAGATTTTACTTGCTTTCATAAAACTATAAAAACATAAAAAGAATCTTCCTCAACCCTTAGACCTAATTAGAGTAGCCTTTCATACCTAACGAACACTATTCCCTGTGGAGAACGATCAATCCCCCGTACTTACCACTACACTATACTACATCGGTCAGGTACACTGCCTGGTGGGGTTGTAAGCCTCTTGAGATCCCTTGAGAGGTAAAACCTGTTGTAAGGTTACAAAACCACGCACATCAACAACCATCTTTCCAAGTAGCTAGTAACCAACCAAGACTAGACTAAGGGTAAGGTTAAGGCTAAAGGTGAGAAATATTTTTATATTTTTCTGGTGCAACAAAATGAAAAGACTGGCTCGGAGGGTGTACTAATGGAATCTAGCACTTAAAATGAGTGCTAACAAATGGGTCCATGGAAGAGGTTAACCAACCAATGTGGCTAGCTAATATATCAATATGTGTGAAATGGAAGGCCATTTGGTTTAATTCCTATGGTAGCCTCTTATCACGCGAATACACTTATATCACACGAGGTGATCTCACTACGGTCTGGTAATGATTTGCAAGTACAAGTTCTAGAATAAATAAGATCACTGGCACACTCATAGCAAGAAGATTAGAGCATAAAAGATATATGCTATATAAGAATAGGCTTCAAATCCTCACATATTTAGTTGAATGGGTTATAGTTGTGCTATCAATGTTATCAATCCAAAAATGGATTGCAATGCCAATCAGGACACATCTCAAATTTTCAAAAATTACATGTTTTATTAGTGGATAAATCTAGTTATTCTTTATCAATATTCTCAACGTGCGAAAACAACTAGATCAATGGGGCAAACAAATTTAAAAATAGGCTCAAATTTATAGAAAAAAATTTAAAAATTCAAGATCATTTCCTATTTCCTCCCCCCACACTTAAGTTTGACATTGTCCTCAATGTTAAGAACGATAAATCATGAAAATAGGGAAATGAAACATAAGAGAAATGATATTGCCTGAGCATAAGAAATAGGAGGATTTCATTTGATTTCAAGATCAAGCATCCTAACCTGCATAATCATCGAAACAAAAAACACACAAAAATGCAATTTTTTTTATTGTATTATTCATAATATTAAGGCCCCCACACTTATGGTAAAACCATCGGGGCATAAAAACAAACACACGGGTTGCCTCCCGAGAAGCGCTAAATTTATTAATGAGTCATCAGCCTGACTCAATCTTTCTTACTTTGGTGGATTATGTTTAGGATTCTTTCCTAATTTCTTTGGAATATACACCACATTTCCTTTTACTATTCCTTTTCCAGTTTTATCAATATCATGTAATGTCGCGGTGTTGCAAGTTCTAGGAAGAGCATCCCAGATGTAATCAGTTTCCGCAGCCCATTGTATTACTTTTTTATAATCGGCTGGAAAAGGTGCCATGAAAGGAATAGCAGTATATTTCTTTTCATCAAGCATTTCAAGTGGTATTTCCTCACTTGACATTTCATTTAATTGCTCCTCATCATGATATAGTTTAATTCGATGTCCATTAACAATGAAAGTTCCACCCTTCTTATCATATAGTTCAACATATCCAGATGGAAAACCATGTTTTACCACGAATGGACCAAACCATTTGGTTCTGAGTTTAGGAGCTTTGAATTTATACTTTGAATTGAACAAAAGAACTTTGTCTCCAGCCTTAAATTTTTTACGGATTCTTAGCTTCCTATCATGATAAGCTTTTGTTCGAGCTTTGTATAATTTTGAGTTTTCATATGCTTGGAGTCTCAATTCATCGAGTTCATGTAATTGTAAAAATCATTTTTCTCCAGCGATTTTTAAATCAGGATTACATTGCCTCAATGCCCAGTAAGCACGATGTTCAATATCAAATGGTAAATGACAAGTCTGTACGGAGTTGTACCATGGTAAATGACAATTCTTTCCATATATAAGTCTGTACGGAGTTGTACCAATTGGAGTTTTATATGCGGTTCTAAACGCCCATAGAGCATCATCGAGTTTCCTTGACCAAACAGAAGGATTATCCTTAACTGTTTTTTCAAGTATTCTTTTTAAAGCTCTATTGGTGTTTTCGACTTGACCACTAGTCTGAGGATGGTATGCTGTTGAGAAACGGTGGTGGACCCCATATCTTTTCATAGCTTTTTCCATTTGATGGTTACAGAAATGAGTCCCTCTATCGCTTATCAAAGCTTTTGGAATTCCGAATCGAGAGAAAAGCTTTTTCAGAAAATTTACAACTACTCGTGCATCGTTAGTTGGTAGGGCTTCTGCTTCCGCCCATTTGAAAACATAATCTATTGCAACGAGAATGTATTCGAATTTATGAGATTTAGGAAAAGGTCCCATGAAGTCAATTCCCCAAATATCAAATATTTCAGAGACTTGGATGCTTTTCTGTGGCATTTCGTCTCTACGAGAAAGACTACCAGATTTTTGACATGCATGATGCATCACAATTCTGCACAAGTGTATGTGCTTCTTTAAAAATCGTTGGCCAATAAAATCCCGCATCAAAAACTTTTTTAGCGGTGGTGGATGGTCCATAATGTCCTCCGGTTGGGCCATGATGACATTCATCAAGAATTTTTCGAGTTTCGGAACCATACACACATCTTCTTATTATACCATCGGGGCACATTTTGAATAGATACGGTTCATCCCAAAAATAATATTTTAAGTTTGCAAAGAATTTACTACGCTCAGCATGAGATAGACCTTTTTGTAATATTCCTCCAGCTAAATAATTTGCATAATCAGCAAACCATGGAATTTCTTCATCTTCAATTCCCATAAGAGTTTCGTCGGGAAAGTAATCATCAATCTCGTTTGCACCGAATTCCTCCAAATTTGGATTTTCTAATCTAGATAAATGATCTGCCGCCACATTTTCTGCACCCTTCTTATTCTGGATTTCAATGTCAAACTTTTGAAGCAATAAAATCCATCGGATAAGACGTGGTTTTGCATCTTGTTTAGCAAACAAATATTTCAGAGTTGAATGATCGGTGAATACAATTGTTTTTGATAAAACAAGATAGGAACGAAACTTGTCGAATGCAAAAACTACAGCCAATAGTTCTTTTTCAGTCACTGTGTAGTTTTGTTGGGCATTATTCAAGGTTTTGCTAGCAAAATATATAGGACGTAAATGTTTACCATCTCGCTGTCCTAATACTACTCCAACAGCATAATCACTTGCATCGCACATGAGTTCAAACGGCAATGACCAATCTGGTGAAACCATGATTGGTGCATTTGTTAGCTTGTTTTTTAACGTTTCAAATGCCTTGATGCACTCTTCATTGAAGTCAAAGACTGAATCTTTTTCAAGCAATTTCGTCATTGGACGAAATATTTTTGAAAAATCTTTAATGAATCGACGGTAAAATCCCGCGTGTCCTAAAAAACTTCTAACGCCTTTAACGTTAGTTGGGGGTGGTAACTTAGCAATAACATCAATTTTCGCTTTGTCAACTTCGATTCCTTTGCTCGAAATCTTGTGACCAAGGACAATTCCTTCCGTCACCATAAAATGACATTTTTCCCAATTAAGTATGAGATGAGAAGTTTTGCATCTTTCAAGCATTTTATCAAGATTGTTAAGGCACGACTCAAATGATTCTCCAAATACTGAAAAATCATCCATGAATACTTCCATAGAGGTTTCAAGCATATCTTGAAAAATAGCAATCATGCATCTTTGAAATGTTGCTGGTGCGTTACAAAGACCAAAAGGCATACGCCTATAAGCATATGTGCCGAACGGACACGTGAATGTGGTTTTTTCTTGATCAGCTGGATCAATAGGAATTTGAAAGTAACCGGAAAATCCATCGAGAAAACAAAAGTATTTGTTCCCCGCAAGTCTTTCCAACATTTGATCCATGAACGGTAATGGAAAATGATCTTTTCTGGTGGCATCATTTAATTTTCTATAATCAACGCATACCCGCCAACCAGTGACAGTTCTTGTAGGAACAAGTTCATTACGTTCATTAGTTACAACAGTTGTTCCTCCTTTCTTAGGAACGCAGTGAACAGGACTCACCCATGAACTATCCTCAATAGGATAAATAATTCCAGCGTCAAGAAGTTTGATTATTTCTTTCTTAACTACTTCCTTCATATTTGGATTGAGTCTTCGTTGTCTTTGAACAACTGGTTTAGAATCAGTTTCGAGATTTATTTTGTGTTTGCAAAAGTTTGGACTTATTCCAGGAATATCAGAAGTTTTCCAAGCAAAAGCTTCTTTATGCTTTTTGAGTATAGAAACTAGTCGTTCCTTTTCATCAGGTTTAAGTTTTGAAGATATGACAACTGGAAGAAAAGAATTCTCTTCCAAAAATGCATATTCCAAATGATCAGGGAGAGGTTTCAAAACTAGATCTACCGGCGGTTCTTCAATTGAGGTTGTGATTCTCATATCATTATTGAATTCTAACTCTTCAAAGTTAGTATTTTCTTCCTCCGAAATTTCTTCGGTGTCAATCTGCATAAATTCAGCAAATTCTCTATCGAGATCTTCATCACTGATTTGACCAGATGTTTGATGAGTCTGAATTCTTTCATCAAGCAACTCATCGAATGTTTTTTCTGTTATATCATCGATAACATCAATGCTATAACAAGTGTCATCATTTGCATGAGAATATTTCATTGCCTGATTAATCGAAAAAGAAATTCTTTCATCCCCAACTCCAAGGTTGAGTTCTTTATTTTTTACTTGAATGATAGCATCTGCTGTATTTAGGAAAGGTCTTCCTAGAATTAATGGAACTTTGCTATCTTCCTCCATCTCAAGGATCACAAAATCAACAGGAAAAACAAATTTCCCAACTTGAACAGGCATATTTTCAGCTATTCCAACAAGATACTGGATAGTATGGTTGGCTAATCGTATACTCATTCTTGTTGGTTTCAATGTTTTGATTGAAAGTTTCGCATACAACGAGTATGGCATAAGATTGATACTTGCACCAAGATCGGCTAAAGCATCACAAGTGATTGAATTTCCCAAGGTACATGGAATAAGAAAACTTCCTGGATCACCGAGTTTCTTTGGTAATTTATTCTCAATTATTGCAGAGCAATCTTCATTTAAGAAAGTAGCAGAAATGTTTTCCATTTTACTTTTATTATTAACAAGTTCTTTCAAAAACTTCCCGTAATTGGGCATTCCAGCTAGAACATCAACAAGAGGAATGTTGATTCTAACTTCTTTTAGTAAGTCAATGAACTTTCCATATTGTTCTTCCATTTTTTCCTTCCTCAAACGTTGAGGATACGGAATTCTTGGTTTATATGGTTTGAGTATTGGAGTAGGTTTATCAACTGGTGTAGAATTTGGTTCATTTTCTTTAGATTCTTTTTCTACCTCATCCTCACTATCATTTTGGACAACAGGAGTTGTTTGGGTTGGGTTGGGTGGTGGATCATAAGATAGACCACTACGAGTATATATAGCATTCACACGCTCATTTCTTGTTTGAGGTGGACGATAATTTCCAGATGATGATGGTTTTGGATTGGTTTGAGTATTACTTAGCAAAGTACCAGAAGGTCTTGTAGCGAATTGATCAGAAAGACGACCAAATTTGGTCTCAAGATCTTGGATAGAAGCTTGATGATTCTTTTGACCTTGTTCAACCTTGCTTTTGAGCATAAAGAATTGATTTTTCATAAATTCGTTCGTTTGTTTTTTAGCATGCACAAATTCACGCATGGTTTTTTCGAATTTAGATTCTTCGTTTTTTGTTTCACGAGAACGATTTTCATCATGAAAAGATGTTTGACGGTTTTCATCACGAGTTTGGGAACGGTTATCATCCCTTGATGGACGATCTTGCCAATCTCTAGAATTCCTACCGTAATAGTTTCCACGATATCCTCCTCCTCGATATCCTCCAGAAACATAATTAGCTTCTGCTTCGGGACCTCCCATGGGTTTATCATCACACTCGAATGAGGAGTGATTTCCACCACAATGAGTGCATCCCTCACGAATTTCTTTGATTTCTTTTTGGATACTTTCGAATTTGGAATCAATTTTAGAGGTAAAATCTTTCATCATATCCAAGATTTTAGAATTTTCATTTATTGCTTCGGCAAATGCAACCGTTTTTCGTTGAGGTTTAGTTTTGGCATCTTTAGACCAATCTAGCTTAAAAAGTACGCGGTCTTCTAGTAAATTGTAAGCTTCATTAGGAGTCTTATAAAGGAAAATTCCTCCGGCATCAAGTATGCCTTGAGTTGCGTCATCTAGACCATGGTAAAAGATTTGGATAATATTACCACGAGACAATCCATGCCCATGACAACTTCGGAGCATGTTTTTCATTCGAAGCCAAGCTTCAACAAGATTTTCTCCTTCTTTTTGAGTAAAACTACGAATTTCACCCAAGAGTCGATCAAACATGGCTGGTGGAAAGAAACGTCCAACAAACGCTCTTCTCATTTGGTCCCAAGTTGTGATCACTCCGGGGCTTAATTCATTATACCAAATTTTCGCTTCCCCGGTGAGAGACGATGGAAAAAGTTTAAGTAGGATTGAATTTGGATCGGTAGTTCCATAACGAAACATGTCACAAATTTCAAGGAAATCGGCAATATGTTTATGTGGATCAGATTTAACTCTACCATCAAATTGGTTGTCTTTAATCATAGAGAGATGATGACCTTTGATAGTAAAATTTTCTCCTAGATTCACGGGAATAATTGCGGCTTCGGGCGTAGGAGCTACTACCCTATTGGTACCCCACATGGGTTGATCATCAGCCATTGGAAATGGTATTTCTTGAAAAAGATTAACGATTGGATGAACTTCGGAAAGGTTTTCAAATGGTGGATTTTTGGTTTTTGGAATTCTTTGATCGGGTGGAATGAATGGATTTTTCTTTTTACGAAATAAACGTTCGGGATTAGACAGTGGTGAACTTAATTCTTCGTTAGAAGAACGAGTGGTCATACACGAGAAAAACGAGCCTATCGAAAAGGATTTAAAAACTATTTTTTTTTATGGACGGGCCGGCGGTATGGAATTACTGGCCGACGGTATGGACAAGTTCGAAAAGGAAATTTGAGACAGAAAGATTATACCGCCCGGTTTTGATTTATACCGGCGGTTTTGGACTTAGATTTTTTTTTTACGTGATACCGGCGGTTTGATTTTTCTGGCCAGCGGTATGGACAAACAGTAAGATTATACCGCCCAGTTTTGATTTATACCGGCGGTATGGAAGAAAAATGTAGGGAATTTTTTTTTTTTTTTTATTTTTTTTTATTTATTTTTTTTTTAGAGAGAACCTAAAGAATACGCTGAAGAGTAACAATACTAGCAAGATTAAAACTAATGAATTATTATAAGCAAAACTCACTCAAACGAGATTCAAATCCCCGGCAGCGGCGCCAAAAACTTGATGTGTTTCAAGGGATATACCCGTTAGGAGTCCAAGTTTTAAAATTTATAACACGATTTACCAAAGATTCAAACGAAACACATACGAGCAAGTATACTCGTCCGTATGTAGTAAGAGATAATTGAGGTAAGCCGAGGTCGATCACTAGGATTTGTTTTGTTTGTGTGATGTGAATTTTTGCAAATAAATAGCAATCCAACTAGCAATACTAATTAGCAAGCAAATAAAGATGATGTAAATTCAATCATTTAAAGACTACACTTGCCTAGACTAGTTTGCACAATTCCTTTGACATGATTATGACACTGGTTCCATTTGATTATGACCAACAAATTAGATGGTGTTCTAATTCGATTAGTGGTGTACTAGTTATATTGTTTCCCACACTTTCAATCCTCGTCAAGATTTAGAGATTATAAAAAAAACAATATTTCAAAATTGATCAATCCAAGATTAACATAACTCAATTACCCGATTCACTTTCGTTTCACAAATAAATAACAACCACACTATTTAGCTTTCCAAGTTAAATTAAGTTTCTTATGAAATGGTCAATACATAAGGTAAAACCCTCATAGACAAAGGTTTACAACTAACTTACTAACAATGTCTTTTTCAACCCAATACATCATTAGAAATTACCCAAACTTAATAACTCTTTGGTGGAGAAAACTTAAGATAGCACAATTCGTTCTTAGTGTTAACTTTTCTTTTATATTAGAACCAAGAAGTCATAACCAATCAAGTGAACCATAATTCAAACATCATCTAGGCAAGTGCATAAGGCACTTAGCCACTCATGGTAAACAAAGTAATAATCATAAGAAATTGATCACTAGTAAACATGATTGAATAGTCTTACAAAATGTTGTAATGATGATTACAAATAATGAAGAACACTTGTGAAATAATCAACAACGATCCGTAAGTAATTGAAGTAATGATTGATGAGATTTTAGCCTCCTTGTTCCTGCGTTTTCCTCCTCTTGTCGCCCACTTGTAAGAGAGAAATGTGACAGATTTTTTTGTGGTAGTTTGTTGTATCTTGATTGTCTCTCTCTTGTTTCTTTCTTCATGTATATATGGAGACTTCCCCTTAGCCAACAAGAAAACAACTTGGGCTCCAAGTGTCATAATGATGCAGGAACTTTAGTGATTAGAAGTTAATGATTGGCCTTGGTGTTAATGATGCTTAAAATGAAGAATAAATGCAACTCTTCATATCATTTTTTCTGCATACCTTAGGTATGAAAATGTAGACCCTGGGTATGGATGGCTATACCTCAGGCAGGAATTCTAATACCTCAGGTATGAGCTCCCCTTCTTGAAACCTCGGGTATAGAAACTGAAACCTTGGGTATAGAAACTGAAACTTTGGGTATAGACCAAGTCTTGCACATAACTTTCAACTCAAAGCTAGCATATAATTCCCACTTATGACACACTTTTTGGCACTAATTCTTGACTTCATTTCCACATCTTTCTCTTGAACTTGAACATAATCATAGCATGAATCTTTGTCTTGAACGGAAAACTTTACTTCGCGCATATTTACTTGATTTTGTCGACTTTTCTTCATCTTTTTCTCTATTTCCTTCGACATAGTTGTACCTGAACCTAAACACATCTTTTGCACCTTTTAAGTGTAATATGTTCATAAATACAACCAAATAACATGCATAATCATAAGAGTAATGCTATAAAAACATGTTCAAAATGAGCATTATCAGAATTGATTTTCTTAAGGTTCTAAGAGTTCTTAAATCATTTAAAGGAGACTAATGATCAGTAAACAATTTCTAAGAATACTTATAGTCTAAAATCTAAGTATTGGGATGAATCGAAAATTCTGAAAAATCTACTGATGAACCTGCGGATCCAATTGACATCAAAGACGGATCCAAGCTTTTGGATCCGTGGAATCCGCAGGTGTATGTTAGGCGGAGCCAAGGAATACACTAGGCGGATCCAAATTATGGGATCCGTCAGATCCGTCGTATGAAAACTTAGAAACTAAACAGAACATATGTCAAAATTTTCGTTATTCATTCAAATCCCGAAAATTTTCTTAAAACGTATGCAATAGTTAAGATATGATACAAAACTACAAAATATATAGGTTCTAACACATGTTATCATATAAATAAAACCGATCATCAGAGCTGTCCATAAAAGAAGTTAAGCCAAACAATGACTTAAAATTAGAAAATTTGATAACAATATGTGTTATCGTCTAGCAAAGTTAAGTTAACACACATAAAAGTTAAGTATTTATAAAATCTTAAGAAACACATAAATTCAACAATACATAATCAGATAAAGACTTGTACCACACACTCCTTAGATGTTACTATTTGTTCAACATCTTGATTATTTTCTTCTGACCCTTATGAAGTTTCATGATCCATCGACCTAGATTCTTCATCATTCCCTTTCTTTGTCGATGCTCCATAGATTCATTATCAACGGAAGGAAGTTGACGCAAGTATTCGGGTGGAGGAATCCTAGAGTTAGGTAAACCATCTTCGTCACTAGCCGATGATGAAGATGAGGTTGGAGAATATGCGCGCTTTCCTTTTACTACAGCTACTCTATGATCACTAAGAGGAACGAAGGTGTGTGGGATTTCGGTGTAGTCTGGAAGAAACCCATACGAGTTTGGAGGAATGGGAATAGAAGCTCTAAATAGACGAGTAAAAAGCATTCCATATGGCATTGCGGTGGAACCTAAGACATGTATGTTGGCCATTCTTTTGGCTATATAGTAGGCTAAATTGAATTGTTGATGGGTTGACACACAGTAGAGCATGTAGCATAGACTAGCATTTACATGATCTCTATTTCCAACAGTGCTAATGACATTTGCTCTAAGAACCTCCTCTAGTTTCTTATATTGAGGTTTGAGTTCATTAAGTTCCATAGCAAATGGATCTCGATTTACTTGTTTACCTCGGATTTTCTTAGTCAGGTTGGTTCTAGGATTGAAGAGATGATCACGGATAATTTCTTTGGAAGTGAGAGGTGTGTTGTAAGGGTGGTCACGACCAAGGTTTGACTCTAGGATGGATAATGGCCATTTGTCTGAGTAAAAACAAGTTCCTTGACTAGGAATGCCTAAAACTTCTCCGAATTGATCCAAAGGGAAACTAAATTGATTTTGGTTTACTTTGAAATGGATGCTAAAAAACCCCAAGTCGTCAGTGCTAAGTTTTATGGAAGCATAAAATTCAAGTATAAACCTAGGAATGATAGGCTCATTTATGTCGAGGAGATGATCAAATTGGATAGCGGTTAATTGTTCACGGATATTGGTTTCTTCTAAAAATGATGAGTCTACCGTTCTACCTTCGTGAACATAATGATTTTCTAATGACTTAAAGATTTTGATTTGAGCTTATGTGAGTCCATTGGTTTGATGGTGTTTGGGTAGGTAGTGGATGGTCTTTTTGTGATCATAGTTGGTTGCGGGAGGCATAGTTATCCTAGATACGAAAAATATATAGTTTAGTTAAAATTATCAAAAATGCATATATATGTCTAGTTTGTGCCTACATGGGAACAATGTGGAGGTGTGGTTATCTCGACTCCTTTTGATGTATGAAATTTATGTTTATGCAAGTTTTATGATAAAACTAGAGATAACCCAAACGCTCCTGTTTGATTTAGCTACGTTTGAATGTACCCGAAAATACATATTAGTTATGTATTCTCTTTAGCATTCAATAGATATTATGCACGTGATGTAAAAATTAATGTTTTTATATTTGTATGAACAATGGTTGAAAACCGTTTTTCCTAATTGTGAGAAGATTTTTATACAAGTTTCTCATGGGGTGTTTGATGATAATGCATTATGATATCCAATTCCTAGCTAATGAAAACATGATTTGTTATGTAATTTAATTGAACATGTTTCATGAATTTATGAGAAGAATGCATAAACCCCATGTTTTGATTTTGTGCAACAAATAGAAATCCTAGACTCAGATTGTGAATTAGATTATGATTAGGATACTTACAGAGATGATTCAAGCACAAATTGATGGTGGTGAATGACCTAAGTTCTGGGTTTGGAGTGATGGAAATCGAATTCCAGCGGGATGTATATTTTTGGGGAAAGTTATAGATAGTACAGGGTATTTGTTTTAATAAATAAAAATTGCCTCAGCAGATGACGGATCCGGCGGATCCCAAACAAGGGTTCCGCCCTTGTTGTCGTTTGGATCCGCTGGATCAGAACTCAGGATGTGTTTTTGCCGTGTTTTGTTAATCTAAGGTTTGAGCTAACGTTTAATCTATTCACTAGGTTCCATTAATACTAAACCAAGTCTAAGATAGTTGAAAGGTTCTCTCTTGAGAGGTTTTGTGAGGATATCGGCAATGTTGTCCTCTGAGGAAACTTTCTCAATTGAGATGTTTCCCTTCTGAACATTGTCACGAAGGAAGTGGTGACGTATTTCTATGTGTTTGGTTCTAGCGTGTTGGACTGGGTTTTTGCTAAGATCGATAGCTCCTTTGTTGTCACAAAGAATAGGAAATGTCATTGAGTTTAATCGTTGAGAGCCTTCTTATACTCTGCCTTGATGGTTGAAGTTGCGAGGGCTGTTTGTTTCTTAGTAAATAATGAAGTGTAACAGTGTCTTACACTGCTTGTACTTCCCCTATCAACATAGTTACCGGAATGGTCTAAATTGGCATACACTATGGTTTCTACACCTGTCCCTTTGGGATACCATAATCCTAAATGTGTAGTGCCTTTAATGTATCTAAATATCCGTTTAACGGCTTCAAGATGAGATATTTTGGGATCTTCTTGAAAACGTGCACATAGACAAACACTAAACATAATGTCCGGCCTACTAGCCGTAAGATAGAGCAAACTACCAATCATTCCTCTATATTTAGTGCTATCTACGGATTCGTTTTCTTCATCCTTTGTGAGTTTGGTTTCTGAGGACATGGGTGTTTTTGTAGGTTTTGAGTCTTCAAGACCAAACTTCTTAAGCATATCTTTGATATACTTTGATTGGTTGAAGAATATCCCATCTTCTAATTGTTTTATTTGGAGACCTAAGAAAAAGTTTAGTTCCCCCATCATACTCATTTCAAACTCGTCATGCTTGATTCACTGGTACAGATTCTGCCTATCGTCACACTGGAAATGCGTGACTATATGCATATAGTCACACACGTTTTTTTGGGTGTGTGTGACAAAAAGTCGCGCCACCGTAGGTATCATATGGTCACATTGTTTATTTTGTGGCTGTTTTCATCGAAAAAGAGTGACCAAAACCCGAATATGTGTGACTAATTAGGCACAAGTTTTGTTGGATTCATCAGTATGTGTGACTATTTCCCATCCTATGGCCACACGAAAATATAATAAATGTGACGTTTGTGATGATTTAGTCACACATCGTGTGTTGTTTTTTTCGAGTTAGTCACATACAATTTAAAAAACAGTGGCCAAAAGTGTTAATAAGTGTGACCATATGCTGTTTAAAGTGAAGAAATGTGTACTATTGATCATCCAATGGTCACATGAATTCTTAGTTTGTGTGGCCTTTTGTAATATTTAGTCACACAAAGCATGTTTGCTTTGGGTATTTAGTCACATACAATTAAGCATAAAGTGGCCAAAAGTGTTAATAAGTGTGACCATATGCTGTTTTAAGTGAAGAAATGTGTATTTTGTGTGACTATTGATCATCCAATGGTCACATGAATTCTTAGTTTGTGTGGCCTTTTGTAATATTTAGTCACACAAAGCATGTTTGTTTTGGGTATTTAGTCACATACAATTAAGCATAAAGTGGCCAAAAGTGTTAATAAGTGTGACCATATGCTGTTTTAAGTGAAGAAATGTGTATTTTGTGTGACTATTGATCATCCAATGGTCACATGAATTCTTAGTTTGTGTGGCCTTTTGTAATATTTAGTCACACAAAGCATGTTTGTTTTGGGTATTTAGTCACATACAATTAAGCATAAAGTGGCCAAAAGTGTTAATAAGTGTGACCATATGTTGTTTTAAGTGAAGAAATGTGTATTTTGTGTGACTATTGATCATCCAATGGCCACATGAATTTTATGTTTGTGTGGCCTTTTGTAATATTTAGTCACACAAAGCATGTTTGTTTTGGTTATTTAGTCACATACAATTAAGCATTAAGTGGCCAAAAGTGTTGATAAGTGTGACCATATGCTGTTTAAAGTGAAGAAATTTGTATTTTGTGTGACTATTGATCATCCAATGGCCACTTGAATTTTATGTTTGTGTGGCCTTTTATAATATTTAGTCACACAAAGCATGCTTGTTTTGGGTATTTAGTCACATACAATTAAGCATAAAGTGGCCAAAGTTGTTAATAAGTGTGACCATATGCTGTTTAAAGTGAAGAAATGTGTATTTTGCGTGACCATTGTTCTTCCAATGGTCACATGAATTTTTATTTTGTGTGGCCTTTGGTACTATTTAGTCACACATCGAATTAAACAAAGAGTGACCAATAATGTTGGAGCAGAGTTGCTACTGCTAGCAGTACTAAGGTAGTCCAAGGTAGTCCTGCTGAAGCAGAGTTACTGCTGCTAGTACTATGCTAGTGCTGCTGGAATGTGTATATATATTATATATAAAACAATATTAAAAAACACAAGAAATTTCAAATTGAATTAAACTCTAATGTATATAACTGGACAAAATATACAATTGTAATGTCGTACTTAATTAATCAAATATCTAAAGACTTTTGAACCTTCACCCCCTTAGCAGTTTGCCTTAAGTCGTTAGCAGATATATATTGTTTCTTCGTTGGTGCCTGTGGTACACATTTAGTCACATGGTTTGTTGGTGTAACCTGTAGTAAACAAAAGACGCTTCTATCAAACATTGAATTACATATGAATAATTATATATGTAGGTTGAAAAAACACATGTACGTACCACCTCTTCAAAAATAACTTGATCCTTTGGCAATGCAACGAAACTACCTTCGACTTCCTTAACTGTTTTGAACCCATTATTTGCTACGTCCGGTATGCATGCTGCATCAACTAACGATGAATCAATTGACACTCTGTAGCAATCATTTGGGAGTGGTAGGTTATGCAGCATTTGCTTTCCATGAGACTGGTATACGGTACCAAAAGCAACGATATTTGATTTCTTTGTGTGCCAGAGTTTGCACTTAAGTGTCTACAAAAAAAAAAAAAAAAAAATTGCATGTATATATCAGAAATTATTTAAACAAAAGAATAACAAGAAACATGTTGAAATACATACTGTTGGCAGTGCTTGTGTTAGAGACACATCTTGTTGCGATTGGGAATCTGGAGACCCGTTTCGTCGCTTCTTTTGCTTTGGCTTATTGGGTCCGACAGTTTTAGCAAGTTCCTATATGTATATATAAAACACGTTACATTATTTAAACAAAAGAGTAACAAGAAACATGTTGAAATACATACTGTTGGCAGTGGTTGTGTTGGAGACGACACATTTTGTAGCGATTGGGAATCTGGAGACCCGTTTCGTCGTGACTTAAGGTTATGCTTAGGCCTGACAGTTTTAGCAGCAGGTTCCTATACGTATATATAAAACACGGTACATTAGTCGATCATGTATGTAAAATTCAAAAATCAAAGGGCGATCTTTTATTACTATACTTACCATTGTTTCCGTTACCTTTTTAGAAGTTTCAAGGCCATTGGATTTCTCCTCAATTCCCGCATCTTTAGGACTTACAACACCACTTGTCTGAGTGCCATTGGAGTCACCTGCAATATTGTCAATGGCCATTGGAGTCACCTGCAATATAAATTAAGAAATACAGTCACTCATCAGTTTATGTTCAATGCCTAGTATCATTAGCATCAGTGGTGTTAGCATTAGAAAATGAAATTGTTAACAACATAAAAAATGGCTTACAACTGAGGCTATTGGCGATGGTTGAGTTGGCAGAGTTATATTCATCCCTTTATCATTCAACTGTTGCAGAATTTGAGAAAGCATTACATTTGTGTTTTCCACCTCACCGGATAATTTATTGACCTGCACATCTTTTTCGGTCATCTCGGCGGACAATTTTTTGATCAATTTATCTTTTTCTTCACGCTCGCGTCTCTCATTATCCAGTTGAGTTTGAAGTAAGGCAATTTTTTCATTGGCTTCTTGTTTTCTTCGAGGAAGGCCAAAATACTCTTTGTATGTTACTGCACCTCCCACTCCCCTGGCATAACCGCCCTTTTCCTTACCAAATACAAATGTCATGGCATCAGTGCCATCATCAAAACCCGATGTTCCTTCCTTGATCTTGTCATCAGCTTCTTTCTGCACAAAAAATATAGGAAATGTTGGGATTAAAAGTCTTCTTGATGCTATTACTACTGCTAGTACACAAGCTACTACTGCTAGTACACAGTTAAATGTTGCTGCTATATAAGCATAATAATAGAATTAGCAGTCAAACTTACAAGTTCATCTCCCTTTGATTTAATATCATCATTTGGGTATTCGCCGTCTTTGTTTACCCTTCCTTTCACCCACATTACATCACGGGGGGGTTCTTCATCCGCTTCAATCTCTTTATTTTCGATCTAATAAACATCAAATGCATACCCATGTAAAGTTAAACCAAGATAAACGAAAATATGTGGATGCTTACACATGTACAGTTAAACCAAGATAATCGAAAATATGAGGGTATTAATGCAAATGTGCAAATTGGGCAATGTAAACGGATTCATTTCTCATACTGATCGTCTCTTAATTGGTAAAACAAACATTGTGTAATCTTACCATTTTCTCTTTGACATAAGCATATCCACCTCGTCCCATTTTATGCTGATAAATATTTTGGGAACGCGCCATTTTACCTTTCTCAGATTTCTCCTAAAAACACAAAATCATAAGGCGTTTAGATGCGGTAATGCTGCAAACTGAAAATAACAAAATGACATATACACTTAATTAAAGATGACTAATTAAAACCTTGTATGCTTCGGTGGTCGTGTATTTAACATACTCGACCCAGTCTTCTGATTTCATTATTGTATTATACAAGTCCGGGACTTCATTCAGTTTGGAAGGTGTATTTAGGTTGGGCAAAATGTAGTTGACTTTGAGCTTCCTTCTGTAATTCCTTAGCATTTTACCAAGACTAATCATTATCAATTTTCTGTATTGGACGTCAACAACAAAAAATTTCTGAAAAGATTAACACAATGTTGTTAATTAGTTGCACATAATGTAACTGCATACATAAACTTATGTAGTATTGGGTTACAAAATAGTATATATGTACTAAGATTTCATCCCAAAAGCTAGTACTGCTACACCAGAGGTTTTTGCAAATGCTGTTAGTGTACTTGCTGAGCTGAAGACAGCAAAACCAGTAACCAAAGGTGTTGTGATACAAGAGCCATCATCCTCTCCAAAAGCTAAACAATCAACTCCACAGGTACAAGGAAAAGGTAAAGGGATTCTTACTGAAGAGCCTGTGGAGAAACCATTATCAAAAGAAGAGCAATTAAAAGTTGATGCTGAACTTGCTATGAAATTCTCAGAAAAGTATGATGCAGAACATCAGACAATTTTGGAACAAAGGAGAATACAAGAAGAAAAAGATGCAGAGTTAATAGCTTCATGGGATGAGCAAAGGGCTCAGGTTGCAGCTGATTCTGAGCTTGCTAAGAAACTACATAAACAAGAGCAAGATAAGTACTCAGTAGATGAAAAAGCCAGGATGCTGAAAGAATTTTTTGATGAAAAAAAGAAGTTGTATGCAGAACAAAGATATGCAGCTAAGAAGAACAAGCCACCCACTCAAAAACAAAGAAGAGATCTCATGTGCAGGTAGTTTTTTTTTTTTTTTTTTTTTTTTTTTTTTTTTTTTTTTTTTTTGCAAAGGTATTTATATTAATATCAACAATACCCAATATGTACATCATATCATAAACATCTACTCATGTGCAGGTATTTGAAGAATGTGGACAGATGGAAACTAAAGGATTTGAAATTCTTGGATGATAAAAGAATTGAAGAATTATATGCAATTGCCAAGAGAAACAATGATCTCTTCTTGAATGACAGTTCAAAGAGAGCAGGTGAACAGTTGGAAATAGAAAGCAGTAAAAAGAGAAAACAAGAACAAACTGAGCAAGCTGTTGCTGAAGAACAAATGCAAGCTCACACTGAACTTGCAGTTGCCTCTGTAGGAGAAGCCATGGATGCACAACCTTTAACTGTCAAACATCCCATTGTTGATTATAAGTCTGGATCTTTTGGGGAAACAGTTTATTACGATATTAAGAGGCATGATGGTTCTTCTAGAAGGTATGTAAGCTTTCTTCACATGGTTCATGATTTTGATAGACAAGATATGATAGCTCTATGGAAATTACTCAAACAAAGATTTGGTAATAAGACACCAGAACAAGCTAATTATGATAGAGAAGTCTGGAATTATTTAAAGGTAATGTTTGAACCAAATCATGAAGATGAATGTTGGAGAAGACTAACGCACAATACTGTTAAAGAATGGAAAATTTTTCAACGATGTGGAGTACATGCTTTAACTGTGAATGAGTTGGTGATCTACATGCTTGTAGAAAAGGATTACCCTTTAAAGTTTCACAAAGACATTCTACATCAGATGTTGCGTGTGAAGAAAACACTCAAGCTTCAGCTTAATTATGATGACATGGCATATGAACTGCTCAGGAAGATAGAAGAGTATCTAGGACCCAAGGACAAGAAATAGAATGTATAGTTATTACTGCCACAATGTATAGTTTGACTTAAACATGTATAGTTATTACTGCTAGTATGTATAGTTATTACTGCTAGAATGTATAGTTATTACTGCTAGAATGTATAGTCTGACATTTATCATGTATATGTCCACTTGCAGTCAAGCTTTATTGTATTTGCAGTTTCCATTTATCATGTATATGCACTTGCAGGCACTTAGTAACATGTTACTTCATTATAAAGTTGAAAATTGACTTTAGAAAGTCAAGTAATCTGGTTCCAGCTAGGGGCAAGTAACATACTTACATACTAGTGCATTAAACTAGATAGACTATAAAATCCCAGCATTGTAATGGGGCAAATTAAATGAAGAGTCATGACTAACAGTCTGAACTCAAAATATGACTCTATGATTTAGACACCTAAATAAATACTTCATGTGACCATATGTAACATCTTGAATTTAGTCACACAAACACTCAATGTGACTAATATCAAGGTTAATGATAACTGAGTTCACATTTTGCTATACATATTAGTCACATGAATATTTCAGTGTGACTATTTTCAATGTATTGGTCACATATAATACCCTTATAATGTGGCCATAAACATAATTTAGATGCACATTTGTGGTATGGTGTTACTATTGTATAGCCTATAGTCACATGATTGTGCTACAATTAAATGTGACCATACACATTAGGAATTGGCAGGCAAACACACACTTAACTTTAGACACACATATTAACTTACGTGACTATTTGTATCGAATTTTGGTCACACTTAATCATGTATGCCTATGGTTTAGTGTGACCATATATGACATTTGGTCACACATCTCAAGTGTGTGACATATATTTGTCACTTTTAAATGCATATCGTGACTATGCTTCAAACTTACTTTTCAGTTGTCACACATTTCAAATTCATATGTGGCTAAATTTTCAACAAAAACTAGCAGTCACGCTTAAATAATGTGTGACAAACTTGAGCATATGATTTAGCCACATACACAATTACTTCGTGTGACCATATATGGATTTTGGTCACACTTTTCAATTGCGTGACATATATTTGTCACATATGTATATATATAGTGTGACTAATGTTTCAACCTTATTTGTATCCGTCACACGTCCCAAATTATAAGTGACTAAAAAATCAAAAAAAAAATTTACCAGATACGTATAGTCACGAAAATATTCAAATGTGTGGCTATAGCCTCGGATGTAATTCCGAAATGGTCACACAAGTCGGATCAAGTGTGGCTGTTTATTTTATTCTGGTACATTTAGTCACATAAAAAGGCGACTGTGTGGCTGTTCGAAAAACAGCATGTGTGACTAAATCCCATTTTTGTACTAGTGATTTTTGAGAAATCGTTGCATAGCTCTTGACAAGTTGAGCCGAACATAATGTCATTCACATATATCTGGACTATGATAACATGTTATCTCTTTTTCTTAGTGAAGAGAGTACCGTCTACTAAGGAAGTATTAAGTCAATTATACCAATCTTTTGGTGCTTGCTTAAGTTCGAATGATTTGAGTTTGTAAACATGGTTTGGTTTTTCCAAATGGGCAAAGCCAGGAACAAGACCTAAGGCATTTCTAGGAGTGGGTTCAAAGGTTTTTATAAAGACGGGTCAAAAGCATCTCGTAGGGTCCAAACGAGTTTCTTAGATAATAAGGATTGAATTAACCTCATATTGGCGCGACCTAAGTGTTGATGCCATAGGGTTGAGTCCAAGAATGTAAGACAAAGCTTGTATTTTAGGAGTATTATTTTAATTTCATAATGTAACCGTTATTCAAAACACCTTTTCCTATGGTTATGCTATCCTTGAGTATTTTACTTCTATTTTTACTGAAAAGCACGTTATACTTTTTATGGCATAGTTGACTAATACTTAACCGAGTTAAATCCTAAGTTGTCTACATGAGCGATATTATTAATAGTGAGAGAGTTATGAGAAATCGTACCTTTTCTGATGATTTTACTTTTAAGCTTGCTACCGAATGTGACAATACCTCCATCGTACATTTGTTAGGATGAGAAAAAGTCTTTTGTTTCTCATCATGTATCTTGAACACTTACTTTCTTTAATCCACTTATCTGATTCTATCTAAACTTTTGAGCATACCTTAGTTTAAGAAAAGCTCAAACGTTTGGTTCCCAATATCTCATGGGTCCGTTTGGGTTAGACATAACATTACCATGGTTCACTGATATCTAGCATATAATCGAAGGGAATTGCCACAAGTTGTTTCCTTAGCATGGTTCCTTCATAGAACGAGGAGTCTACAGTTGTTTTGATTCTATACTTACTTTGATCTTTTTCTAAAGAGACAGATGGTTTTTGTTTGTTAATAGTTGTACTAGTGCTAGGTTTTCTAGTGACATTAACAAGATTTGTACGATCTAATTTACTACCTTTCTGTTCATCTTCTGTTCCCGCGGATCCTTTGGATACAACCGGCGGAACCAAAATTTTGGATCCGCCAGATCCGTGGTTATCAGAAGTAGTTGGAACAGTTTCTTTTTCTTTTACCGTTTGTTCCTGAAAATCACTTAAGTTTCCATTTTTCATAAAATCTGGTTTGAAACTTCCATGAGGTATTCTTTTCATTATGTTATCAGTACAACTTAAGTTTTTATCAAATCTTTTGAATTTAGAGTTTTGTTTGATAAGACTCTCCTGTGTAGATTTTAGTGTATCTATTTCAAGTTTTAGTTTTTGACATAAAACACATGTTTCTCTAATACCTTTACTTCTTATAGCTTTCTCTTTTAACTGATGAATTTTGTTTTCTAAAAATTCCTTTTTGGTTTTTAAGAACTTATTCTTGCTTATGATTTTTAGAGTGATTTCACATAGTTTGTTATATTCTATATCTAATGTGTCATCATTAATAAAAGAGTATGACGAGTCAGAATGTACCTCTTCTGTGTCATGAGCCATTAGAGCAACTTCGTCGTTCTTAGGCTTGTCGTCATCTCCTTCACTATCACTCCAAGCTCCACTGACAAAGGCTCTTTGAGACTTGTTCTTTGGAGGCTTTGGACATTCTTCTATAAAGTGACTAGAATCTCCACATCTAAAACACTTTCTATCTACCTTTCCTTTCCTATCATCATGGTCTTTCCGGAAGGATTTCTTTTCTTTATGAGGAGGTCTACCGAACTTTCCTCGTCTTCTAAAGAATTTCTTGAAATCTCTTACGGCCATGGCATATTCTTCATCTTCACTACTAGAACTAGAATCTACATCACTACTTGATTCTACCCTAGCTTTTAAGGCAATGGACTTCACTTTCTCCTTTTTGCCTTTGACTATTTCTGAATCTTTTTCCATTACCATCTCGTGAACTTTGAGATTTCCTATGAGCTCGTCCAGTGTTATTCTTGAAAGATCCTTAGATTCTTCAATGGCTGTCACCTTTGCTCTCCACTTTGGGTGGAGTGCTCTTAGAAATTTTCTGAAAAAATTCTTACTAGAAAAAGATTCGTCAAGTGCTTTAAGAGATGTAATAATAGTATTAAATCTAGCAAACGCACTATCAATGGTCTCATCTTCAGAGATAACAAATTGTTCATATTGTTGAACAAGAAGATCAATTTTGTTATCTTTGACTTGTGAGTTCCCTTGATGAGTAATAATTAGTGATTGCCAAATATCTTTATCCGTTTTACACATAAAAATTCTTTATTCTTTGTTAGGAAAGGCATTGTAAAGCATCATTTTGCCTTCATTATTTTTGGCAATCAACTTCTTTTACTCATCACTGTGACGAATAAAAGAAGTACCTATATCCCGACCCCTGAAATATCATTACTAATGGGCTTATAGTCACCCTCTACAATAATATACCACAGATCTATGTCCTTTGACTTCACATATGTCTCAAAGCGATTTTTCCAATATATGAAACAATTTGGTTCAAATAGTGGTGGTCTTTGCATAGATTGCTCTTCTTTAAAGTTTTCAAAATCCATTGATCGTTTCAAGTTTTTAAAATACAATATATTTTGAAAATCTTGAGTAACACCGCTCTGGTACCAATTGTGGAAAACTAGAAGGGGGGTTGAATAGTTTTACTGTTTAAGATTAATTCGCTTTGTGACTTATCGTGATTTCAAAGTAAAGTAAACAATCAAGCATACAAACAAGTAAGATAAGTAACTAAGTAAACAGAGGAAAGATCAAACCACATAACACGGATGTTTATAGTGGTTCGGCTACAAGGACTATTTTCCTTGTCCTACTCCACTCCTCGAGTCTCTAACTCGAGAGTTATTCTTCACTAAGAAACAAACTCCCTTCTCGGCACAGGAAACCTTGATACACGTTGCTTATACTCTTTTTCCGGTACTAAGCTAAATACCGAGTTCTACTTCAAGGAAGAACCAACCTAACGTCGCCTATACAATTACCGACACTAAGCTAGATGTCGAGTTCTTTACAAGGGTACAACAACTCCCTTTTACACTAGGTGTTTTGAGGACTAAAACACAAACCGGATTCTACTGTATGGAAGATGTAATAATGATGCCTAGGCTCTAATGAGTTACACAGTAGGTAACTAACAAGTCTTACAACACAGTGTTGAAGCTTGATAATGCATGATCTCTTTTGCTACAAAAGAAAGATCACTAAGTATGAAATGAATGATGTGGGTTGGTAATATGAAAGAATATAAATTTTATACTATGTAAGTGATGAAATGGCCAAATGATCAGCTTGCTATTTATAGGCAAAGCTGATGAACAGCTGGCGGATCGGCGGATCCCAAAACTTGGATCCGTCCTTGTATGCAATTGGATCCGCCGTGTCAGGCCAGCTAAGAGATCTTCAAATCTTTCCAAATCTTGCCATATCTTTCCATATCTTCAAATGTCAACTCTTTGGCTTGAAGATCTAAACAAAATATCTTAAAATCTTACCAAGGTTGTGTACATGATGCATGCCATGATGTCATCCTAATATTTAACTAATAAAGTTTCCATTTTAGGAAATAAACATGTAAATGTGTATATGTTGTTCCTAGTAAACTTTGTAATATGAAAATGTGTTTGTAAAAGACTTATCACTATAAATGTAAAAGACTTAATCTTATTTATGCTTTGCTTAAAGATAAACTTTGTAATTGTCATTAACAAAACTAAGTAAAGATCGTAAAATATAAATAACGTTTTTAGGACGATATTTGTATTAACACATGGCTCCTCTTATTCCATCATCTTTCTTTTGTTTGGGCCTACGTGCCCAATCACGTTTATTACTTTCCCTTTCCCCCCCCTGATTTCCTCTCGGCTGTTCCCTTCCCTGCTGCCTGACATTCTTGAGCAGGTGATCCAATTTTCCAAACTCCAACGCCATTTCAAGTTGTCTTTTTAGTTGGTAACAATCGTTAGTGAAGTGCCCTTTTTCTCCATGGTAGTCACAATACTTGTCTGCGTTTTCTTTACTAGGTTTACCGACAAGAGGGGGTGGAGGAGGGAGGCGGAGTTGGTGCTCGGTTGCCAATATCTCTTTCGGTTGCTTGATCAGAGCCGTTAGGCTCGGGCAGTTGTTATCATGTCTCATCACTTCTCTTCTCCGGAAGTCGCCACGATGATGACTTTCATTCTTAGGAGAAACGTATGGGGAGTATGGCTCTTTCTGCTGGTAGTCTCCTCGCCGGTCGTTTCTCCGCTTCTCTGAGTAAGATCCTCTAGTTCTATCAGCTCTTGGAGGGAAATTGTATCTTCGGCCATACTCCTGCACTTCACCCCTCGGCAGTTCTGTGCTTTTATATGCCTCTTCGGATCTCACAAAATCTTCGACCCTTACCATCATCTCCTTAACCGTGTGCGGCAGCCTATCGGAGAGACGCTTTTCTAGTTCCGGACACTTGTGCGCATTCATAAAGGATGATATACGCATAAGCTCCGACACCCCTGGTATGTAGCTAGCTTCGTCCGTCCATCTTTCCTTGAAATCGGGGAGCATTTCATTGGCTCTCCCTACAATCTTGGTAATTTCCGTTGGGTCCCTGATTCCCTTCTGCCGGAGGGAAAATCTAGTAACAAACTATTCCCGAAGGTCGTCCTAGGTATCAATACTCCCTGGCTCCAACCTACTAAACCACCCTTGTGCTGGACCGTCCAACGTTTGCTGGAACATTCCACACCAAACCGGCATGTGCCATTCACCTTGGTTAGCTGCTCCGGCAAACCGATTGAGATGATCATCCGGATCTGTCGACCCGTCATACAGTTTAATGTTGTTCGGCATCGTGTGTTTCGGTCCTAAAAACTCAACTATCCTCCTAGTGAACGGTGACCTGAGAATTTCTTTGAAGGGCTTTGATAGGTCATCTTTCGGCTTGTCTGCCGTTCGGTTCTTAACCAGCTCCTTATTCTCCTCATTACCGAAGTCAAGCCGGATGGGCTTGAGCACACTTCCCCCTTGAGCATTATGTTCCTTGATCAACTCCTTCAGAGCCGTGACCTGACTCAAGATCCGGTCTTGAAGGTCGGGTGGATCTTCATTATGGTTGGTACCTTCCGGACCATCCTTGTTGTTTGTTCCACTGACTCCGGATTGGTCGAGTGGGGTTTGAAAAGGGGAGCCCGACATTCTATGACTAGGTAGATTGAATAATGTGTCCCACGGATGGCGCCAATTTGTTGAAGTAAAAGTCTGCACCCCGGACTTGTCTGTCGGAAACCCCTAGACCAGTCTTCAGTGTCCTTTGACTTCTGCACAAATGAAAAACACGTGTTAGCCTCGCTCCGGGTGTTATCCCAAGACCAAGCTCCGGCGTGAGGATAAGTATATGTGGGAGGCCGGAAGACACAGTAATAAATGAGAGTAAATGCGTGTGTGTGTGTGTGTAGTTGTCTATAATAAATGAGGTTAAGGGTATTTATACTACCCCGCCTTGATACCTGCGTGTACGGGTGAACAGTACTCGGTGTCCTTGTGAACAGTGCTCGCGTGTACCTGCAAACACTATTCGCCAACCTAGGCCTAGCCTGGTAAGTAGGTGTGAGACCACGTGCGCAACATAATCCCATGAAATCTGGGAAGGCGGCGCAAGTACGGTTCTGAGCTTAGCCCAACGGGTAAAAGACTTCCCTGTGTTGTCCGACTAGATGTGTACCGTTCGGCTTGACATGTGTCGTCCGGCTAGGTGACCTCCGGACATATACGCCAACACTAGTCACAACAAAAATGACCAAATGCTCATAGTAAAGTGACCGGTTACAACAAAAAACGTACCTAAAAAAAATTAACTAAAAAACACTCACACACAAACCATATGCAAACTTAAAGGTCGGCTGAGCGACCTTATCCAGTCTAACGTTTCGAAGTTAGCTTCGACAAAGGTTGGACTAATTATAGGTTCAAGATTGGCTAAGGAGGAACCATTCTTTGGTGTCGTTGCAAGGTGGGACGCGGCTTCAATTTTGGGGGGGGGGGGGTGCTGACCTGCTTGGGGTCGCCATTACGACAAGCCTTATGAACTTACTTCCCGACCTCCTTATATTTTGTATTTTTTTTAGTACTTTTAGTCTTTTGTCATGTGAAACTTTATAACATTATCTTGATAGTGTGTTGTAGGGCTGAGCAAATCGACCGAACCGACCGAGAAAACCTACCAGACCGACCGAAAACCAACTGAACTGAAGGATCAACGGTATGGTTTCGGTCCCAACTTTTTCCTTATTTTGGTCTCGGGCCGGGCCGGTCCGACGTACAAACCGACCGTTTTGTCTTCTTGGACCGGACCGGCCGAAAAACTGGACCGGACCGAACACATTCGGTCCGGTCCTTGGTCTAGGTTTTGGGGCTATTTCGGTCTCGGTCTTGGCCGGTCCGGTTTGGTCCGGTCTTAGACCGATGTTCACCCTAGTAAAGGTCTCTTTAAATGGAAAAGTGATGGAAGAATTGTGTACAAAATTTAGGGGTTAATTTTATAAATTTAGGTGTATACGTTTTTTACTCCCTTCTTTTTTAAAGTAATTGCCCCCCTAAAAAAAATACATATTAATAATACTCCTTATTGATTTTTTCTTTTTTAATTTTCACAAAATTACAGTTTACGCTTAACTAATCAGTTATTGATTCTTAAAATTTTATAATAATATCTTAAAATAAATTAATATGGTAAACTCAATTGTTTTTATATATTTTTGTTAAATAAAAATTAATTTAAAACAGCTAGAAAAAAAAAAAAAAAAAAAAAAAAAAAAAAAAAAAAAAAAAAAAAAAAGGACGTAGTAACAAATAATTTGGGGAACTAATAAATCAGTTTAACTTTAATTGTCATTAATAAAGTAAAGAGTTTTTAAACTTTTTTTTTTTTTTTTTTTTTGGTCGTTGAGCAGCATTAATTGTCATTAATAATTTTAGGCCAAAATGTCATTTTGTTGTTTAGGAAATACATTTGGGTCATTCTGGTCTTGGGTGATTTTTTTTTTTTTTTTTTCTTTCAAAAGATGGGGTCTTCCCTTGAAAAGCTCGATAGGCTCGTTATGTATTTCGGGCTTGCTTATTGGGCTCGGGCTCGAGCTTGAGTTTGATAAAAGGTCAATTCGATCGAGTCAACCTCAAACTCGAGCTGCTTAATAAAAGCTTGACTTGTTTGCACCCCTGATATCTATATACATGATTAAACAAACACCCCCTTTGTATAAAGACAAGGACTAATTTTATAAAATATAATAGTAAAAAGTTTATCGGTTCCGGTTGTGACATTTCTTCATTACCGGTGGTACGAATCATTGTAATACTTTTGATTTTGTTTCTTCATTTTATTCTAGTAGTGTTTGGGTTAGTTTTTAGTAATACCTACTTTTTATTATTATCAATGTTTTCCATGTGTTAGGGTTTCGGTTGTTTTAATTCCGTAGTTGACTTTTTTTTAATAAAAATGTTTGCTGACTTTTTTTTTTTTTTTTATTTGATAGCATTACAAAAAACTACTAGTATGTGTTTAAAATATCTGCCCCAAACATAAATGCTGTTATTTAGTGCTGATTTTGTTCTTGTATGGATTTTACTTACTTTGTATGTTATGTTGTTATTGTTGGAACTTTATTTATGTGGAGGTTGTTAAGTTTTGAATTTTTCATAAGTTTTGTCTCGGCCATTGTCATTGTGTTTGATTCGAATGATAACACGAGTCCTGGGGGTACTCTTGTAAGCTGTTTTTACTGCCCTGTTGTATGCTGTTTTTAGTGCCTGTATTATTACTGCTCTTGTATGGTTAAAAATGCTGTTTTTACCGACTTCGTATGTATGTTGTTGGAATGCTGTTTTTACCGCTCTTTTGAATGGTTTTTTTTTACTGACTCTGCATGTTTTTACAGAAGTGCAAGAATCCGACGATGGGATTACAGTAAAAATACTGATATTGAAGCTGATAAACAACCTAATGGAAGAACAAACCAAATGAAATCAAAATACAACAAATTATGGATGAAGAAGATCGAATCAGTGATTTACCTAATTGCTTACTACTTGATATCCTGTCTCATTTAGACTCAACAAAAGAGGCTATTAGAACAGGTGTACTCTCCAAACGATGGCAGCATCTTTGGCCTTCTGTTCCCATCCTCACCTTCCATCATTATAAAAATAACAATGATTTACACCCTGACCCTGATTTCTTTTTGTTTGTCAACCATACCCTTACTCAATGTCGCCGACCAAACCTCAACGAATTCAGACTTTATACAGAATACCATATCCAATATGAATCGCTGGTCAATGAATGGATTCGTTACGTTGTTAATCTTAATGTGAAAGAGGTTCATTTGATATTAATCTATACTAATATGGTATCTCAGCATAACTTAGACCAGATTTGTTTCATCAATTCAAACTTTACTCGTTTGAGTTTCGGCGGATGTATATTGAAACCAGCTGGTGGCATTAGTTGGACAAACCTTAAGAGTTTGTCTCTATTATTTGGGAAAGTAGACGAAGATTTAATTCAGAATATATTATCCGGAAGTCCTGTGCTAGAAACTTTAAAACTGCTCTTTGTTTATGGTATTAGGCGGATTGATATTAGTTCAAAGAGTGTTAAGAACTTGTGGTTGGGTGGAGTCATGGACTGTGGACATGTTGAAATCAATGCTCCTTATATTTTTTCCCTAAAAATTAGTAGTATGTTGATTTTGTTGAAGCTTGTGTTGCTAAATGTATCTTCATTAGTGAAGGCTGAGTTAGATTATGATGTGGTTGATGTGGGTCATTCTGAGACACCGGATAAAGAATTCAAAGAAGAGATGCTGAAAGGATTGATACTTAAACTTCGCCATGTCAAGGAGCTTAAAATTGGGGATCTTTGTTTAGAGGTGCAACTTCCTTTTTACTTTGGCATATGTGTATCTTTGTGAAAATTATTGATCACGCTCTTTAGTACAGTAGTATTTTATAGACTAATCTTTGAAAAACTTTTTATGAGTATACATAATTGAAGTAAAAAAAGATGTGTATTCGGCAAAAGCTTAGATGTATGTTTTGAAAATGACTCTTACAGCTTTAATATGATAAACATTTTTTTCTTCATTAAGTCTGATTTCTTAGAATCACATTACTGCCAATCGTATGATTCTATTGTTCATTCGTGAGTTTGAATATCTTTTTATGGAACTGATTGCAAGTTCTGTCTTCAGTTTGCTCTAATAACAATTAAGCCATACATGCATTGGATCATTTTAACTTTCATGTTCTTCACTTTGCTGTTATGTTTTTTGTAGGCTCTCTCTGGTTTGGAAGCTAAAGGTTTCACTCTACCATCCAACATCAAGACAGGTGAAACTTGAGACTGGGACGTACGATTGCTTATTCATGGTGCTGTTGGTTGATGAGTTTAATTTACAGTTGGCACTTTGACTAGAAACTGTTAGTTCGTTCCTAATGCATTTTATTTCCCAAGTGATTTTGATTTAGCACATTTTGGATCATGGTTGGTTGGTTTAATCCTAAAAAACTAATCCAGTAATTGTTGGCAGTATGTTAAAACAATTCTTGGTTCCTAAGTTTATTAAATATTGGTCGCGTCCATTCATCTCTTATTTATGCTATAGTTGTTCAAATGTATCGAGTCCAAACTGGCAAGCATGTTTGATTGTGCTCATTTTGATGTTTTCTATCAGTTTGGTTCATTATGCATGTCTTGTAGTTTTTAGAACATCCAAATATGGCATTTTGATGACCAAACACAGATCATGCATTCGTGGTTCGGTAGAGGGAATGACCAGTGAGATGAGTGGTTGTACGTCGGGCTTTCAACCTGGCCTTGAACTGATATGTTGCCTGGAATAAGACTAGTTGGGCCTGGGTGATGTCTTTTTTCTTCCGACTCTAATTTCTTTGCTATGTTTGCTGAAAGGCTTTTAACACAAAAGTTATGGGGACTGGGACTCACAATTTTTTATTTTAAATTTAGCTATAAATGTAAAACAACATAATGCATTGATTAAAAAAAAAAAAAAAAAAAGAAACATTACGGGAAACTAAAATAAAAATATTGAAAATGACATTTAAAACTGTAGTGAGAACTTGTATTGTCCTAGACAAAAATATCACAGCCATAATAGAATAAAGAGTTAATTTCAAATTTCTGGTTAAGCTTTTCAACTACTTTTAAAAAACTTTTTCTTTTTAGGGGAAATCCCACAAAAAAGGTATAATGGTCTATTATGATTTAAGTGATATTGTTATTAACTTTTAGTATTTAACTATATTAAAATTAGTTTTTAGGACATATATGATATTTTTATAGTTTAGGAAGGATATATATGCAATTTTGTGTTTAGCTTGGATATATATGAAATTTTAGTGTTTAGGGGGGATATATATGCAACTCCCCCTTGGAGGAGAAATACCGAGTAAAAAACAAGTTGCTTTGGTTGATTGTGAAAATTAAAGTTTTGATTGAAGTTTAGGTTTACTTTTTGTACATGTGCTTTAGATAAGGTCCGTCAATTTTTGTGTCTAAAATAGTACAATATAAGCTAAAAGCAATTTTTGTGTCTCATAAAAAGCAATTTTTGTGTGGTGTATATTGTGTCTAACATAGTACTCCGTACACATAAGCTAAAAGAAAAGGTGTTCGCTTTTGCTCGATACACATACCGTTGGATATTAGAGGTATTCACTTAGGGTGTGGTTATTCCCACCCCCAAAAGTACAATTCCCACCCCTCCTTGTGTGTGTGTGTGTGTGTTGGTGGGCCCCCTCTACCCCCTTGTGTGTGCGCGGGGGGGGGGGGGGGGGTATAACATATCCCATTGGCTTATTGTTTATGATTCGTACGAGTCCTGTAGCTTTATAGTGACAATTTAGTTATCTTTTCGAACATTAACCTTATCTTCGTATTATTTAACACTTTGAACATCGTTACTCACTAATTAAGCATGTAACTTAACGATTAACTTTCTCATCACGATTAGAACAAGGATTTTTATGGTCGCGCTTCATTACGGAATAGTTGACCCATAGCTCGTTCGATATGTGAAATAGTAAAATCAAGGTGCGTTTGATATGTTTGATGGAATCACTATAGGAATGAGTTTGACTATGAAGTTTAATATGAATGTGTATAATTCTTTCAAAAGTGTTGTTTGGTTTATATAAATCGAGTTTGAATTCTTTTATAATAGAATTTGGCTACTTGATATATATGTAGAGAGAAATTTGTATATTTGATACATATATATGTGGTGGAGAAGAAAAAGTTAAGAGGGCTACTCGAATAAGAAACCAAAAGTACCTCTCCTCACTATTATGAGCCTATAAGTGTGTATTCATATCTTAATTTCTATAGTTAACAACTAAATACTTTCAATGGATATCATTGTCATTTCATAATTCTCATTGTCATGTAACAAACATACCCTCGATAACCAACTAAAACTCATATTCAAATTCAAACTCATAAAACGACATACAAATTTGGTTAATGACATAACTTTTCAACAGAGTTTAAAAGCTATAGTAAACTAAATTACATTAGCTGAAATCAATTTGAATAACAAGCATACTTACATAACTTTTTAAAAGAGTTTCAATCACTTACAACACGTGACTTGATGAATTATATTACCTTGGCTAAACCCATCAAATTAAGTTCAAAATTACCGACTTCTACTTTAAGGTAGTGGATAGAGGGATATTTGAAAAAGAATGGTAAAAGACAAAAAAATGATACATTTGGCTTTTTGCCACATTGTTATCAGATTGTGAATATGATCTATAACATATCACATGTTATATCTATCCAGCAAAAATAATGAGAATGATTGGTGGTGTAATCAAGATGTGTCATTCTGATAGCCTTAAACTTTCTTCATGTTGGGCCGTTTTGACAAAAATAAATCACCCACCCCTTTATTCACCATTATTTGACCGGATCTCACACTCCCACATTAAAACACTCGCCCCCACATTCGCCCGGATATCCCACATTCGCCCGAATTAAAACACTCCTCCATCGCCTAGAACTCGCCTACACGCCTAGAATTAAAACACTCATCGCCTAGCACTCGCCTATACTCTCCTAGCACTCGCGTGTTAAATGACCTCGCTTAGATCGCCTAGCCCTCGCCTATCATTTGCCTAGCATTCACGTGTCACATTTCAATAAATTCACTCGCCTAAAAGTTCGCTTAGAAACACCCAGAGACATGTGTATGGTTAAAAAGTCATCTAGTAATTAATCAAATGGATAATATTTAAAAGTTCATTTTGGAAAAAAAGTATATGCAAGGTCTAATTTCGTAAAGGACTAGTAAAAAAACGGGCCATTTAAAAAAATTTCTCTAAAAAGTAACCTCTTGTGAACCTTTTTTTTAGAAAGGAAATTTAACAATTTCACATGTCCTAAGCAGGACTTGAACCTACAACCATCTGATTGGGTAGCTTCTCACATAACATGGGGTACCATTGAGATACAAATGATACATTGAATATGTAAGTTTTACCGAGTCAAGCAAAGGCATTATCTTTGAAACATTAAGGGTGAGTTTAGTTGGGGAACACCCTTATTTTTCACAAAATGTTTTGTGAAAAACAAGAAAAACAGATATCTCGTTCAAATAAACGTTTTCCAACAAATGTTTTGCCAAACACAAAATCGCCTATTTTCTATAACTTAACAAGGAAAATTACAAAACAAATTTTAGTTTTTTCCTTGTTTTCCTTTGTAACCCACAACCATCCCTCCTCTTCTTCAAAATAGAAAAAACAAACATCAACTAAACGCATTTTCTATATTTTCAAGTGTTTTGTGGAGATAAATTTTCTTCCCAAATTTTTATAAAACTAGAGATAGAAAACAAGAGAATTTTTTCTCCAACTAAACGCACCCTAATTATCGTAATGTTTCATCACAAGTTACCTCGTTGTTGGGCAGCTCATAAAATAGGTTGATGTTGGCTACATCTTCTCATTTATACTACGGAGTACTATTCTTTAACTTGTGCTTTAGTACCACTTATCCAAACAGATGCATTCCTTTAGTTATAGCTTGATTACTTTGTGGGAGTAGCACAAGGGTTCTTCCAGTCTATTCATTACTCTAATGTCTGGTAGTGGTATGATTTTAGGGCAGCTATGTGCATGATTCTGCTTCCTATTCAGTGATGTGAAGTTTAAATACCCACAATCTGCATTTTTAGCTGAAGCGGTTTGGATTAAATTTGGTAGAGGCCCGTCTTGCTCACCGCATTTTGAAGACACTGCTTCTGGGTTTGGTTTGCTGAATAAAAACTCCCAGCAAAAGACGGTTCAAAGTCCATCCAAAGTGTATAGCTATGCATAAACATTCTAAACCACTATAGGAAAAATTCGATTATTGTTAAATATTAAACTTTTTATATTCAACATCACCAAACCCACTTGACCCTGATGAACGGGCATAAACTTTTGATATTGAGATGTAAATTGTTTTTAAAGGCTGTCCCTGATGACCTGTTTTATACCTGCAAACAACTTTTTATCCGTTTTGACCCATAACCAAACCACTTGACCAATCTATTGTGCAATAATAAACCATACCCGAAATAAAAGGCAGTCCCATACCAACAAATTTGGCAAAAATTAACCATACACGAAACACAAAAAAAAAAAAAAATAAAAATAAAAAATCACACATTAACAAAAGATTAAGTGAAACCGAACAATGCAAATTCAATAATGTTCCATAACAGGACTGGCAAGGAGTATTGCACAATTTTAATTTACAACCTTTTTAAGCCTATAACAGGGAATCCATGTACCTATAACAGACAGATTATGTGTCATCAACTAGCACTTCGATGGCCTTCAAAATTAGAATCATAATCAGTCATATAACCTGTCAATGGAATGATACATGCATCAAACGCAGCAGCACAAGGAATAACTAAAAAAAAACCCAGATCCTGGGGCTATACAAGCAGCCCAGGGAATGGAACGATCATAGACCATACATTCTAATGTGTCTAGCCAATCAATAAAAGAACAAATACAAGAGATAACTAATTAAATGTAGACGAACCAGAATGAGAAGAGACATAAGCGATTCCAACAGTACATGAGCATCAAGAACATCTTTTACAAAATAAGAGCTAAATATTGCTGTTACAAATCAAATGCAATCCAACCAACAAGAAGAAAATAACTAGTAGAAATTCAAAATGACATTCAGTTTCACATTAACATTTCATAACCATCGTCACATAATAATGAAACCATAACAGAACTCAATGTCGTTGCTTTCCTCTACTTCATGTACCCTCATGTTCAGGACCTGAAACAAATGTTAATCAATAAACTTAGTACCTAGCAAGTTCATACTTTTGTACATATGTGAGAAACGTGTTCAATAAAACATAAACCGTGTGACGAAACACTAAAAGGTTGTACCTACTTCTGAATTCACAAGTGATAACTGTCACAAACAAAAACTCACAGCTTTCATGGTTACATCATAATTTTACTGTTTACAACAGGTTTTATTTCAATCACAATTATCATCACTTAACAACAAATAAAACCTAATGTATGTAAAGTGTACTTCCTTTAGTCATAACTTATAACTAATGGGTCAAAAGTCAAAACCATTTCAGCTATAGAATTCAATAATTAAATAAGCCAAACTGGTTATACAATTAACGCAGGTAAAGTGTACTGCAACGGTTAAAACGTCCTAAATCATTTTTAACTTGGGATACTCTTATGATAATACAGTATATATTCTATGATCATATTTAAAAGTCAATAAATGGTTAAAAAACTGCTTGCAGAATGCCCCAACCCAGTCTGACCAGTTTTAATGCACAAACAAGTTTTCGCTCTGTCCCCGTGCACATAAAGCGGCCAAAAATAGTAGGTTCCCAAAACAACAAAAAAAACAGTAAAAAACACCCATAAGTTGATCAAGATTTACAAGGTACCCATCCGCATCTCATAAACAATCAATTGTTGTAAATGATTATGGACCATATAAACTATTAAATGATGTTGCATAATAGTTTATCCAAAAAGATGTCGTGTTGCCTCTGCAAGCCTCACATGTAGTTCATGCTAGATTATTTGACAGGTAGTCATCCCAAACTTATTGCGCAATAAAGACCATTAGCAAGTAATAATGAGCACGAACCACATGAGAATACATATAAAGCTACTCGCTTAAGAGTAGGTAACCGCATGCCCCTTCAGGGGATACATTTACAAGTAATAGTAGAGAATGATAAGTTGAACCAAAAAGGAGGATGAAGAATATATTAGTCAAAAAAGAACCAAAACAAAAAATGGCTAAACGATATGTAAAACTCTCTTGGTTACAATTTCTAATAAAATTGATAGCTCAGGTTACTTTTGATATATAAGAAAATTCCATAGATGCCACGTCTCTTTCCTAACCTAGTGAGTTCATAAAAATGACAGTAACTAAACATTGAGAGCTTGTGGGTGCTTCTCAGTTCAAAAGAATATGTTAATACTCAAAGAGTAGCAGAGTACTCAAGTTGGTCAAACAGACAATATCATTTGTTGGAGATCGAATGGAGAAACTAAACAATCATGTCATTCATGCTACAATGTTCACAGTGTAATGAAAACAGATTGAGCCATCAAAGCCAATTTCGATTCTAAAACTGTACTCCCCTTACAAGTCTTTGGTAGTAGCCATTCTAACAAGTAGCTATTTGGGAGGGATTAGAGGTGAAAACATAGGAATGGTAATATTTCAATACTCGATGAGTAACATAATAAAAGATAATAATCTTCTACATTCATAGTTTCTTTTAGCCTTAGTTTCTCATATTTACTCTCAAATGATAATTTTCCATACTCAATGAGTAATCAGTTTCTAAATATTACAAAAGCAAAGTTGAAATGTAGAAACGTAACCATCATGTCATACATGCTACAGTATTCACATTGTATGATACATCAGGAGAATAGATTGAGCACAAAATTACTATAGTGGCAAAACAACATTAGACATCAATGCTATTATAAGATAAGACATTCATACCTGGAACAAGAAGCAATCACACACCCGCAAAAGATGCAAAGAACTGAAAGCCGCACAAAGCAGTGCCTGATCCCATATCATAGAGCTCACGGAGATTCTTCGACATGATTTTGTATTCAACAACCTTTTTATCTAACTCCATCACCATAAACAAATCTTCTTCTCTCTCTCCCAAGACGATACACCAAACATTGCCACTGATCGTCCTGGGCCATGAAATTATGTTGTCATCAAGAATAAGGTTATACTTTACAGACCATTCAGAAGACACGTTACTCATCTCATAAATATTAAAGTGTTGAGAATTAGCATAGTCCACACCAAGAAGAAGCAAACAACCATGGGACTCATACAACTTGCGATCCCAAGCCATCTTCTTATCCACGGTTACAGGAAGTTGTATCTTTGTTATAATTGGATGCTCATTCACAATATCAAGCTTGAAATGCATAGGCTCATTCTCACTATCTAGCCAATGAATGGCATTGTTCCAATATATCCCCCACATATAATATATATGACTTTTGTTGGGAAGCCGGTAAACACTCCAACTTCGTGTTTTGGAAGAGTAAATCTCTATTTTGTCGAAACCATCTAGAAGTCCAATAAGAACAACTTTGTAGTGAGGTGATTTTCTGGGGTCAAAAGCTATCTTCATAACAGGTCTAACACTAGTCAAACTTGGATCATGGCATTTTGGAAGCATCTTAAACATATTGACAGAAGGATTGTATATGCAATACATATCTTTCACAATCATATTATTTTTGCTAACACCTTCACAAAGAAGCAAACCGTTGCAAGACTCCACAATATCAAATCTAATTTCAGAATTCAGGCGAAAGTTGAAGGTGGTTGGTAACGGATATATTCTGGATGGAATTCTGGAATCCAACGACACAAAATCATACAGACACGGAGATTCAAATCTTCGGAAAAAGAGACCGGTAGGAGGATCGAGATAAGGGTTTTTGGTCCTACGAAGAGTGGAGTTAATGTGCCTAATGAGAGATAACCAATGTTTGGATACGGATTTGAAGAAAAGAAGTGAGAGTATTGGTAATCGAAGTAGGATTTCAATCAGAAGGTCGTCATCAGACACAACTGTGTGTACGGATGAAGGGAGTTCGTTGTCAGTGATGAGGTTTCCGGAACTTATGCCATCATCACCGGTAACTACCTCCGAGCCTAGTGAAAGTTCGGAAAAAGACCCTGGAATGGTTTCCATGAAAAAAGGCAAAACCTGTAAAAATCAGAATCGTGTTATAAACAAAATAAGCAAAGCCTTATTTTGTTTAAAAACAAACAACAGCAGCAAAAGAAGCTAAAAATTTGGGTTAATAGCACAAACAGTAAACATGGCTAACTAAAGATGCTAACAATACGTTATTCATAAACAATAAACTGTGTAACTTATTATAAGCTCAATGACACAAATATAAACAAATGAATCAGTTTTCAACAACAGGCAATCAACGAAATTAGATTCAAATAATTATACACATTTTAAAAATTCTATCTATTGAACACTTTTAAAACTAAACAAAAACCACAACTGAATCATTTATCCGCATTAAGATTCAAGAGCCAGCTTCACAATAACACTAAACTAAAACAGATTTATCAAAGACAGAAACAAAACTATTGACTTTTCCAGTAAAAACTTCACAGAACACCGAAAAAGTTTTTTTGGTGCAAAAGGGTGAAAATATATTAACATCAAACAACTTACAACCAATGAAAATATATTGAATTGGACAGGCCCAAAACAGTGAAAACTCAATACTGTCCCATATCGGATACCACTACATACTCTATCTCTAATGAAGCTAACATGCTATATCAGATACAACACATCTTACCGGAAAAGATAAAACGTATTTAAATTAGAATATTTTCCCAAAAAGTTTTAAAAAAAAGAAAAGTGGCTTTTCTAATTTATAACTAATATTTAGAAAAGTGAGATTAATACTTTTCTAAAAATATAATTGCTGCATTTTTCTATATTTACATTGCACTTTTCTAAAAAGTTGCATTTAAACACGTATTTTAAGCTTTTAACATTTTTCTATCTTTAGTTTAGCTTTCTATCTTTTAAAAAGGAGGGGTTTTTATCTCTAAAAAAAGTGTTAGAAAATTTAGAAAACGTGTTTCAATGATATTTATAAAAAATGAAAATTTGAAAATAAACAAGTTCACTACTTTTTCCAGTTTTTTGTGAATTTTTTTTTTTAGAAAAATAGCCCAATTCTCACCAACTAAACGCAGCCTTAACTTCATTACTCAAATTAAAAGTTATAAACTTTAAAGAAACAAATAACAATAATTAGCAGCACAACTAAATTGGGGTTAATAACACTCATTGACTAACTTAAAGTCTATTTTGTTCATAACTTTTTTATAAATAAAGAAAAAAACAAATAGCAGGAAATAAAGATTAAATTAAAAAGGGGTAACTTACTTACTAAAGATCATGAATGAATTAAAATTGGTCACAAGACTCACAACGGTGCAGCAGCAGGTGTCATCATTTTTATACAAAATGTTCTTTTTGGATGTTAAGTAGTAGATTTTTACAAAGCGCCAAAATATGCAAGTAGCCCGGCCCTGAAAAAGTCTTTTTCTCAAAAATAGCGACTTGCAAAAAGTAGTTTACTTTTTTTTCAATTAAGCGACTTATTATTTGTGTCTTTTTGCAGCTAAAAAGTCACTTTTTAAGCGACTTTTTTTAATTTTTTAAGCGACTTTTCGCTAGGGGCCAAAAAGTACACGCCACGTGCAGCTCCCACATTTAGTCGCTTATTTTTTGAGCTATTTTGAGAAAGTGACTTTTTTTGGGCTAAAAAAACCCAACACTTTAAACTACCGGGCTATTTGTAGAATTTTGACCCTATTGCATATGGGTCCTTGTTTAACTATACTTGAATTAAAATTGAAGAAATATACTCGTACTTTTACATCGTCTATTTTCCAGCTTTATATCCTCGTAGTTATTTTGGCACACATACATTCCTCCGTTAATAAAGTTGGCCACCATACATACCTCCATTAGTAAAGTCAGTTTAACAGGACTAACGGTGCAAATTATTTCTCCAATATCTCCTAACATAAAAGAAAATATTTGCATCGTTAGTTCTGAGAACTAACGGTGCAATTTTTTTTGAAATAAACTAAAAAGGGGAAGCCGGGCTCGAACTCGGGTCTGGTCACTCACGAAACAACGCCCCAACCACTCGACTAAGCGTCCAGTGGTGTAAATATACCAAAATAAATTTATTTTAACCATTTTTTGTTAGGATTTATACGTTTTCTTCCGTTTTCATCCGTATTTATACGTTTTCATCCGTTTTTATCCGTTTTCATCAGTTTTCATCCGTTTTTATACGTTTTCATCTGTTTACATCCGTTTTTATACGTTTTCATCCGTTTTCTTACGTTTTCATTCATTTTATACGTTTTTATGCGTTATCGTCCGTTTTCATACGTTTTTGTATGGATGAAAACATATAAAAATGGACGAAAACGGATAAAAACGTATGAAAACGTAAGAAAAACATATAAAAACGGACGAAAACGTATAAAAACTGATTAAAACGGACGAAAACGTATGAGAAAGTAAGAAAACTGATGAAAACGTATAAAACGGATGAAAACATATAAAAACGGATAAATACATATAGAAAACGTATAAAAACGGACGAAAACAGATGAAAACGAATGAAAACGGATAAAAACGTATGAAAACTTGAAAAAAAATGTATAAAAACGAACAAAAATGTATGAGAATGTAAAAAAACGTTTACAAACGGACGAAAATGTAAAAAAACGGATGAAAACGTATAAAAACGGACGAAAAAGTATAAAATCGAACAAAAAATGGCTAAAACAAATTTATTTTGGTATATTTACGCCATTGGACGCTTATTCTAGTGGTTGGGTGCTGTTTGGTGAGTGACCAGACCCGAGTTCGAGCACGGCTTCCGGCTTTTTAGTATATTTCAAAAAAAAAAAAAAAAAAACCTGCACCGTTAGTCCTTAGGACTAACGATGCAAATATTTTCTCTTGTGTTAAGAGATAACGGAGAAATAGGTTGCACCGTTAGTCCTCATTGACTAACTTTACTAACGGAGGGATGTATGGTGGCCAACTTTACTAACGGAGGGATGTATGTGTGCCAAAAAAAACCACGGGGATGTAAAGCGGGACAATGGACAAACCACAGGGATGTATTTTGGACTTTACTCTATAAATAAAGATGCTTATAAATATAGGGAAATTTGCAAAAATGTGAGTCAAGATGCATTTATTTTCAACTTCTCTTGACTTTATGCATATTGCTAAAATTAGGGCATCGAATCACGTTTTTCCGTTTTACCCTTTTGCACACGCTGCATACCTTTTCTTGTTTATTTATCATTTTATCTAATAGCCTATCACACATATCTCCTCAGACGCACCTTCAATCTTCCCGGATATTGCACCGTCTTCATCTTTGTCTCATTCCAATCATAATGACACTCGTCTCGTCCGTTTTCCTGCACACCGAATTTCAACTGGAACCATGTCGAACATGTTGCGATCTGGTTGCGAAGTGAGGGTCACGTGATAAGAAACGGGACCTCGTACACACCCAATGGATCCTTTACTTTGACATCCTACGAAGAAATTTCGAATGTTTTAACAGCACGCAGTGGGCCTCGCGATTTGACAGGGTTAGACTTCCCTTTCCCATAAAAATATCTAATGAAAATTTAAATAAAGTACTCATGTTTTTTGTTCATATAAATACGTGATTATTTGCTCAAAAACCAAAGAATCATCTTCGTTTACATACCAGTTTTTGTTACTTCAAATTTTCCCACATTGTTTCATCAAGTTTTTTAAGGGCTTTCGTAAACGTTACAATATTATCTAGAAACAGATTCCCAAAAGTTTCAAAGGTAAACATCAAAGTTTGAAGGAACCACAAAGCTCAACGAAAGAGTTCATCTTTGCCCTTGAATTTCTTGAAAGGTGGGTAGACGCTCCCGAAAATTTACTCCAAGGAATTTCATAAACGAAAGATTGTTTTGGGTACTGTAGTCCTAGCAATTCGGTCGAACGATCACTTTCGTTCCTTTGCTCCAACAACCATTGTCGACACCGTGGTATGTCTCTATTCTAGGGAACAGCCAAACACTTCTCAATTCGATCTTAATAACTCAAAAGATTCGCCGCAACTGATCTGTTTAGACTCCGATGTGTTATACCGTCATCTTCTTCTTTCGTGTGCTATGGAAACAAGTTTAGCTTGGAGTTCATAAGATGGTATAGACCTACAAGTCGGCCGGAAGCTTCAGGGTCCGAAGCTTACGCATTTGACGCCTATTGGAGTCGTTCTAAGAATAAATACCATCTGAAGGTCCGATTTAAAGCTCTGACGACTGTAGTTCAAGAAACTGGGCTCGAATAGTGGACCAGTCGAAAGTCATGTTGAATGAGACGAGTTAATTACAAGTCGGTCGAGCATCCATTAATGAATGATTAATAAACTCTTTTTCCGAGAGTTACGTCTCGCTGGCCGAGGTGCAAACGTGTGATCCGAAGCTTAGAAATGAAGGACGCCTCCAAGGTTCATCCTCCCAAGGAATCACTAAAAAAATCATAGTTTGGATAACGGAATTATGTTTACACGTTTGTCTTATATGTTGCGACCTGAGCAAAAAAGATGGACCTGAAGATTGGAGCTTACAAAGGTCAAGGTTAGTTATGACCATATAACGGTTTAGAGGACTGAATGGAGGTCAAGTAATCGAAGGGCAAAATTTTGACGATCAGAGAACGGGGCGGGCATTAAACCCGATCTGTGTATTGGGGTTACGTACAAGCGAACTAATAGGTGGATTTTAGGGTTAGTTATCGGAGCAAGAAATGTAATGCACACAAAGTAGTTCATATGGATCTTTGGACAAGGTTGCCAAGGTTGGACCAAGTAAAAGAAGGAACAGAAGTTAGAATTTCAACGGTTGACGAACATGTAGAAAACTAGAAGGGGGGTTGAATAGTTTTTACCGATTTAAATTTAGTTTATCAAAAACTTTTAGATTGAAAGTATGTGAAACCTTTGGATGTTGAGATATGGATAATGCATGATACTAGTAATGAAATGAATGCGTAAAAGTAAAGAGATAAAGGAAAGAAGTGTGACACAATTGTTTATAGTGGTTCAGCTACAAGGACACCTTCCTTGCCCTACTCCACTCCCCGAGTCACCTACTCGAGAGTTCGTAAACACTATGTCAACAAGCTCCTTCAACCGGTGGAGAAACCTTTACAACGTCGCTTACACTTTTTCTGGTACAAAGCTAAATACTGAGTCCTTAGCACGGCGGACCAAACCAACACAACAATACAACTAACACAACAACTTTGAGAATACAAGAAGTGGTATCAACAACAAGAAACAACTGATGATCTTGAGGTGATGAGAGGTCCGGGCAACTTGAGAAGAGAGATGGCTTGTATGTAAGAAAGTGTGATCTCGTATTTGTAACAAGAACCTAGAGAACACAAGAGAAAGAGAACTACAAGAATGATCTTTAGATCTGAGGTTAGAGAGAGAAGAATATAGAGAGATGATATATTCAAAAGGGGTGAGAAACAAGAGAGAAATGGCTTACTATTTATAGGCAAAAACAGTCCACTGTTCACCCGGTTCTGGTGGATCCCTTCTCAGAGGGATCCGGCCAGTGTAATCCCATGGAACCGGGTATCTGGTAGTACCAGGTCGGGTTACGGGTTACAATTCCGAATTTTGGAGGTCTTCAACACGTTCCCAATTGGCGAGATTCAGCTTCCTTTGGTAACTTTCAATACCCAATTGGAGGTCTTCAACACGTTCCCGAATGATTATACTCCTTATGAAGATTAGAAGGGAAGTGATGAATGCAAGCTGCATATCTGTTGGTAAGTTACAAAGTTTCCTTTGGATTTTGAGAAGATACATGTCTTCAATGTCATTAAGGTTTAATCTTGGAAAGTCAGCTTCAGAGAATTCATACTCCTTTTCATCTTGATGTTTAACGATGATCTTCTTGAGAAAGGAGTAACCCCATTTTGATGCGGTTGAGATAAACTGGATTGCAACAATTCATTGGTCATGCATGACGTCCCCCCTTGTCTGTTCCAGTCTGCTACTGCGATAGAAGAGTTGTCGCTTAGCTGACCAGTGATGAGTCCCGTACAATGCATTTCGATCAAACACCACAAGTTTGTCGACAAACAGGTGTGTTGCATCTTCTTCAATTGTAGTGTTTAAGTACCTTGCTGCCGGGATTCCATAGGTTAGGGAGGTTGCATATTGCTTTTCGGTTGTGTTTCCATGTTGTAAGAATTCCAAGTCTGTGTTGAAGAAGAAGCGAAATGGGATCCTTGGTTTCTGAGGTTTACCCACCATTGGTAAAGGCTTGGTCCAATCGGTGAAGTATGGTCAGAATTCTTTGAGGTGTGATCAACGTTGGACTCAGGATTGAGCCAATCAATATCATTGGACATTGCTCGAGCAATGTTTTCAAGATGATATTCAAGTTCGATTGCGCTCCCGGATCGTTCTTTTATAAGGTTGAAGGCTGCATTCTTGATCCTTCTGAGCTCCTTTTTGTTGAGTTTCTTTACACGAAAGTCCCTTTTTATCATCTGAACATGTTCCACAGTTCGACCATCTATAGGTTGTTGATCATCAGCGAGCGGAGGTTGAGCCTTAACCATCTCATCATACCATCCATATTCACACAATTAACAAGGGACTGCTCAGGCCCGGCTCATGGGTAAGGCAAAACAAGCCCAAGCCTAGGGCCACCCAATTTTTAGGGCCTCTATTTTTGACCTATTCTTATATACTATCTATTGCCTTTTTCGAATTAAAACAAAGCAAACACGCAGGAACTAAAACAGCAGACTAAAACAATTAAACAATCAATGCTAAATCAATTTATTGTTCCAAAATCCCTTTAAATCCGCCAATCTCATGGAAAATTTCAACCGTCTTCTCATAAAATCAATGCTAAATCAATGTATTGATTACCCACATCCCTTTAAAAGCGCCAACATCATGGAAAATTTCAACAGCCTGCTTCTACTCAAAGAATCCCCAATTTGTCCATCCATCTCTAATCTCTTCTGCTCTTCAATCTCAGCTGATCGAAGAATCAACCCGTAATCTCTGTCCCTCTTTGTTTATTATTACTTTGTTTATTACTTTATCTTTGTTTAATTGTTTTGACAATCTGATTTAGTTAACTTAGTTTAATACTTTATTATTACTTTGTTCTCATTCAGCCGAACATTATTTGCCTTCATTATTTTTTGTTATCTCATATTCTAAATATTGGTATTTATTGGAAACTGTTGTTGCGCGCGCCCCACTTTGTTTTTTTTAATTTATTTAGAGAATAGAGTTATAGAGATCTTAGTGTTTACTGTTTAGATCATTAGTTCAATGCCAAAGCGAAAATTTGAATCCGGACATTCTAAAAGGAAAAAAAAAATAAGAGAAAATGCTTTAAGGATGTCACAAAGTGGAGCAATGCTAAACTACGTTACGAAATCTAATAAACCTGTTAATGATGTTGATGAACCTCTTAACAACGTTGATGAACCTGTTATTGTTGATCACGAGCCATTTAATAATGTTCATAAGCCTATTGATGATGATGATGATGATGATGAACCTATTGGTGTTGATGAGCATATAAATGATGATGAACCTATTAATGTTAGTGAACCTTTAGATATTAGCGATCCTAGTCAATGGAACAATATGACTAGTAATTTAAGAGATCTACTAGTAGAAAAGGGCCCCGTTAAGTTCAAGGATTTTGAAGGTCCAAAAGATGCAAATTCTAGATATTTTTCATCTTTTTATTATACGCAAAAGTTACCGAATGGAGAAAAATATGAAAGAAAATGGTTGGTTTATTCTAAGGAGTTAGATAAAGTATTTTGTTTTTGTTGCAAGCTGTTTGATGTTAATGAATGTAAAAGTAAGTTAGCAAGTGAAGGTAGTAATGATTGGAAAAACATTGGTGCTAAATTAAAAGAACACGAAACAAGTAAGATACATATTAACAATATGAAAAAGTGGATTGAATTAGAAACGAGATTAGGAAAAAGTAGCACAATTGATAAACATACTCAAGATCGAATAGAAAAAGAGAAAGAACATTGGAAAAATGTGTTAAAAAGAATTATTGCCGTTGTAAAAGAACTTGGAAAACGTACATTAGCATTTCGTGGAGACAATGAAAAACTATATGAAGAAAACAATGGTAACTTCTTAGGAATAATTGAGATGATTGCTGAATTTGATCCAATAATGCAAGAACATATTAGACGAGTAATAAATAATGAAATTCATAGTCATTATTTAGGGCATAATATGCAAAATGAACTTATAAATTTATTAGCGTATGAAATTAAATCTCAAATTTTTACGAAAGTTAAGGAAGCTAAATATTATTCGATTATACTTGATTGCACTCCTGATATAAGTCATACAGAACAAATGACGATTATATTACGATGTTTAGATATTTCATCTACTCCCGTACAAATAAAAGAGTATTTTCTAGAATATATAAAAGTAGATGATACAACGGGTAAGGGTCTCTTTGATTCTATTATTGAAGAGCTTAATCGAGTAGGACTTGATTTAAATGATATTAGAGGGCAAGGTTATGATAATGGGTCTAATATGAAAGGAAAACATCAAGGCGTACAAAAAAGATTATTAGATATTAATCCTAGAGCTTTTTTTACACCATGTGCTTGTCATAGCTTGAATTTAGTAATTTGTGATATGGCTTGCTCTTGTGACCAAGCTAGTGTGTTTTTTGGAGTAGTACAACGTATCTATTGCTTATTTTCTTCATCCCCTAAAAGATGGCAAATTTTAAAAGATAAGGTACCAAGTTTAACTCTTAAGCCTTTGTCACAAACACGTTGGGAAAGTCGGGTTGAAAGTATTAAAGCAATTCTAACCCAAGCTCCAAAAATAAGAGATGCATTGTTAGTCATATTTAAAGAGTGTAAATTAGATGTTAAAGCTAAAAGTGACGCTAATAGTTTAAAAAATGAACTTGAAAATTATGAATTTTTGTTAGGGATGGTTATTTGGTATGATGTTTTGTATACTATTAATGGAGTTAGTAAAAACTTACAAGCAAAAGATATGTGCATTGATAATGCTATAACTCAACTAAATGGTCTTATAGGATTTTTTGATAATTATAGAAAAGAGGGATTTGAAAAGTCTATGATCACCGCTCAAGATTTAGCAAATGAGATGGGTATAGAGCCTAATTTTCGTGAAAAAACGCATTATTCATAGAAATAGAAAATATGATGAAAATGTTGATAATGAAACAATAAAAACCCCTCTTGAATGTTTTAAAATTGATTATTTTCTATATATAATAGATCAAGCAAGTTCTTCACTTAAAAGTAGATTTGAACAATTCAAGGAGCTTGAAAGTAATTTTGGTTTTTTGTTTAGTATTAAAAAGTTAAAATCTTTTGATGAGAAAAGCTTGAAAGAAAAATGTATTAATCTTGAAACAATATTGAAACATGATGATAACTTAGATATTAATGGTTTAGATTTATACCAAGAACTAAAAATTTTAAGAGATATTATCCACATAGAATGTGACACACTTACTAATATACTAGAATATATTAAAAAGTTTGGTTCTTTTCCGAATGCTTACATTGCTTATAGAATCTTACTAACTATACCTGTAACTGTTGCTTCTGCAGAACGAAGTTTTTCAAAATTAAAGTTGATAAAAAATTACTTAAGATCTTCAATGTCACAAGAAAGATTGAATGGTTTAGCTACTTTATCAATTGAAAAAGATTTGTTAAAAAATGTTGATTATGATAGTTTTATTAAACAATTTGCTTCGCAAAAAGCTAGAAAAGTCAATTTTATCTAAGTATTTTTTTCCCAATATTTGAAATTAAAAAAAAACAAAAAAAAAAACAAAAAAAAAAAGTTTTTAACTCTGCCAAAGATAAACATGTTAGTTTATTATTGCCGGTCCCAAGCCCGGATAAAAGAGGAGGGTTTAAACGTGACTTTTAATTTTTTCCGCTCTATTAGAAAGGGCCACATTTTTATGTTTCGCTTTAGGTCTCCAAAAACGTTGAGACGGCCCTGATTCAGCTGTTTTGTTGTTGTCGAGCCATTCAACAACTTTTGCTTGTTTATCTTTTCTACTTTTTCTGCTCTTGGAGGTTGATGATGGTCCAGGTTTGTTGGTGAAGACGTTCGACACCAAAGATAATGCGAACTCGATTAATCTTCTCTATCTATATTTAGTATTGGACAATTAAATTGGGACGTCGCAAAAAGGAAACATGGACTATAATTTTGGGACGGATGAAGTATAATCTTTAATATATATATAAGTGACTTCGTGTTAAAACTAGCTCATTCCTTCTTTGTTTAGGAAATAAAAAAAAAAAAAAAAAAAAAAAAAAAAAAAAAAAAAAACCTCCCTGGCCGCAATGACAGCCCACCGTAGAATCCTAATTGTTGTGTTTCCGAGACAAGGTCACATTAACCCGTCACTTCAATTCGTTAAACGCCTCCTTAGTATGGGTGTTGAGGTCACATTTTGCACAAATATGTCCGTGGTACTTAGTATCGAGAAGCAAACAACCCATCATGGCCTAACCTTTGCTCCAATATCTGAAAATGACCAAAAACCAAACGAAACCTTGGAACAATTCTGCTCAGATTTTGCCACTAATGGTGCTCCTGCTGTCTCTGATATCATAAGATCTACTGCGGCTTCTGGTAACCCGTTTGACCATTTGGTATACACCACCATTGTACCATGGGCAGCTGGGGTGACTAAAACCCATGGTATCAAATCCATTCTTCTTTGGTGCCAATCAGCTACCATTTTGGATCTTTATTATTATTATTTCAATGGGTTTGGAGATCTCATTTCTTGTAATAACAACAACCCATCGGTTGCAATTACCTTACCAGGATTGCCACCCCTCAACACATGTGATCTACCAACCTTTTTCTTGTCGTCAAGACCACAAGAACACGATTTTGCTATACCACTTTTCAAAGATCATATCGATGTACTCGAAGAAAATCCAAGAGTACTTATTAGTACTTTTAACGAACTTGAAGTTGAACCCATCAGTGCACTCAAGAATCTTGAGCTACTCCCGGTTGGACCTTTAATCCCATCAGCGTTCCTAGATGGACAAGACCCGTTAGACAATTCATTCGGGGTGACTTATTTGAAATATCGGTGGAAGATTACATAAAATGGTTAAATACAAAACCAAAGTCTTCAGTTGTATATGTTTCATTTGGAAGTATGTCAACTTTATCATTTGATCAAGCAGAGGAGATGGCAAATGGGTTGTCGGACAGTGGGCGACCCTTTTTATGGGTGATAAGAGACAGTGGTGAAACACGCGAATTAAGCAAGATTGATGAGATGAAAAAACAAGGGATGATAGTGGGTTGGTGCTCTCAAGTTGAGGTATTGAACCACCAAGCAATTGGGTGTTTTGTTACGCATTGTGGGTGGAATTCACTGTGGAGGCATTGGCTGCTGGTTTTCCTACTGTGGCATTTCCACAGTGGACGGATCAGGGGACGAATGCAAAGATAATGGAAGATGTGTGGAAAACTGGGGTTCTCTTGAGGAAGAGGGAGGGACATGAAGTGGTCGAAGGGAAGGAGATTGTGAAGTGCGTGGAAATGGTTGTGTGAAATGAGGAGATGAGGAGAAATGCAAGGAAATGGAAGGATTTAGCAAGAGAAGCTGTTAGCAATGGTGGATCGTCCACCATTAATCTTCAAGCTTTCTTGATGATGCTTGAAATGAACTATTATAAGATGAAGGCCCTAAACGATGATTAGTTCATGTGTTTCTAAGGAGATGTTTGTTATTGTTTTCTTTGGTTTTGACATAATTTGCTTTGGTTTCACTTATGCGACAACATTTTACAAAATTGATTTGTCCACAAATCTTTACTACTATACCCGATAATCTATGTATACGTCACAATTTGACAGTTATTTCATTTTAATGGCTTTATATATAAAGAGCTTCCTAGAAAAAGTTTCTTCATACTAACATGAGATTAGTTACTAACTGATGAAGTAACAAACTGTTGGAAATTATATAAGGTTGGCAAATTTTAAGTAATGAAGCATAATGCACAATCAACATATGCGTAAGATAAGTGTCATTTTGTATAACTTTTGGTACAATGTGATTAAGGGGGTGTTTGTTTAAGCTTATATGTGAGCTTATGAGCTTATTTGATTTCAGCTTATATTGTTGAAAGATAGAAAATCCCGTAGGTTGAACTTTATTTATCATAAATTGTTTATAGAGTACAATTACGAAACTATAAAAACACCCTAATGGACCATAGGCCTACAAGTCGGGCTTGGGCCAAATATCTCATCTAATACTCCCACGTAATCCGAGCGGCGAAATCGCGAAAGCTCGGATTGGATGAGAAAGCTAAATAAACATTAAAGCAATAAAAGTTTTGTTGGTGAAGACGTTCGACAGCAAGCGGAGACAAATCTTCATCTGCAACAGCAAAAGCAAAATAAAGCGGTAGCAAAGCAAAAGCAGTAAAGAAAATAATTGGAGTAATTTTGATGACGACATTCGACAGCAAGCGGAGATTAATCTTCATCGTGCAGCAAAAGCAAAGAAACAAAAATAAAAGAAAAGCGTAAACTTTTTTTTAAAAGCAGTTGGCTTTGGGTGGCGTGTCATGCGGCTGAAGGAGGTGATTCAAGTTGGGTTTTGTGAAGAACTGAAAAATGAAGAGAATGGCGCTAACCGTGATAACACTCATTTGTATATATTTTAGTCGCGTTATTTGAATGTTTGTGCATATTATTTAGTTGTGTTTATGAACTTTTTATGCTTAAAAGGTACAAAAGATATATTCAGGTTCACGTACAACTAAATCAAGGAAAATAACGAAAAAGACAAAGAAAGGTCGACAAATCGAGAGCATGTGCACAAAGGAAGATTCTGTCCAAAACGAAAACCTCGGAAAGATCATCAAAGATAAAGACTCAAGTGTTAATTAATTTCGAGCATGAAGAAAGGATCAAAAGTTGATTGGAAGAGAGAAAGAGTCAGGATCGCGCAACGAATGAAGCTTATTAAGAAAAGAAAAAGGCGCACAAAAAGTAGCACACGTCACCAACCCAAGTTTCAAAGCTGGCACACATAATCCGTTGCTAACCTGAGGTTGAGATCTAGCACACATATTTTGTCGCCAACCAAAGTTTTAGAGTCAGCACACATAAGATGATCATCAACCGCAGGTTGATACCCCAACCGCGCGGTTGGTGTCGTCTGCCAGAGTTAATGCCACTTTTATTATGCCAACTATCCAAAGTCCGATCAAGTCACCCCATTTACTCATAATTCAGTTGATTAATGACACTTTGTGCCCGAGAAACTTGCTTGGTGACTAAGGGTTGTTCAAATATAAATAGAAGTGCTTGGTTAGAGTTTTAATTACCATCATATATACAACTATCACCAACAATTACTCTCTCATCAAACCATTCAAAGAACTATCTCTCAAGGTTAAAAACTCATGAACAAAAGTGGAAGTAAGAACACATAACTCAAGAGTGGATCATCAAGAAATCATTACTAATCATTTAGACATCAAGTCTTATTATTTGTAATCATCATTACAACTTTTGTAAGACCTTTAAATTATATTTTCAAGTGTTAAACTTTATGTGGTAATGACTTTGTTTGCTATGAGTGGCTAGTGCCTTTGTGCACCGGCCTAGATGATGTTTGTGACATGAGAATTGGTTGATTATGACTATGTGATTCTATTCAATTTCAAGCTATAACTAAGATTAAATTATGCTTTAAAAGTTTCATGTGACAATTGTTTATCAAGGTTAGATTTGTTGTTTATTTTGTATTGTTGTATGAGGCCGAAAGGGACATCATGAATCAATCAATTGTCGCCCTTTGTCTATGAAGGTGCTATCATATGTATTGACCATTTCATATAGTAACTTGATTAAAAAAGAAACTAAAAGCATGGTTGTCAATTAACTTGTGAAACTACCGTGAATCGAGTTGTTGAAATTGTTTTGGTCTTGAATTGTATGATCAAACTTAATGCTTGTTTTTATGATCTTAAAATCTTGACGAGGATTGCTAATGGTAGAAATAATAGATTAGAACTCCATCTAATTCTCTTGATCAAAGTGTTAGAACCATTGTCACAATCAAACAAGGTAAATTGTTCAAACTAGTCTAGGCAAGTGTTGTCTTAATATATTGAATTCTTCATTATAATCATTTGCTTGTTTACGAATTGCGAAATTGTTTTAAAGTTAATTAGTAAATCTTAAACTCTCGTATTTGAAACTAAACAAATCCTTGTGAATGACCTCGGCTTACCGAATCATTTCTTGTTACACATGGACGAGTATACTTGCTCGTACGTGTTTAGTTTGAATCATTGGTAGATCATGTTATTCGTAGCTTTACCCAAAAGGAAGGATAATTTTTTGTCGAAGCTTGGATTCGAATGAAAAACATGCTCCGTAGTTGTCATGGACATGGTTTGTCCCATAGAAATATCATCCAAATCTTTTACCATGTTCTTGATGACACGACTCAAGGAATCTTTGATGCCGAACGAATCTTCCTCTACAAGACCCCTAACGAAGCTTATAATTTACTTGAAGACCGAGTACTAAAATTCGGTCGTCTTTCCGACCAGTTCGCTACCAGAACGTATGGTATGCTACCCAGCAATACCCAACAAAATCCCAAACGTACATCATCAGGATCTTGTCGTCCACCTCAAACTAGAAATGAGCATGTAATGTTGTATTCACACGTAGTGGCCTATCATATGATCCACCACCAAACCCAAACGAAACAACCACTGTCATTCATAATAATAGTGATGATGAAGCAGAAGAGGAGGAACCAAAGAACGATGAACCAATCTCTTATACTACTGTGAAATCAGATCCACCACTCAAAGCATACAAACCGAGAATTCCATATCATCAACTCTTGAGGAACGAAAAAACAGAAGAACAATATGGCAAGTTCATCGGCATGATCAAAGAAGTTAGAATCAACGTACCCCTCATTGATGTACTAGCTGGCATGCCCAACTATGGGAATTTTATGAAAGAACTTGTGAGCAACAAAAGCAAAATGGAACAAATATCTGCCACTTTCTTAAATGAAGATTGCGCAACCATAGTTGAAAACAAGCTCCTGAAAAAACTCGGTGATCCTGGAAGTTTTCTCATCCCATGTACTCTAGGAAATTCGATCACATGTGATGCCTTAGCCGATCTCGGAGCAAGTATTAATCTGATGTCCTACTCGTTATACTTGAAGCTTTTGTTAGATACTCTAAAACCCACTAGGATGAGTATACGCTTAGCAAATCATACTATCCAATATCCTGTTGGAGTGGCTGAGAATATGCTTGTTCAAGTCAGGCAATTCATTTTTCCTATCGATTTCGTGATCCTCGATATGGAGGAAGATAGCAAAGTTCCCTTAATTTTGGGAAGACCCTTCCTCAACATCGTCGATGCTATAATTCATGTCAAGAATAAAGAGCTCAATCTCGGAGTAGGAGATGAGAGAATATCTTTTCAAATCAGCCAAGCAATGAAACATTCTCATGCACATGATGACACATGTTTCAGCATCGAAATTATCGATGAAATCACAAAGGAGACATTCGATGATCTGCTTAACGAAAAGATCGATTCTTACGAAATCTCTGAATAAATTAGCGATGAAGATCCAGACAGAGAGTTCACTGAATTTATGGAGATAAAAACCGAAGAAGTTTCCGAGGAAGAAGAGGAAGTTGATAACAACTATGAAGAGTTGGAGTTTAATGAGCAAATGAGAATCAAAATTGTATCGAAGATCCACCAGTTGATCTTGAGTTGAAACCTCTTCCTGATCATCTTGATATGCTTTCCTGGAAGAAAAATCTCTTCTTCCAGTTGTCATATCTTCGTCACTCAAACTCGACGAGAAAGAACGTCTCGTGTCTGCTCTCAAAAATCACAAAGAAGTTTTCGCTTGGAAAACTTCTGACATTCGAGGCATAAGCCCATATGTCTGCAAACACAAAATCAATTTCGAAAACGATTCTAAACCCGTTGTTCAGAGACAACGCAGGCTCAACCCAAATATGAAGGAAGTTGTCAAAAAAAAAAAAGATAATCAAACTTCTCGATGTTGGTATCATCTATCCCATTGAAGATAGTTCTTGGGTGAGTCCCGTTCACTGCGTCTGCGTCTTAGATAGTTCTTGGGCAAGTCCCGTTCACTGCGTCCCTAAGAAAGGAGGAATAACCGTTGTTACTAACGAACGGAATGAACTAGTTCCTACCAGAACTGTAAAACCCTAAAATCTAAAATGTGTAAAAAGACCAAAATGCCCCTACAACTTTGAAAATTAAATAAAGGCTTATATAACTTATAAATTAATTCCAAAAATTATGAAATGTACCAAGTATGACATGAAATAATTAGAGAGCATCAATAAATATTTGTGCAAGCTATAAAAATGATTATTGCACATTAACAAGTTCAAAAACAATTAAGTATACATTTAATTAATTTTAAAAGTTATTTAAGTACATTTAGATTACAAATAAATGGGAATTAATGTAAAATAAATGGTGATTGACCCATGCAATCAATTTGGCCGCTCCTATTGATTCCCCCTCCTCCTAATATTCGGCCTTATCATTATCTAATCAACCAAAATCATTTTCCTTGCCAAAAAACAAAAACCGATTGATCAAAAACCCTAGAATTAACCACCAAAAATCCATCCGATTTTCTGGAGATAAAAGACCATTTTTCCTGTGATTAGCATCATCCTAAGGAGCCTAGAAAAATACTACTTCGAATTGTGGTGGCCGGATTCAAGGGCTTTCGAAAATTCTTGTTTAATTCAAACCGAAAGGTAATAATTCCACTTTGATTCATTCGATCTTGGATAAATTCTTTTCTTATTTTTATGGTGTTCCTCACATCATATGTGACACGTGAAAATTGGTTTCAAGATTTTTAGATCAATTTTGAAGCCGTGGTGAATTCTTGTTCGATTTGCTCATACGCGTAAGAAATAAATCGTGAAGCCCTCTCCCCACGTTAGATCTTTGGTTTGGTAATTTTCTCAGATCCTATATGTCATATGAACATCAAATAAAATGTATAAGTCGATCCATGCATGCTTTATATAATATTTGTGAATTAAATCTCTAAAACGTGGATAAAACATAAATAATTCAATCCGAATTTTTGGGGTTTCTTATTTATTTTATTTGGACTCTATATGATCATAATAATTTGAGAAAAATGCTACTTCAAATTATTGGGGCCTAATCGAATTATTATTAGATTTATGTAATTGTCGGATTTAAAGAAAATAAAGAAGAAAAAGAAATAAATTGTGGATCGAACTAGGGTTTAGAATTAAGGTTTGATTTTGACTATTTACTGATGTTAAAATGATGAAATAATGATTGGGTTATTATTTGTATTTTTAGGGTTAGGGTTTTGATCATATAAAGTGCTATACGATTGTAATTAAATGTTTAAGGGGTGTTTTGTAACTTTTAAAACTCAAGGGTTATTTTTAGAACTCATTTTGGGCTGTGTCCTATTCGAATAAAATATGAGTTAGGGGTGTCATGTGTAAATTTTATATTTAAAAGGATTAAAATGTTTAGTTTAATAATATATAATTCGGTTTTGAAAATAATTAATTAGAGGGACTAAAGTTGTAATTTCTGGAAACTTAGAGTTGATTTGAGTAATAAATTATATTCAGGGGGTTATGTGCTATTTTGGTAAATTAATGGATTAACATGTAATTGTTATTAATTAAAGATTGAAAATGTAACTTTAAGGGTTAAATATGTAATTTTGATATCTAAAGGGACTTGATGTGTAAATTGTGAATGTTTAAGGGTGTGTTCGTATAACATGTTAAACTAAGTGCTCATTGTGTAAAGTTGGTAAATTAAGGGTTAATATGTAATTATAGTAAATTATATATTTCAAATTTGTAATTTAAAAAGTATAAGGACCAAATGTGTAAATTACCGAAACATTGAGGGCTGTTTGTAACATAATTAAATTGAAGGTTAATCTCTGTAATTTGAAGAATAAAAAGGACTTGGTGTGTAATATGAATATTGTAAAGGTTAAATTTGTAAATTTTGTAAGTATAAGATTAATTTGTAAATTAATAAAGTAAAGGGGTGTAATCCGTAAATATTGGAAACGTGAAGACTAAATGTGTAATTCTGGAAATTAAAGTATTCAAATGGTAAATTATGAGATTTCTAATTTAAACCTTGAACTTTGGTAAAGTTACGTTTATAACCCTGAACTATGGAAACCTGCTAAAAATGGAAAGTTACTTAAAATGGAAAGGTTTGTAATTCTTTTCTACCCCTCTAGGTGTGAAGAAGGAGAGGACATGATCCTTTGCATCTTATTCTTTTGGTTTGTGCTTTGCTTTGGAATAAGGTACAGATATTCTGCCCTTTTTAATAAGGTGCCTTCGGTCTCTTGAACCCTTATCACGATTTGACTTTGACCTTTGCTATGAACCTTGGGATTTGAACCTTTGGCATATGAACCCTTTGATATGAACTTTGATATGAACTTTGATATGAACCTTCTGATATGAACTTTGATATTCGGACCATGACCATGTGAACCTTTGCTTTGATATTGACCTTTGACATTTGACCCCAGTTTGATACCCGAGCCAAGTTCGTTTCCTAGCCATGAAGGTAACATGGCCGTGTCTGTGATGCACCACTGGCATGACTAGCGTGTAGCCCTAGTGATTTGGTTACACCGTCCCCATTTTGATTATGATATGCATGCACACTATGATATGATTTGATATGGCCAATATGATTGTTCGGGGGGCGAATGGATGCATCCTAGGTTCGTGTCCGTGTTCGTGGACAGTTCGTTTTGATATGATATGTGGTGACTGATGATGGGTGCAATCCACGTCTTTCACAAAGTTCGGGAGCTAGCTACTCCATTTGAAGAATGAGGACACCCCTCATATTATCTGATTATCTGAGAGGTCTCCCCTCTATATGATTTGAAGATTATGGTTACGATATGATATGATTTGGTTTGTTTGGGCTCGTGGTGGATTACTGTCCTAAACCTTTACTCTTTAGACCTTTACTTATATCTTATTCATTATGCTACATCTGTTCAATACCATTTATTTTCGTTTCCGTTTATTATATATCTGTTCACTGGGCTTTTTAAGCTCAGCCGCACGTTTTCTTTCCGTGTGCGGCAGGTTTTAGTTGGAAGCTGGGTATGAGTGAAGAGACCTTTGGACTTAGAAGACTTTGATAGTTTTTCGGAAGTAGAAGTTTTTAGAAGGATTTGCGTTGACAGACATAGTATTTAGTTTTGTTTCTTATTTGTAACCTTGTAGTTTCAGTATATCATTTGTAACCTTTGAATTTCTATTGTATTATTTAAGTCGTATGTTATGCTTGCCTTTGATATGTCACCATTTGCGTGACACTTCTACCCTTGTCGGGTTGGGGTGTTACAATTATGGTATCAGAGACAGGTTTACGACTTGTAGTACATCTACCCTTGGCCTGTGTAAGTTAGGACCCTAAGTTTCCACTGTAGGCGCTCGTAGGATAACCTTTGCGAAGTTGCGTAGAATTTTCCCATAGGAACATAAGTCATAACCGGTGAGGAATGGGTAGTCTAGGACATCCATGTGAGTAGTATTTGCTTTCGCATCACTCTGAATCTTGCCTTTTCCTTTAGTCATGCCTTATAAGAACGTTGTCGCAGAAGACCAGGAAGTCTTACCTTCCGTCATTTGAATGATGAACATTGTATGTTAACCAATTTCCTTTAGAAGGATTTGATGTTGATATTTGTCCAGTACGGAATTGTTATCTAAGCATGCTGATGCTAATAACTGATATTCCATACATCTCAACTCTGACAGTAAACGATGTTCGTATTACTATCGGTGCACACCCTACCATTCCTATGTTATAAGCTAAACAAGATTTCAATCCTTTGAACTGTTCACGATTCTAAATTTGATGTATTTGACCTTGATATATTCTAATACTCTCCCATCCTACACTTTGATGAACCATGTACCTAAATTTGATAGGTAAACTATCCGTATGATTTGACAACCACATTCGCTCTGAGAATCCGTTTCCCTTTGGATGTATTTGACTTTGAGGTCTCTTGACTATGGAGTGGTGGTTTTTGTAAAGCTATCATGGACTGCAATATTGGCGACCTCTAACAATCTGCTTCACCATATTTTGATATGATATTCTCAATCATTTGAATCCGTTAAGATTATTGTTGCTATGAAGCACATACTCCGATCTCTTTGATTTCCAATTTTCTCCTAACGCCTGTTGGTATCCACTCTTGGAAAGCTCCGGCACTTGAAAGTTTGTTGTACGAATTTCTGGTGCTTCTGATGAACCTTTTGAGATCCGTTTGGGAAGTAAAGTTTGTATTGAACTAATCTGAATTTGGCGAAACCACGATACTGAAGAAGTTAAGAGATTTTAGGAACTGATGGAATATGAGTTTGTTCACTTCAGTAATCTCTTTGAATGCTCCTGTTTGTTTATGAAGAAGTAAGAGAGAAGTGTACGGCGGCACACCGATCATCGTGAATGTAACCGTAATCATTATTCCATTTCCGCGTATCAATATTTGATTTGTTCTATTTTTGAAACTCCGTAGCAGACGACCTCATTGAGTTTGAAAGACGGAAGAAGCAACCACAAGAACATCTGAGAAGGAAGTTGATTTGTTGAGATTAAGTTCCGCGAAGCATTACAATTTGAATTGCGAGGAGAAAGATTTGTGATATGAAGTTTTCCCTAAGAAGATTTCCTGAAGTTGCTTTAATACCCGTGTGACCACTATGAGTTTTTGAATGATGTCAATTGTATTGGCTAGAAGATTTATGTTTTCACAAGTATTCGGACAATTGTCATAGTATGACAGTATGTTGATGCTCAGAGACGAACTAGGAACACGTTGACCATTTTTAGTATGAAATGAACCGACCCTTTGTTCTAGAAGAATAGATTTACTTGACGATCAGAGATTGTAGCAGACGACACCACCAGGTATCCGATGACTAAAGAGCTTCCACGAAAAGGACCAAGACTGAAGACCATTGTCAGAGTTAGAAACCTTGTAGAAGATGTGCGGAAGAGGTTTGTGACAGGCGGTACCAAGAGAGAAGCATGTGAGGAGAAGACAGATTGAGATGAGACTCGATAATACCCCAAGCAGCACGTGGAGATTTCAGTTGGGCATCGAGACGACCAGACCATAGGAGATGAGCTTTCAGCACATAAACCAGGAAGTCCACAGCAGTTGAGTTGGTGATTTCTGAATCATGTTAGAGAACCTGTAGAAGGCACGCAACCCTGTTTCTCTAGTCATTTTAGTTGTACTAAGATGAATTGAGAGCTGAAGCAGACTCGCAAATGGAGGTAGGCACGGTGATCACGTCAGAGATTCACGCTACCACACCGAAGTGTCCAGAAGAAGTGTCGAAGACTTGAGGAACCAGACTCAAGTTTATGATTTCCTTTTCACCCTAAGATCGTATAATTAGACCAGAGAGCGACTACTTGGAATTTGAAAAGATTCGAGGTCATGAAATTGAATGGATGAAATTTTGTGGTAAACGTATGGATTTGGAAGATTTGATTGTTGTAAAGGATGAAGATATTGAAGACGTAATTCATTTCCTCTTAGACCACTTAAGTTTCCGTCACCTTTCGATAGGATCTTTTGAATGAGCTTTACCCTATTAGAAATTCCGTTCTGTGTTCGTTATGCATTTGTTTGGATGATGGTTTCGTTCTGAGAAGGATGATGAATTGTGGAAGACCTAACGTTTCGACGACGAGTTTCATTTTGAGTTGTACACATTTCGTTACGCTATTTGTACGTTCAAATTCCGCCGATTTAGAATCTGTAGTGATTTTATTTTGGACCAACCTCAGGAGGTAGAAAGACTGATAGGTGGTTAAGATAAGTAGTTCTGTTCGCGACTTGAGATAAAGTATGACCATCATGATGGTATACTCATATGATGCTGGTATTATGACGGTTCGCGAACGTGATAATACTTACGTCATATGACGTACCCTCATTGTGTTCATAGGATATTTCGAGGAGTACTTTAGAAACCTTAGAATTTTGATTAGAGATGTGAGAAATTTTGCATTTGTAAGATTTAGGTTCGTTCCACCTATACGCTTAATCTGTTTCACCGTTATACGATTTGATACGTTTGGATTCTCGGTACGCGGTTGTTGACCTTTGTAATTCCAATAAGAATCTTAAGTTCTGCTATAAGTTTCTTCCATTTGATATCACCTACAATTTATTTTCTGTACGATCTCATCTGATTTGCCTAATCGAATGCTATGGACGGCATATCTGTCACAATCTTGCGTATCCTTGTATCTCTTCTGAGAGAATATGATAACCATTCGTCATGTTTGAATATGATCCTTGCAATCTGAATTTCGTATGATATGTCATTTCTGGGAACTGAAGTTACTTTTGGATCGACAATGAAGAGTCATGAGAAACAAGTCTTTTTTTTTTTTTTACATTTCCGTTCGCTGTCCGTTGTGTCTTCTATTTCGTTTCATCTCCGTTCGTAAAGATTCCTTGGAAGAACCACCCAGAGCGGGAGGCTACCTGGGAAACCGAGGAATCAATACGAACTAGTTATCCGCATTTGTATTCTGATCTTGTACGTCCCTATTTTGTTTTCGATCCTTTCACCTCTGATTCTTTGCAAATTTCGAGGACGAAATTTTTCGTTTAGAGGGGAAGAGTTGTAAAACCCTAAAATCTAAAATGTGTAAAAAGACCAAAATGCCCCTACAACTTTGAAAATTAAATAAAGGCTTATATAACTTATAAATTAATTCCAAAAATTATGAAATGTACCAAGTATGACATGAAATAATTAGAGAGCATCAATAAATATTTGTGCAAGCTATAAAAATGATTATTGCACATTAACAAGTTCAAAAACAATTAAGTATACATTTAATTAATTTTAAAAGTTATTTAAGTACATTTAGATTACAAATAAATGGGAATTAATGTAAAATAAATGGTGATTGACCCATGCAATCAATTTGGCCGCTCCTATTGATTCCCCCTCCTCCTAATATTCGGCCTTATCATTATCTAATCAACCAAAATCATTTTCCTTGCCAAAAACAAAAACCGATTGATCAAAAACCCTAGAATTAACCACCAAAAATCCATCCGATTTTCTGGAGATAAAAGACCATTTTTCCTGTGATTAGCATCATCCTAAGGAGCCTAGAAAAATACTACTTCGAATTGTGGTGGCCGGATTCAAGGGCTTTCGAAAATTCTTGTTTAATTCAAACCGAAAGGTAATAATTCCACTTTGATTCATTCGATCTTGGATAAATTCGTTTCTTATTTTTATGGTGTTCCTCACATCATATGTGACACGTGAAAATTGGTTTCAAGATTTTTAGATCAATTTTGAAGCCGTGGTGAATTCTTGTTCGATTTGCTCATACGCGTAAGAAATAAATCGTGAAGCCCTCTCCCCACGTTAGATCTTTGGTTTGGTAATTTTCTCAGATCCTATATGTCATATGAACATCAAATAAAATGTATAAGTCGATCCATGCATGCTTTATATAATATTTGTGAATTAAATCTCTAAAACGTGGATAAAACATAAATAATTCAATCCGAATTTTTGGGGTTTCTTATTTATTTTATTTGGACTCTATATGATCATAATAATTTGAGAAAAATGCTACTTCAAATTATTGGGGCCTAATCGAATTATTATTAGATTTATGTAATTGTCGGATTTAAAGAAAATAAAGAAGAAAAAGAAATAAATTGTGGATCGAACTAGGGTTTAGAATTAAGGTTTGATTTTGACTATTTACTGATGTTAAAATGATGAAATAATGATTGGGTAATTATTTGTATTTTTAGGGTTAGGGTTTTGATCATATAAAGTGCTATACGATTGTAATTAAATGTTTAAGGGGTGTTTTGTAACTTTTAAAACTCAAGGGTTATTTTTAGAACTCATTTTGGGCTGTGTCCTATTCGAATAAAATATGAGTTAGGGGTGTCATGTGTAAATTTTATATTTAAAAGGATTAAAATGTTTAGTTTAATAATATATAATTCGGTTTTGAAAATAATTAATTAGAGGGACTAAAGTTGTAATTTCTGGAAACTTAGAGTTGATTTGAGTAATAAATTATATTCAGGGGGTTATGTGCTATTTTGGTAAATTAATGGATTAATATGTAATTGTTATTAATTAAAGATTGAAAATGTAACTTTAAGGGTTAAATATGTAATTTTGATATCTAAAGGGACTTGATGTGTAAATTGTGAATGTTTAAGGGTGTGTTCGTATAACATGTTAAACTAAGTGCTCATTGTGTAAAGTTGGTAAATTAAGGGTTAATATGTAATTATAGTAAATTATATATTTCAAATTTGTAATTTAAAAAGTATAAGGACCAAATGTGTAAATTACCGAAACATTGAGGGCTGTTTGTAACATAATTAAATTGAAGGTTAATCTCTGTAATTTGAAGAATAAAAAGGACTTGGTGTGTAATATGAATATTGTAAAGGTTAAATTTGTAAATTTTGTAAGTATAAGATTAATTTGTAAATTAATAAAGTAAAGGGGTGTAATCCGTAAATATTGGAAACGTGAAGACTAAATGTGTAATTCTGGAAATTAAAGTATTCAAATGGTAAAATATGAGAATTCTAATTTAAACCTTGAACTTTGGTAAAGTTACGTTTATAACCCTGAACTATGGAAACCTGCTAAAAATGGAAAGTTACTTAAAATGGAAAGGTTTGTAATTCTTTTCTACCCCTCTAGGTGTGAAGAAGGAGAGGACATGATCCTTTGCATCTTATTCTTTTGGTTTGTGCTTTGCTTTGGAATAAGGTACAGATATTCTGCCCTTTTTAATAAGGTGCCTTCGGTCTCTTGAACCCTTATCACGATTTGACTTTGACCTTTGCTATGAACCTTGGGATTTGAACCTTTGGCATATGAACCCTTTGATATGAACTTTGATATGAACCTTCTGATATGAACTTTGATATTCGGACCATGACCATGTGAACCTTTGCTTTGATATTGACCTTTGACATTTGACCCCAGTTTGATACCCGAGCCAAGTTCGTTTCCTAGCCATGAAGGTAACATGGCCGTGTCTGTGATGCACCACTGGCATGACTAGCGTGTAGCCCTAGTGATTTGGTTACACCGTCCCCATTTTGATTATGATATGCATGCACACTATGATATGATTTGATATGGCCAATATGATTGTTCGGGGGGCGAATGGATGCATCCTAGGTTCGTGTCCGTGTTCGTGGACAGTTCGTTTTGATATGATATGTGGTGACTGATGATGGGTGCAATCCACGTCTTTCACAAAGTTCGGGAGCTAGCTACTCCATTTGAAGAATGAGGACACCCCTCATATTATCTGATTATCTGAGAGGTCTCCCCTCTATATGATTTGAAGATTATGGTTACGATATGATATGATTTGGTTTGTTTGGGCTCGTGGTGGATTACTGTCCTAAACCTTTACTCTTTAGACCTTTACTTATATCTTATTCATTATGCTACATCTGTTCAATACCATTTATTTTCGTTTCCGTTTATTATATATCTGTTCACTGGGCTTTTTAAGCTCAGCCGCACGTTTTCTTTCCGTGTGCGGCAGGTTTTAGTTGGAAGCTGGGTATGAGTGAAGAGACCTTTGGACTTAGAAGACTTTGATAGTTTTTCGGAAGTAGAAGTTTTTAGAAGGATTTGCGTTGGTAGACATAGTATTTAGTTTTGTTTCTTATTTGTAACCTTGTAGTTTCAGTATCTCATTTGTAACCTTTGAATTTCTATTGTATTATTTAAGTCGTATGTTATGTTTGCCTTTGATATGTCACCATTTGCGTGACACTTCTACCCTTGTCGGGTTGGGGTGTTACAAGAACCATCACTGGTTGGCGTGTATGTATCGATTATTGAAAACTGAATGACGCCACCAGAAATGATCATTTTCCTCTGCCGTTCATGGATCAAATGTTGGAAAGAGAGAATTTGACCTCTACTAGAACCATCACCATGGTTTTTGACCTTTTCTCTATGTTTTTTGTTAGAAGAGAATTTGCTGAAACCCTAAATTTTTTATTTTTATCTTTGTTAAAATGAAAGTAGGTGAGATATTTTGAGCTTTTATATGAGACAGATTTGCTCTTGATGTGGAATTAGGTGTTTTGATATTAGCCTTTGGATCAAAATCAAATCAAGAGACACGTTGTGTTCCTTTGATCTTTAAAGATTTCTTGATCTTTGAGGATCTCACCTCGAATATCACAACCATTCTCATCATGGACATTTTTGGGGTTACAAACAATTTTAATTTTAATTTTAAATAATTATTTTATTTTGTATTAATATATATTCTCTATTTAATCTTTTATATAATAAAGCAGAACCCTTAGTGGGGACTTTTGCATTTCAAAAAAATCAAATCATACCTTATTAAGTAATATTTTATTATTATTATTTATTTAATTTAATTATGTTTTATCAAAAAACCTATACTATTCCTTATTTGGCAAATACTTTCGTAAATTCGTTTTTCTTAAGAAAATTTGAGCTAAAAAATACACGTGTCAAAAATTAAAAGTTAAAAAGTTATGAGAAGGTGGGGTAATCTACAAATACTAAAAGGTGTATTTATGTAATTTGAAACTAACAAAAAAAAAAGAAAAAAAAAAAAAGAAAAAACATTTACCCGATCAATAACTCTCTTACAAAACCTAAATCAAGTTCACTGGAGTTTCTAACCCTAAATCGTTGAAGAACCAAAGTCGAATATCACAATTCACGTAGATTAGTTGAAAGAATAAGATATGATCCTTAATTTTGGTAAGATTTTGGGTTCCATGTCTAATTTTCTACTTCTACTTCATTAATATTAATGTTTTTTATTATATTAGTTGCTATTCTGGCCCATAGTTAATTTTGTTAATTATGTTTTTTTATAGTGGATTTATATTGAATTTGTGTATTGTTGTTATTTATAGGAATGAAAAGATTCAGAGATAAGGATATGTATTTGTTAATTTGTGATCTAATAGTGAATAAATGGGTTTGTTCTGTTATGTCGAGTTTGGAACATGCGATATATGAGTGAATTGACGACGTAGGGTTTAAGTAGAAAAAAGGTTGGTTTTCAGATTGTGTGTTGCTAAATATATAATTTATTGGATTACATGATGTAAAGTTCAAAACTTGTCTCATTAATACTTGCAGATAGTTGATTTGGCAACATTGACCGGGGCATGTATAGTTGCTCTTGGGCCCAAAATTGCATGTAGAGATTCTTAATCATTACTCCGTTTTATTTTGATAAAAATCATACACCAAGTTCCTTAAATATACAGGTGTCTTCTCACCGAGTGATGAGCTGACAAAGGAAGTGGTTGCAGCCTCAGAAGTTGCTGGAGAACAGCTTTGGAGAATGCCAATGGATGTTACAAGTTACTGGGTATCTATGAAATCAGGTATCACTGATATCGTAAAAAGAGGTGGCCGTCAAGGTGGTTTTATTCTTGCAGTTATTTTCTTGAAACAAGTACCGTCGTGTAATCTTTTACCTACGTGTTTTCTACTTTTATAACAGAAAATTTTGATTATACTAATAGTTGTGTGTGTTTGGTTCCATTTTGTTGATGAAAAAGTACAATGGTTGCATATTGACATGGTAGGTCCCGTTTGGAACGACAAGGAGAGAACTGCAATTGGGTTCGCGGTTCCTACTTTGATTGAGTGGGTGGTATCCAACTCATCATCATGATATTCCTATATGGTGTCATAATGCGCACACAATGCTAAACATAGGCTCGGTCCTTTGGTTCAGTGAGTCAATCTAACATCTTGGTTAGTGTCTAAAACGTAAGAGTGGATGGATTTTATCTAAGTGAACAAGTGTGTTTTGTCTAATTCTGGTTTTTCCATTTAATAATCAAGTTAATTGCAGGTGAGGTACTCACAATCTGCGAAAAGATGTTGTGAAAAGTAAATATCTTGAACTTTTAAGACACTTGAAGGAAATATCTCAGATGAATAATTACGTAAGGTCATTGTCATATATATGTGTGAATAAAAGATTTTGTCTTATGGCGAGGCTAACTTACTATGATAAGAATGAAGCAAATCTTAACTCTAATCATCGTGATGAATTAAAAAGATGCAACTCCGGGATGAGAATGAACTTAGAGAGGTACATCCTTATGCATGGCTGATCAGTATTATTTATGATGAATGCATTCCTGCATTTTTAAATTGCTTTTATTAAGGGTTAGCTCCACTTTTTTTCCCTTCTAAAAGATAAGGTATTTTGTCAAAGTGACCTCAGAAAAGGTATGTATCTTTAAAATCAGATATGTTTTTTTAAATCAACGTGGCAAGATGCGTTGGCTATTTAAGTTGGGTAACGGGTCAAAATGGTTCTGGGTCAAAACCTGTTGGTTAGATTGAGTTGACCAACTGTAAAGAGCTTGGCTATTGATTAAAAAAAAAAGGCTCACTAATCAGTTGAACCTGCCTTGTCACAACTTAAGTGGGTCACTTGCAGTTACTTCATTCTCCACTAATTATGAGGCCATCACTTTTTCATACGTTTCACTAAACATTATAATGTCTTATTTTTATTTATTTATTTATTTATTATTTTTTGTATGCTTCAGGATTTCATTGAACCATTTTGATGATATGCATTTTTTTTTTCATGCCTATAGAGATGCTTGATAGTAAAAGTGTTTTAGCTGCAAGAAAGTCAAGGTTTAAAGATACCGAGTACATCAAGGATGGTAGTTCCTGTTACCTACCTTACGTACACAACCAACTAATTGAAAGTCTAATACATGAAACCTTGGGCAACGAACATAGTTAAGCCAAATACTGAACTAATGTCCATCAGGTATCAATTTTTAAGGGTTTCTAAATTTTATATATTCCTCATTAATTTGAGCGTAAATTTAATGAAATCATTATTTTTACACTTTTTTCACATTCTAATGAAACTCCATGACCTTATGGAACGGTTTTACACTTTTACCTCATAATTTGTGCCCATTACTTTAGAGACTTAGGGATAATTGTATTGAATTTAGATTATGGGGTGCTCATCTTCCTCATGTAGTCATGTTGCTGGGATATACAGGCATGCAGATTATGGTGCAGAGTCTGTTGCTGGGATAACACTGGGATAACAGTTTATCCTTCTTTGATTTTAAATAGCCATGTTCTTTCTTTGCAAAACGATTGGTATAGTGATAGTTTAGGATATCTTTGTAGGTAGAAGTTTGTGGTATTTGATAAACATTCAACTATACTTCTAACATTGGCTCGGGTTTAGACAATATCAAGAAGAGTAAAGTATAAATGTGATATTGGATGAATATCGTTATTGATTTTCATTTGAATAAGTCTTCTGCTTTATTAATTTAAAGAATCAATGTTTTGTATAAAAAGTTAGCCAAAACATGACATTCAATTTCTTCCTGCAAAGATTAAACTGAAACAAGAATTAGCCATTTTTAAGTACCCTAAGCACAACCCCTTCCTGCAAAGATTAAATGGACTATACAATGCATGATTTTATGGGTGAAGTTTTCAATAAGTTATAGCCTGGTTCAGTTTCAGTTTCAGTATTCCAGTGCTAAATCTAAGAACGATATTAAGTGCTTTAACAGAACACAAAGGAAGATACGAACATACAATTGACGTTGAATCACTTCATGCTTTTATCTGAACACAAAGGGTAACTGATGCAATTTGACTATATGCTTATAAATCTAAAAGTAATGTATACATTTAAGTTCATTAGATATATATGTTATTCTCATGCTACCCTGCCTATATGTATATGAAATGGGTGTGTACATGCATAATTTAGTTGAGGCAGTCATGGCCAAGGCTGTCTCACATTTGTTAATATTTAATGTTTGCAGGATCCTAAAAGATTGATCAGACAAGTAGATAAGTATTCTTAGTATGTAGAAATTGATGTTCCTTTATTTCGGTCTATGCAGAGTTATATAGCCGGGCACTTTGCAGAATCATACCAAGCACTCAAGAAGTGTGCAACCTACATTTCATGCTTAATTTAAGCTCCTCATTGTTTCATTTACTTTTTTGACTTCTTATGGAGTATCTGGTTTTTTTTTTTATTTAAATATGCAGTGCCTTCATTCAGGAGTTTCGGAACTGGAAACCAGCGTTGGCGTTAGAAGCATTGTATGTTTTTTAATACAAAATTAGGATTCTCGCTGAGAGGGTAAGAAAATGCATTTACATCTGAATAATTGACTCAACCATTGCCATACAATATCATTTCATAACAGTCAAGAGAAGATTAAAATAAGTGCAAATAGATGGAAAAAACAATGGCATCATGTCTTGATTCTTGAGATCAATTCTGTTACAACCTATATTATAAAAATGTTGGATTGTAAGTGGAGCTCATATGTGAGACTGGTGGAAAAGTAGGATAAACATGGTCAATATAATTTCAAAAAGAGGTTACAGAAAGATCAGGTGCAGTACTGGAGTAAATTTGATCATTTCAATTGGTAGTCATGGCAAAATGAGTTTTTTTCTTCATCAAATACCTTAATGCAGAATCTTTAGAGTTGTGGGTAAAGTATTAAGGTTCCTTTTCTTAAAAGAAAATGTTAACATTGACTTTAGGCCACAAAGCTAGAAGCGAACAAGATTTAAATGAAATTTATTATGCACAAGCCTCGCACATCGCACGAAGCTGATTTAAGAAGAGTTTTGTTACTCAATCAATGCTTCTTAAGCTATTTTGCTATTTTAGAATGATATGTTGCTCCAAAATATCATCCAATATTTATTTCACTTAACAACATTTGATTGTTTTATGGATACAATTAATGTAGTATTGTAGTATCATATTGGTATCCCTATACAAGGCACATAATGGATAAAAAGCTTGGTTCCATATGTGGGACGATGACGTTAGTTGTAAACATTGTCCTTTGTAATGCATTAAATTGGATTGGTGTTATTTAAAGTTGAAATAGTTATTTTTTGAAAGTTTCATAATAGTATGGTCATTAATATGTTTTTCATATAAATTCAGAATAATCAAATTGGGAATACCATAAAAGAAGTTGGGTTAATTTAATCTATTGTTGAGAAAAATGTAAATTTGCTTAACTATCTCTAGGTTCAATGAATTGACCAAATCAGACTTCACACTACTTGATCTCATCGCAACAATGTGGCCATTTTGATAGTAGATTTGCGCGACTGTATGCTTAGTCACGTCATGGTAGCTAAAACTCAGGTTTCCCCATATCATTAGTCGAGTCACTATAGCTAAAACAAAGGTTTTTCCCATAGGATTAAGGTGGGCTAATTGCATTAAGAGGTAATGAACATTTTTATCAAATTTGGTTAACATAGTATATTTTCACTTATAAAAAATAAACCTTGACCTGCTCTGTCCAATCTCTCTAAATAATGTGTTTAATTGGGGGTTGTTTCGATAGCCTATTTCTTCAACTTATTATCCATGACTTTTTTGGATCTAATGATACAATCTTTTCTGTAGATGTCACTAGACAATTGGTTGCGCTGGAGGATATGGATATCTATGATCGCAATGGCAAGACTGGTCGTAGAGCATGTAGATTCTGTTGGAGATGATGAAGCAATAGAATGATCTGACTAGGAACAACCTCAAGTAGTTTCATGGAAGGAACGGATCGTGATTACAAATACGAGGAGGTGTCCAATATTGAGTATGTCGCATAACAGTAAGAATTGCCAAATCAAGTGTAATACTAATTAAAGTAGCAATATATATCATATGTAGGTGTGTTGTTTTAAATTTAAAAGTGAGAAAACAGGTCGATCCTTTCAGCTTATTTTTTTATGCTTGGTCTTTGAAAAGTATGATTATATATGTTTCTCATATTCCAGTTCTTGGCATTAAGGACATTTAAGGTTTATCTTTGATTTAGTTAAAGTATGTTTTTAAGTTAATGTAGTTATTAGTTAGAACTACTCATCAATACTTTCATGCACACAAAAACTTTTCTAATGCTTTCCATATAATTCTCAAACCTTGTCGTTTAAAAAATCCGATAAACTGTACATCTCCCATTGTGAGTCTGAAACCAATCAATTCAAAAACCTATAAAATGTTATAATAGCTTAATTAACAATTGTAACATGGTAACCATAATTAAAACAAAAACAAAATTAAACTATTTATTTTCAAACTCCTACCTATTCCAAATTATATTGATTCCATATTATAACCAAACAATATCAATCTAATACTCCTTCCGTCCCAAATTATTGTCCACATTCTTTATTAGGATATCCAAATTTGATTGTCCACTATTAAAAATAGATAAAAAAGTTTGATTGAGTTTTACATACTACCTTTGCTCAAAATTATTATTACAAACTTTAAGTTATATATTAATTAATTAATTAAATGTAAAACAGTTATCTTGTTAGAAAAAAAAAAATAAATAAAAATAATAATCATAATTATATACGGAGTATATATTTTTTTTAAATTTTGTGTTTTTTTTAAAATTTTTTTTTTTTTTTTTGAAGGCCAATTATTTTAAGACAGATTTAGTATTAAGTTTAATTTTATTGATCCATTAAATTCAAACGGGCTAAAGAGAATAAAAATGACATTCTTCGCCTTATTATAAAGTGAACAGGTGTATTTTTGCACAAAGCTAGTTTGAACAGATCAAAAGGCTACTAATTAGTCTATCCGTGTAGTCGTTATCAGAATGAATAAATAACAAATTTCAACGAAGAAAACACAGCCATCAAATTTTAATGTAAGCTACTGGTCCAACTAATATTGTACACAAACCAAGTTAAAAAAATGTAAATATCGTTATAATGACTATGTCACTTGTAAATGCAGCCACATAATTTAGACACTAATTTCTATCTTGCATTTGAATAAATACAACCACATAATTTAGACACTAATTTCTATCTTGCATTTTAATAAATACAATCACATAGTTGAGTCGACATAATCACCAACATCAGCTAAAATGACTGGCCATCGAAGGATCCTGATAGTCGCCTATGCAGGGAAAGGCCACATCAACCCAGCCCTTCGGTTCGGAAAGCATCTCCTTAAATTTGATGTCGAAGTCACCGTGTGCACAAGTCTCTCAGTCGTGCAACGTATAGACAAAGAAACAATCCCACACGGCCTAACTTTCACTCCATTCTCTGACGGCCATGATAATGGAATACAGCTTAATACCAACCTAGAACAATTTGTAAGCGATTTTGAAACAAATGGTGCTCGTGCTGTCTCAGAGATAATCAGGTCAGCCGTGTCTGCGGGGAAACCTTTTGATCATTTGGTGTACACAACTGTCATACCATGGGCTGCTCGCGTGGCGTATTCTCACGGTGTGAAAGCCACTCTCCTGTGGTGCCAGCCAGCCACTGTATTGGATATTTATTATTACTATTTCAATGAATATCAAAGTTTGATATCTAGAAACAATAACAATCCAACGTGTGTGATCGATTTACCAGGATTGCCACCACTTACCATGGCTGATTTGCCGTCGTTTTTGTTGTCATCGAGTCCCAAAGAACATGATTATATACTACAAATCATGAAAGATCATATAGATGTACTCAAAATAGCTCCTACAATACTTGTTAACAGTTTTAGTGAACTCGAAGCTGAGTCCATTAAAGCAACTAAGAAACTTGAGTTCATTCCTATTGGACCTTTACTCGCATCAGAGAACTCCACGAGTAGAGATTTCTTCGATGCAATAGAGGATGATTACATCCAATGGTTATACACACAATCTAAATCATCCGTTGTTTTTGTTTCATTTGGAACCTTAGCAACTTTGTGTATGGACCAACAAGAGGAGATAGCAAATGGGTTGTTGGAGTGCGGGCTGCCATTTTTATGGGTGATAAGAAGTAGCGATCAAGCACGAAGATTAAGCAAGTTAGACGAACTGAAAAAACAAGGGATGATAGTAGGTTGGTGTTCCCAAGTGGAGGTTTTAAGTCACCAAGCAATTGGGTGTTTCGTGATGCATTGTGGGTGGAATTCGACTGTGGAGTCTTTGGCGGCGGGTGTTCGTGTTGTGGTGTTTCCACAGTGGTCTGATCAACCAACGAATGCAAAGATGATTGAAAATGTGTGGAAAACTGGGGTTCGTGTGAGGAAGAGGGAGAAAGATGGAGTGATGGAAGGGAAGGAGATTAAGAGATGTGTGGAAATGGTGATGGGAAATGACGAAATGAAAAGAAATGCCGAGAAATGGAAGGAGTTGTCAAGAGAAGCTCTCAACGATGGCGCAGTCAACCTCCAATTATTCCTCGACAATGCATGATACTGAAATAGGAAACATATACCATCAATGATTTAATGTACTCCATTTATGCTGTAATAATTGTATAGTGTGCATCTATGTTGTATTCTTGTATTGTGTCTTTTGGCAAATTTGTAAAGTCGTGTTACCTATAGAACCATTATATTTCTTGTTTTCATGAGATCGAATACAAATAGTAAACCATACGGCAAGTTCAATTGTATGTGTTATTGCGGCATTTAATGTATTCTTCATTTCATCTCGCCAAAGCCTTGATCAAATGTCAGTCTAAAGATCGAACAGCCTTTCCCTTGTTACAAATAAAAGCACTTAATAATTTGTCCACTTGTCCAATTATTACAGGAATGTTTCTCACAAATGGCCACGCGAAATGGCTAATGTTGACCATTTTAACTTCCGTTGATGTAAAGAAACACAAGTTTATACTAAAAACAGTTTTATTATTCCTAGAAATTCAAAAGAATCAATCACAACTGATCTCAATCAGTAACAACAATACAAACAGATCTCAATCTGCTACAACAAGTGATACAATCAGAATCAACAGAAAGAATGATCAAGGTGATCAAACTTGGTTAAAATCAATCTAGGGTTTACAATATGAGAGAGAGAGAGAGAGAGAGAGGAGAGAGAGAGAGAGAGAGAGTTGAGAGAGAGAGCAAAGAGAGAGAAAACGGATGGTGAGTTATGAGGCTTGAACTTTGTCTTCTTGCCTTATATACCAGCTACACTGATGTGTGTCGAGAGTGCAAGTTTTAAATTTATAAACACGATCTACCAATGATTCAAACGAAACACATACGAGCAAGTATACTCGTCCGTGTGTAGCAAGAGGTGATATGGTAAGCCGAGGTCGTTCACAAGGATTTGTTTAGTTTTTATGTAACGTGAGTTTGATTATAACAAAGACTTAGTAAGGATTCTAAAGCAAGCAAATAATGATGATGATGAAAATTCAATATATTAAAAACTACACTTGCCTAGACTAGTTTGCACAATTCCCTTGATATGATTATGACAATGGTTCAAATCGATTATGATCAATAAATTAGATGGTGCTCTAATTTGATTAGTTGGTGTACTAATCCTCTTGTTTTCAACACTTTCAATCCTCATCAAGATTTTAAGATGACAAAAACAATATTAAGTTTTGATCAAACAAGACTAACACAATTCAATCACTTGATTCGCTATCGTTTCACAAGTAATTGACAACTACGCTTTTAGTTTTCTAAGTTTAACCAAGTTACATATGAAATGGTCAATACATAAGGTAACACCTTCATAGACAAAGGTTTACAATTGATTAAATAACAATGTCTCTTTCGACCTATTACACCATTAATAATCAACCAAACTTGATAACTCCTTTGTTTATGAAAACTTTGAAAGCACAATTCGATCTTAGTATTAGCTTTTCATTGAATTAGAACCATAGAGTCATAATCAATCAACACTCATGTATCAAACATCATCTAGGCAAGTGCACAAGGCACTTAGCCGCTCATGGCAAACAAAGTAATAATCACAGAAATTATATCACTTGAAAACATGATTAAAGAGTCTTACAAAAGTTGTAATGATGATTACAAGACTTAGGAACAATTATGAGGTGATCAACAATGATTCCTTTGATGATTACAATGATGGATAATGAATGTAAGTCAACTTCTTCCTGCGTTTTCTTCTTTGTAGCCTTCTTGAGAGAGTATGAGAAATTTGGTATATGAGTATATGTCTTTTCTCTCTAGCCAATGTTTCTAATTAATAGAAAACTACTCCTTGGCCAACAAGTAAGTTTCTTGGGCACCAAGTGTCATAAAATTCTGGACTTGAAGTAAATGAAGCATAATGACAACCCACATGAAGAGTTAGATCATTAAAAGTAGTCATTAAGTGTGCCAGGAGTTGCAGCAACCCAATGTTGAAGTCTCAACCTGAGGTTCAGATTCCAGCCCAAGGTTTGGAGTAAGGTTGGCATGACAGTTTTGAACCTTGGGTTGAACTTAAGCCTTAGTTGTATTTCTTGAACCTTTGGTTGAGGAAGCAAGCCATAATTCATAGCAAACTTTGCATGTAACTTCTCATTCATTTCATCAACACTTGATCTTTTCTTGAGCTCGAAAATCTTTGTAACTTGATTCTTTATCTTTGATGATCTTCCCGAGGTCTTTATTATGGGTAGAATCTTTCGTTGTGCATAAGCTCTTGATTTAGCGACTTTTCCCCATCTTTCTAGCTATTCCCTTGAACTTGATTGTACCTGAACCTTAATATATCTTTTGTACCTTTTTCGCATAATATGTTCACAAACACAACCAAATACAATGCACAAACATGGAAATAACGCGACTAAAACATGTACGAAATGAGCGTTATCATACACTTAGTTTCAGCTTAACAACTCTAGCCCTTCATCTTTCAGTCTTTAGCTATCTACTGCCAAACTATCAACACAACTAATCCTGAAAATAAAAAAGTGACAATATTAGTCCCTGTGATATATTCCAGGTTTAAAGGTTAATTTTAACATCCCCCCTTAACCTAAACCTGGAATACATTAACTAAGCCCAGTTTTGAAACCAATTTTTTGTGTTGATACTTATCAAGACCCTTTGTAAAAACATCAGCAATTTGTTCTGCTGAAACAATCTTTTTTGTTTCAATAACTCCAGCTAAAATCTTTTCTCTCACAAAATAAAGATCAATTTCTAAGTTTTTTGCTCTTTCATGAAAAATTGGGTTAGCTGCTATCTTAATAGCAGCTTGACTATCACACAAAAACTTTGACAGGAATAAAATGTTCCCAGTTTAGGTCCTTTAAAATTTTAAGGACCCAAACAATCTCTGATGTAACAGAAGCTAAAGCTCTGTATTCAGCTTCTGCAGATGGCTTAGAGAGGGTATTTTGTTTTTTACTCTTCCATGAAACTAATGAGCCATTTAGAAATTAAAAAAAAAAAAAAAAAAAAAAAAAAATGTTACTGATTTTCTAGTAACAACACATTTAGCCCAATCTGCATCTACAAATGCTTCAAGAGAAGTATTTGCATATTTCTGAATATGAATACCCAACCCAGGAGCACCCTTTAAGTATCTTAACAGTTTTAGAGCAATTTTCAAATGAGACTTTAAAGGTTTATGCATGAACTGACTTAAACAATGAACTGAGTAAGATATGTCCGGCCTGGTATGAGTAAGATAAATCAGTTTGCCAATCAACTTTTGATATTCAACAATATTATCCAAAGTAGGATCATTTTCAGTAAGATTACTTTCAAGAGGAGTAAAAGAAGGTTTGCAAGCTAGCAAACCAAACTCAGTTAAGAGATCAAGACAGTAGTTCCTTTTGGAAAGACAAAGACCATTTTTAGTTTCTAAGACTACAATATCCAAAAAATACTTGAGTTTTCCCAACTCTTTAATCTGAAACTTTGTTTTCAAAAAAACTTTAAAGTTTTTAATAGCTTCAAGATTATTGCCAGTGATGATAATATTATCCACATAAACAAGCAAATCAACAAACATACCTGATTCACTTTTAGTAAACAAGGAATAGTCACTCTTAGTCTGTTTAAAGCCATTTTCAATTAATGCACAAGTCAACTTTGCATTCCACTGCCTGGGTGCTTGTTTCAACCGTACAGCGATTTCTTAAGTTTGCAAACTCTATTATCATTTTCATCAAAATACCCTTCAGGCAAAGACATATAAACAGTTTCCTCTAAATCACCATAAAGGAAGGCATTATTAATATCAAGCTGAAAAATAGGCCAAGACTGCTGAACAGCTAAGTTAATGACACATCTAATAGGGACAATTTTAACAACAGGTGAGAAAGTTTCATCAAAATCTACCCCTTCTTTTTTTATTAAAACCTTTAGCAACAAGTCTAGCCTTATATATATCAATATCACCACTAGATTTATACTTAATCTTAAACACCCATTTAGAACCAATAGCTTTTCTGCCAGCAGGCAAGACCAAAATTTCAAAAGTATCATTACCATATAATGCTTCCATTTCTTTATTCATTGCCTCCACCCAGTGCTGAAACTTGCAGGCTTCCTTATAAGTTTTTGGTTCAAAAGATTTATTTAACTCAGTTACAAAACATAGAGTAAATTGTAAAAATTGTCCTTGTGGTTTGGCCAAATTGCACGTTTCATCCTTGTGGTTCATTAAGTGCAAAGATCGTCCTTATTTTGCACTGTTACGTGCACTTTTGGTCCTTCAACAGTGAAATTTGGCAAACCACAAGGACGATTTTTGCAATGATGGAGGACCAAAAGTGCACGTAACAGTGCAAAATAAGGACGATTTTTGCACTTAATGAACCACAAGGATGAAACGTGCAATTTGGCCAAACCACAAGGACGATTTTTGCAATTTACTCCAAAACATAAGTTCTCAGAACTTAACTTAGAATAACCAACAAATTTTTCAAGACCATATTTCACTTTTGAATCAACAACAAACTCATTATATTTATTTGGAAAAATAGAAGTTCTCTCAGACCTTCTCAAAGGCTGACTTTGAAAATGTTGATTTGTTTCTGTGTTTTGAAAACTAGTATTGATACCCTCAGAATTTGCAGTTTCAATATCATTTGAAGGGTCCAATTTTGTTTCACTCTCATTAGTTACAACCCTCTCATTCCCTAAGGCAGAACCATTGGAACCTTGAAAGTGCCCTAAATCAATTTCATTATGGTCAATTGTTGGACTGCCATTTAGGGAAGATTTGCTACCCTCTGCATGAGGTGCTTCATTTCTATTTATATCATTATTGGGTATGCCATGGTCCTCATACACAACTTCATTAAAGAAATTTGTATGATCCAAACCATGAATATCACCTTTGTCAACAGAAATAGTTTTAGCCTTGAAAGGAAAGACATTTTCATAAAAAGTTACATCCCTGGAATATAAATATTGTTTCCTTTCAATACTGTAAAGCTTATGTTAGGACACCATAATGATATCAACATAAGTATATGAATGATAGAGATGAGAGAAAGAGTAGTAATATAGGTCGATTATCAAGAAGTAAATAGGCAAAGGTTTAGTACAATATTGAAATAACCAACAAGAATAATGTATGTTTACATTTAGTATTTATAGGGAAGTAAACTAGGGCAACACTCCCTCTTCCTTCCATTTACACTAATGGGCTAGACTAAAGCCCATGGGTTTTACACTAGTACAGATTTGGGTTTTGGTCACACATGTGGTATTTTGAACGGCTACACAATAACTTATTTATATGACTAAATGTACCAGAATAAAATAAACAACCACACTTGATCCAACTTGTGTGACCATTTCAGAATTACATCTGAGGCTACAGCCACACATTTGAATATTTTCGTGACTATAGGTATCTGGTAAATTTTTTTTGATTATTTAGTCACTTATAATTTCGGACGTGTGACAGATACAAATAAGTTTGAAACATTAGTCACACTATATATATACATATGTGACAAATATATGTCACACAATTGACCAGTGTGACCAAAATCCATATATGGTCACATGAAGTAATTGTGTATGTGGCTAAATCATATAGTCAAGTTTGTCACACATTATTTAAAAGTTACTGCTAGTTTTTGTTCAAAATTTAGCCACATATGAATTTGTAATGTGTGACAACTGAAAAGTAAGTTTGAAACATTAGTCACGATATGCATTTAAAAGTGACAAATATATGTCACACACTTGAACAGTGTGACCAAATGTCATATATGGTCACACTAAACCATAGGCATACATGATTAAGTGTAACCAAAATTCGATACATATGGTCACGTAAGTTAATATGTGTGTCTAAAGTTTAGTGTGTGTTTGCTTGCCAAATCCTAATGTGTATGGTCACATTTAATTGTAGCACGATCATGTGACTATAGGTTATACAATAGTCACACCATATCACAAATGTGTATCTAAATTATGTTTATGGCCACATTATAAGAGTATTATATGTGACCAATACATTCAAAATAGTCACATTGTGAAATATTCATGTGACTATTATTTATTATTTTAACAAAAACTTTGTCCTAAATGGTCCTAGTATGCAATAGTCAAAAATTTCAAAATCTCAATGTTTTGGATCCATTGTAAGCATTTATGTTGTCTTTAATCCTATCTAGTTGTTCAACAACCACATTGTACCATATTATATCTATTTTTTCCTGCATTATATAATACCCCAGTTATCATCAACTCTTTATCATATCAATTGCTTTTCACCATGGATGCACAAAATGGTTGTCAAATGGTCTGCATTGACTGTTGGGTTGAAAGTGAAAACAAGGCTGGATTGACCTTTTTTGCAAGGCGTCCCCCTTATACGGATTTCAGGTGGTATGTTTGTCCAGTGTGCCTTGAAAGAAGGGGAACCCCATCTTATACTGGTAGAGGTAGTGTTACAAGGGAAAACACAACTACAACAGATAGTAGTGGATATGTAATTGGCTTACATATTAATGCATCTACAAGAGTTGGTGCTTACTTGGGCAGTGGTGATGGAGAAACTTAACCAACTGCAACTCAAACAGCAAGTGGAGTATGCCCAAGTCAAGCACCAACTGAGGAACCTGCTACTCAAAAACCAAGTGAAGAATCTGCAAGTCAAACACCTAATGAAGAACCTCCAACTCATAAATCAAGTGATTCACCTGCTAGTCAATTAACCAAGTGAATCACCTGCAAGAAATGCTATGTTGTCTTTCAGTGTAAATGTAATTTAACTAATATGTTGAAATTAATATGTTATTAACAATGCAGTATGGTTACTACTTTTTTTTGTATGTGTTGACTTTATAAGTCAAACTGGGTTATTCCAAACACTCCACAATGTGTTTTTCAACTATACATGTTTATCTCATAAGCAGTACTAACTATACATTCTAGCAGTCTTAACTCTAACTCTAGCAGTGCTAGGATCCTGGACACACGATTAAGGTGGTTAAACCTTGTGACTTTGTGTGTATGATATGTTGTGTTAAAATGATTAAGTGCGCGGAATTCCCTCAACCAAACTTAGAAGGTTGTGTATGTTATGGAAATGGAATTATTATGTTTGTTAGTTAGCAATGAACACATAAAGATTATCACCAAACGATTCAATATTATTAAAGATAATAATACGAGCGATCTTGAAATATCACTAGGGTTACAACCTTGAATCTTAAGTTTTTCTAACTTGTGATGTTTTTGTGTTTGTTCTTATCTAACAGTTATATGTTCTTGCAAAATAACTGTAGGGTATTCACAATGCAAGAAACACTTGTTTGAGGCCTTGATATGGATCGAATAGAAAAGAAACTAGAGAGAGAGAGATGGGAACTTCTAGTGAGAGAAACACTATGTGTATTAGATTAATGTAAATGAGAGTTCCAACCCTTCCCTTGTGTGGGAAGGTGTTACACCCGTATCCCGATAAGGTACTAGTTATGTAAATATTATATGTTGTATATTATGAGTCTTATGATATTAGTTAACTAAATAGATAAATGTGAGGGCAATATAGAAAGAATGAAACTAGAAGGGTTAAGATTGCCAAGTGGGCAAAGTTCATTAATTATATAACTATGCCTAGATAATTTTAGAAATGTCCAGGACATTCTTTGGTATTACCTTGTGAAGATCGGTCATAAGAGGAAGAAAGGAGGGAAGCTCCATTTTTATTATTCAAGCCATTCCCATCATCATTTAGTATTGCCAAGCATCTAAGAAGCTTTAATTTGCATTTCCCATCAAGTAAGTGTTCTTCCCCAAATTGTGAATTAGGGTTCATGTTTGATCATAATGATCAAGTGTTGATAATTTTATGATTAGCTAGTTAATTAGTCTCTAATTTGAGATGATTGTGTTATAGGAAGCAAATAAGAAGTGGGGAAGCTATTGTTAGTGTGATTGAGCTTAAGAATTAAGGTAAGTACATTGGTTATAGCATGTCTTTGTTAGCTTTATCATATTGTGGTATGATAATGGTTTATGTGTTAGCTTTATCATGTTTGTTTACATGATAATGGTAAAGGATAGGGTATAGGGTGCGTTAGCTAGTATGGATCCATTCTAGGCATAGCTTAGTTAGTCATTGGGCTAACTATGGGATGAGGTTCAACCTTATGGGTTGTTCGTGTTTAGGCCGACTATGTTGGCGTGAGGTAAGTGCCCCTATATCGCTAGCTTAACTAGTGATTAGACTAGTTATGGTTATATATGATGTTTAGCTTGTTATGCCATGTACTTACTAAGCGTTTCGCTTACGTGTTTAGTTGTGATGTTTTCTTGATAGGTATCGAAGGATCGAGCAAAGGTAAGGATAAGGCGTAAGAGTTTATGTAGTAGAAGACCGTTCTCTTTTGGACCAAGCATATTGAGGTTGGAAGCCCCCAAGTATTCTTTTGTGTCGTGGGTACACTTCTTTCATTTGGTCATTTTGTTAGTTCACGGTCTTGTGTTTATATGGAGTCTAAAGTAGAACTTGTATGGTTTAAGTATGCATTAAGGGGTGTTTGGTATAAGCTTATTTCTACCCATTTTGAGATGATAACGGGTCATGTATGTATGAAATGCTTTTGATATGCTAAGTTGGTGGTTATGGTCAAGTTATTTGTGATTTGGTTGTAGTATAAATGGTTTGGTAGTGTAATGGGTCATTTGAGTATTTTGTGTATAATCCGCCCAATTTTGAGATACTATTACGGGTGGTCTAACGGATGATGTTTTTGCATGAAATTAAGTTTAGAGTCATATTAAAGGATTCTGGAAAGTTTCGTCAAGTTTTGAGTCCGGGAGGTCGGGTTTCCAGCCGAGGCTGTTGATTGTGCATATTTTGATCAGTAGGGTCTGTCCAGGATTTCTGTGGTGCAGGGTAGATACGGCGCATCTCCTATGAGATACGGCGTATCAGGTGATGCGGCGCATCTCCTGTTGGGATGCGGCGCAACGTAGCCATTTCTTGTAAATTTCGGTCTCAGTGGGTCGATGCGGCGTATCTAAGTTAATAGATGCGGCGTATCATAGGTTTAGGATAATACGGCGTATCACTTCAGATTGATACGGCGTATTGTCTCTCAGCTTTGATGCGGCGTATCCTTAAAAAGGATGCGGCGTATCTAGGTCACAGAAGGGTTGTCTGATTGTTTTAGAAAATGTTGTGTGAAATGTTTTGAAGGGTCTTCGATTCCATGTTTTTGCAAGCATGTTTAGAAGGTCAAATGTCATACGTTCTGGTCATTAATTAAAGAAATTGTATGAGTCCGTTTCAGTCATTCGTTTCCGCGTATAAAGTCAACATTTCTGGTAATAGTGGTCACGGGGCGTTACAACTTGGTATCAGAGCTTCGGTCTAAGAGATTTAGGATTTCCCCTTAGGATTTCCTAGACTTAGGCCTTGTGTAGACATGTGTAGTATCGGTGTTTGTTATTTGTGTATTGTTTGAGTGATTCCGGGAACACATATGTTAAGTATTTTTTATGACTACGCCTGGCCACCGTAGTGATAAAAATATGACACATATGTGAGATTGAAATCATTTAGGCTATACATGGATGATAAACTCTAGGGTGTTAGCATAAGGATAGATAAGTCATTCATGCATTGATTATGTATATGATTTTGTTTAATAGTGTGAATTGTTAAATTTCAGTCTAGTAGAAAAGATGGCGGCTATTCGAAATAAGGAGGTGTTAAGGACGACCTCCTCCCGCCATGATGATGATGATTCAAATGATGAGGGAAATTCTAGTAGTTTCAAGACAATACCACTACCGGAAAATCTTGACCCTAAAAGTTTTACGAAAGATGAGTTGAAAGAATTGGACGTGTTGGTGACTAATAGAGTAGGGAGGGCTATCGAAAATGTTTTGCCTTACTATGTCGACAAAACAACCGAGAATTTGCGAAAAATAATTCAAGAAGAAATTGAGAAGCTTAAGAAGAGTGGAGAATTAGTGAATGACTCAAATGCTAGACCCGGTGTAGGGAAGGAGAAATCCACTTATCATGACTTCACTGCTTGTGCTCCACCCACTTTTACGGGGACTCTCGATCCGTTAAAGAGTTCTAGATGGATTACTGATATAGAAGGGGCTTTCCGTACGAGTCGTTGTGTAGAAGAGGATAAGGTGAACTTTGCTACTAATTACCTTCGTGAACGGGCTAAAGTATGGTGGGAAGGCAAGGCAAACGAGAAAGGTAGTGCTTGGAGAGAATCGTGTACGTGGGATCAATTTAAGGAAGTGTTCATGAAAGAGTATGCTCCCGCGGAGGAAATTGATAAAATAAGAGAAGCTTTTCATTCTCTTGTGCAAACTGATGAATCGGTAAATGAGTTGTGGGGAAAGTTTTGTGACATGGTACAATATTTCCCGGAGTATCTTAATAATGAGAAGCTTAAAGTTGACAAATTTCAAAGGATGCTCAAGGATGAAATTCGTACGATAGTGTCACCTTTCAAATGCACCGACATGGAGGATCTTCTAAGCAGGGCACGTACTCGTGAAGCAGACTTGGATAGAATGAAAGGCAAAGAGAAGAAGGATTTGAAAAGGAAGCAAGATCATCCATCAACATTTAGTAAGCGAGGCAGGTTCGATTTCACAAGGAGGGACAACACGGGAAAGTTACCTCCTAAGTGTAATAGGTGCGGTAAGAACCACGTGGGAAAATGTAAATCCGGGATGAAGGGATGCTATAAATGTGGGGATACTAGTCATATTAGCAAGGATTGCACCAAGCCCTTGATAATATGTTATGGGTGCAACGAAGAAGGACATAAGATAAGTGAATGTCCTAAGGCCAATCCCAAGCAAGCGAAGCCGTTTAAACCGATTAAAGGAGAAAAAGTTGAAGTTCCGAGGCCTACAGCTCGTGTGTATCAGATGAGTGTCGAAGAAGCGAAGTCGGGTTCAGATGTTGTCACAGGTATAATTCTCGTTAATTCTAAGCCCGCTCGTGTTTTATATGACTCGGGTGCAAGCGTGTCCTTTGTATCTTATAACTTTAGTAAAGAATTGTCCACTCCGTTAGATAAGCCTCCCGTACCTGTAGAAGTTGAAATCGCCGATAGTAAAGTTGTGGTAGTGTCCAATGTGTATCGTGATGTAGAAATAGAGATCGATGAGAATGTTTTTAGGATTGATTTAATCCCTATAATGCTTGGAGAGTTTGATATTATTGTTGGCATGGATTGGCTTAGCAACCACAATGCCGCCATTCTATGCAAACAAAAGATCGTTAGAGTCGTGAATCCTAGTGGTCGAGAATTGATGATTTATGGTGATAAGAGGGAAGGCGAGTTGAAACTTTGTTCCGTAATGAAGGCTAGAAAATATTTATCACGTGGTTGTCTTGCTTTTATGGCACACGTGGTAGATACGTGTTTTGAGAAGAAAAGTATCGACGATGTTCCGATTGTTAATGAATTCCGTGATGTATTTCCGGAAGATTTGCCGGGTATTCCGCCCGACAGACAAGTTGAGTTCCGTATTGATCTTGTTCCGGGTGCTACTCCTATTGCTAAAACTCCTTATCGTCTTGCTCCATCCGAAATGAAGGAGTTAATGAGTCAACTCCAAGAGTTACTTGACAAGGGTTTTATTCGCCCAAGTAGCTCACCATGGGGAGCTCCGATTCTGTTCGTTAAAAAGAAAGACGGTAGTATGCGGATGTGCATTGATTACCGTGAATTGAACAAAGTTACGGTGAAAAATGTATACCCTTTACCAAGAATTGATGATTTGTTTGATCAACTTCAAGGTGCGAGGTGGTTTTCAAAGATTGATCTTCGTTCGGGCTATCATCAGTTGAAGGTTCGAGAAGAAGATATTCCTAAGACGGGTTTTAGGACTCGTTATGGACATTATGAGTTTACGGTTATGCCATTTGGTCTTACGAACGCGCCTGCGGTTTTCATGGATCTCATGAACCGTGTATGTAGACCGATGTTGGATAAATTCGTTATAGTGTTCATCGATGATATCCTTATCTATTCTAAGAGTAAGGAAGAGCATGAATTACATCTTCGAGAAATTCTTGAAACGTTGAGAAAAGAAAGATTATATGCTAAGTTCTCAAAGTGCGAGTTCTGGTTGCAAGAAGTTCAGTTCCTTGGTCATGTTATTAATCCCGATGGTATTAAAGTTGATCCGTCAAAAGTTGAAGCCGTGATGAATTGGCAAGCGCCGAGAAACGTTGGTGAAATTTGAAGTTTTCTAGGACTCGCGGGTTATTATAGACGGTTTATTCAAGACTTCTCCAAAATCTCATCCTCGTTAACCGAACTCACCAAGAAGAATGTTCCTTTTGTGTGGGGCGAGAAGCAAGAAGAAGCCTTCCGTACTTTACGAAAGAGGTTGTGTGAAGCTCCGATCTTAGTGTTACCGGAGGGAAGCGAAGACATGGTGGTCTATAGCGATGCATCTTATTCCGGTCTTGGATGTGTTCTTATGCAAAGGGGTAAAGTGATTGCTTACGCTTCAAGACAACTAAAGAAGCACGAAGAGAAATATCCGACCCATGATCTTGAATTTGCGGCCGTAGTCTTTGCCTTGAAGATTTGGAGGCATTATCTATATGGTGTGAAGTTCATAATTTACACCGACCATAGAAGTCTTCAGTATTTCCTTGATAAGAAAGATCCGAATATGAGGCAACGTAGGTGGTTAGACTTGTTGAAGGATTATGATTGTGAAATTCGCTACCATCCGGGTAAGGCGAATGTTGTAGCGGATGCTCTAAGTGGTCAGGGCCGAAGTGATGTTATGCGGATTCATTCCTTGAAAATGATTGTCACCTCTGATCTTTTCGAGAGAATTAAGTTAGCTCAGGAGGAAGCGTTAAAAGAAGAGAATCAAGAGAAAGAACGTATCACTTCTCACATTCCTCATCTCGAGGAAGATAGTAGAGGGATTAAGACACGGTATGGGAGAGTTTACATTCCTTTTCGAAGCGATATTAAAGAATTACTCATGGAAGAAGCTCATAAATCAAAGTATTCTATTCATCCGGGAGCTACGAAAATGTACCTTGATTTGAAAAGAAACTATTGGTGGCCGGGTATGAAAAGAGATTGCGTGAAGTATGTGGAAAGATGTTTAACTTGTTTGAAAGTGAAAGCCGAAACACCAAAAGCCATACGGAAAAGTCCAACCCTTAGACATTCCAGTTTGGAAGTGGGAGAAGATTACTATGGACTTCATCACGAAATTGCCAAAGACGAAAAAGAAGAATGATACCATTTAGGTAGTAGTCGATCGTTTGACTAAGAGTGCGCATTTTATTCCAATTAGGGAGAATATGCCTGTTCATAAGTTAGCGAAGGTTTATGTTAATGAGATAGTCGCGCGTCACGAGGTACCTATATCTATAGTCTCCGATAGAGACAGGCGTTTCACTTCAAATTTTTGGCAAGATTTCCAAGAAAAGTTAGGTACGAAACTTCATATGAGCACGACTTTTCATCCTCAAACCGATGGGAAAAGTGAGAGGACGATTCAAACACTAGAAGATATGCTTCGAGCTTGCATGATCGACTTTGGAGGAAATTGGGACGACCATTTACCCCTAGTTGAATTCGCCTACAATAATAGTTATCATGCTAGTATAGGCATGCCACCCTATGAGATGCTCTATGGAAGAAAGTGTAGGACGCCCGTATGTTGGGAAGAAGTGGGAAGGAGAGAATTGGCTAGCACGGATATAGTGTTGGCAACGACAGAAAAGGTCGAGATGATTCGAGCAAGACTTAAGGCGGCACAAGATAGGTGTAAAAGTTATGCCGATAATCGAAGAAGGCCAATAGAATTCGAGGTAGGTGATATGGTTATGCTAAAAGTTTCTCCATGGAAGGGTGTTTTTAGGTTTAAAAACAAAGGGAAATTAAGTCCGCGGTTTATAGGGCCGTTTAAAATCTTGAAACGTGTTGGCGAGGTGGCTTATGTGTTGGAATTGCCCGAAGAAATGAGAGGTATTCATAATACCTTCCACGTGTCGTACTTGAGGAAATGTTTAGCGGATGAGGCTAGTGTGGTCACTTTAGATGATATAGAAAATTGATCCGGAATTAATTTCACAAAAGGATGAACCGGAAGCGATCTTAGGAAGGAAAGTGAGGCAACTTCGAAACAAAGAAATTCCGTTAGTGAAGGTGCAATGGAGACATCGTAAAGGTACAAGCATTAGATGGGAACTAGAGGAGAAGATGAGGAAGGAGTATCCTCATTTATTCCAAGCGTAGATTTCGAGGACGAAATCTTATTTTAAGGAGGGGAGAATTGTTACACCCGTATCCCGATAAGGTACTAGTTATGTAAATATTATATGTTGTATATTATGAGTCTTATGATATTAGTTAACTAAATAGATAAATGTGAGGGCAATATAGAAAGAATGAAACTAGAAGGGTTAAGATTGCCAAGTGGGCAAAGTTCATTAATTATATAACTATGCCTAGATAATTTTAGAAATGTCCAGGACATTCTTTGGTATTACCTTGTGAAGATCGGTCATAAGAGGAAGAAAGGAGGGAAGCTCCATTTTTATTATTCAAGCCATTCCCATCATCATTTAGTATTTCCAAGCATCTAAGAAGCATTAATTTACATTTCCCATCAAGTAAGTGTTCTTCCCCAAATTGTGAATTAGGGTTCATGTTTGATCATAATGATCAAGTGTTGATAATTTTATGATTAGCTAGTTAATTAGTTTCTAATTTGAGATGATTGTGTTATAGGAAGAAAATAAGAAGTGGGGAAGCTATTGTTAGTGTGATTGAGCTTAAGAATTAAGGTAAGTACATTGGTTATAGCATGTCTTTGTTAGCTTTATCATATTGTGGTATGATAATGGTTTATGTGTTAGCTTTATCATGTTTGTTTACATGATAATGGTGAAGGATAGGGTATAGGGTGCGTTAGCTAGTATGGATCCATTCTAGGCGTAGCTTAGTTAGTCATTGGGCTAACTATGGGATGAGGTTCAACCTTATGGGTTGATCGTGTTTAGGCCGACTATGTTGGCGTGAGGTAAGTGCCCCTATATCGCTAGCTTAACTAGTGGTTAGACTAGTTATGGTTATATATGATGTTTAGCTTGTTATGCCATGTACTTACTAAGCGTTTCGCTTACGTGTTTAGTTGTGATGTTTTCTTGATAGGTATCGAAGGATCGAGCAAAGGTAAGGATAAAGTGTAAGAGTTTATGTAGTAGAAGACCGTTCTCTTTTGGACCAAGCATATTGAGGTTGGAAGCCCCCAAGTATTCTTTTGTGTCGTGGGTACACTTCTTTCATATGGTCATTTTGTTAGTTCACGGTCTTGTGTTTATATGGAGTCTAAAGTAGAACTTGTATGGTTTAAGTATGCATTAAGGGGTGTTTGGTATAAGCCTATTTCTACCCATTTTGAGATGATAACGGGTCATGTATGTATGAAATGCTTTTGATATGCCAAGTTGGTGGTTATGGTAAAGTTATTTGTGATTGGTTGTAGTATAAATGGTTTGATAGTGTAATGGGTCATTTGAGTATTTTGTGTATAATCTGCCCAATTTTGAGATACCATTACGGGTGGTCTAACGGATGATGTTTTTGCATGAAATTAAGTTTAGAGTCATATTAAAGGATTCTGGAAAGTTTCGTCAAGTTTCGAGTTCGGGAGGTCGGGTTTCCAGCCGAGGCTGTTGATTGTGCATATTTTGATCAGTAGGGTCTGTCCAGGATTTCTGTGGTGCAGGGTAGATACGGCGCATCTCCTATGAGATACGGCGTATCAGGTGATGCGGCGCATCTCCTGTTGGGATGCGGCGCAACGTAGCCATTTCTTGTAAATTTCGGTCTCAGTGGGTCGATGCGGCGTATCTAAGTTAATAGATGCGGCGTATCATAGGTTTAGGATAATACGGCGTATCACTTCAGATTGATACGGCGTATTGTCTCTCAGCTTTGATGCGGCGTATCCTTAAAAAGGATGCGGCGTATCTAGGTCACAGAAGGGTTGTCTGATTGTTTTAGAAAATGTTGTGTGAAATGTTTTGAAGGGTCTTCGATTCCATGTTTTTTGCAAGCATGTTTAGAAGGTCAAATGTCATACGTTCTGGTCATTAATTAAAGAAATTGTATGAGTCTGTTTCAGTTATTCGTTTCCGCGTATAAAGTCAGCATTTCTGGTAATAGTGGTCACGGGGCGTTACAGAAGGGCCTTTATATAGTAACTAATATTGTGCCCCTAGTGGGCTGTGGAGTGAGCTGACAGTGGGGAAAGCCCCGACCCACTCCACAAATATAAATACGACTAATACTATTAATACTAATACTAATATTACTAAGCTAATATTACTGATAATCCTACGAGCTATGATGTGCTAATAAGTACTCGGGGTGACCGAGTCTTCAGCTGAATATTCATATTCCTAACAATCTCCCCCTAAGGGAGGTCACCCCAGAAGTAATGTTCTGAATTTCAGCACTTCTTCCTTGGATCTTGACTTCATAGCTCGTAACCATTGATTCTTCAATTTCATAGATCGTTGTGCAAACATCCGTGATCTTCAGATGACTTCTCTTTTGTCTTGGATGAACTTTGAGTAATCTTTGAAAGTATCATCCCACTTGAGTCTCCAAGTCATCTTTCAGTAGTAGGTCTCCATGTGATGAAATATACTTAGAGCCGACATGCTCACACTAATCAGGGTCATGATCTTCAGCATCAGAGTTAGCAGAAGCTGTGTTGAAGGTCTTTTGGTTGATCATGACTTTGTTGAATTATAGTGATGATGTAGTGTGAACATGTGGTAATGGATTGGCATCTTTTCTGCAACCAGCTACAACAGCAACCAGCTACAGCATTCCTCAGCTACAATCGCCAGAAGTTCCTGCATACGACAGTTAGCAACAAATCGACCGGTACTTACAGGTTCGGACTTCGAGATTGTTAACAGCATAGTGTGAAAACTCTCTCTAATCCTTACCAAGACCGTTCCTAATTGAAAACCTACAGAGGGCTTTTTAAGATCGAACCGTAGCACATCAACGATTAGGCGAGTCGCTGGAGATCACTCCACGACTGTAGACCGTTAGAAACCACCGTGACCACTAAGCGTAATCCATTTAGAATTACCGAAGTGACCTGCTTTCAGGGCTGCTTGATGTTGACCCTGGCAGGAATTTCCATTCAATCATTGAGAATTACATTTGTAAATTCCCTCATAAATGTTCTGGCAGATTGCTAAGATCTGCGTAGGACTCTTAAGATTACAACTGGTGACCTTAATGTTGAACACCCAGTGTAGAAATAATTCGTGTCCCTATGAGATCTTATTATGCATCTCGTGGCTCTAGACTCAATTGTGCGTTTTGATTTGGTGATCGGAGGCTGGAGAGGACTGCCACCTTTTCAATATCATCTAACTCGGAGTGAGAGAGACGATAGAAATGTATTGTTCTCCGTGACAAGTGAAACAAGATTCCTTTGAGGGACCTTGAGTGGCTAGGGAGGGTTGTGCAGCGTATCACTGGGTCCATGATACTTTGTCTTCAATGCCAGCAATCAACTAAGTGATTCAGACAGCATATGTATTGACCCGGTTTCTGCCTAAGTTATAAGGAGGGCTATTTCTTTTCACCCTTTATCTTTACAATTCTTTTTCATTCTTCAACCCCTTCAGTGCTTACCGAGACTTCATAACTAACACCTTGTTGGGTTTATTCCAGTGTTAGCTCCATCTCAGTCGGCACTCTTCCCTTATACACATTTCTCCTTTTTAATCATACCTAAGGACTTCTACACTAACTAGTGGATTGTCTCTGGGTAGATCCCTCCGGCTCTGGCGGGATCGTGGGAACTTGAACCTAACCTAACCATCCTTATAACTCCATGCGTTAATTAAAATGGCCGGTCTTTAGTATTCATCCACGATTGCCAAACCAAATCTTTGAAAAATCTCTCAAAGTGTTCATGATTCTGAAACATATTTTTGCAAACACTTGAGAGTTTTATATTTTTCAAATGCTCCCCCTCAACATGTGCTTGAGTGATAGTTTTATAAATTTGCACATGTTAGGTAGAGCTCACACTTTTTGAATTGATCCACTTTCAGTGAACATGACCGATTCGAGACACGCTTACATCACTAGTTAGACTAGCTTGAAATTATTACCCGGCCTGGTCAAGTCCACAGAAAGTTTCTCAAAATGGTACACTCTACTCAGATTCATCTTTTTCGAGACACGCTTACATCACTGGTTAGACCAGCTTGAAATTATTACCCGGCCAAGACGAATCCTTTCGATTGATGACAGTTCAAGTTTCGTCAATTCATTGGTTAATTCTGAGTCACGGTCACATGAGATGCCAAATCCTTTGCTCCCCCTCAATAAGTGCATTGACGTACAACTGAGCACTTATGGGAGAGTTTACTTCCTCATCCAAAACATTTTGCTCCCCCTCAATATGTGCCTTGATATAAAAAATGGTTTAGCACATACGGGAGAGCTTACATTTACTTCCAAATCATCACATTTTATCAGAATTTCATATTTAAATCACATTCTCTCCCCCGATCAAAAATTTCAAACCATTTGAGATTTGTGATCCCAATTGATTTAAATACGTTTAGAAAATTTGGGAGAAAATGTGGTCAGGTTTAAATGTATTCTGATTTAGGAGCATACTATGCTCCCCCTTATACCACGAGAGAGTGTCACTGCTGATGTTGCACAAATTTGGCAAGGTGTCAGAAATTTGAACAAGTACTCTCCCCCTTAATTAATGACCCGTTTTCTATTAAAAGAGCTGTAGTCATTCAATTAAGCGACGAGTATTTGTGAAAATTTTACTTCAATTTACCACCTTGTGTAACATCAAGACTCTCTTGAAGAATCAAACAAGATAAAGAGTCTGATGAAAAGAAGAATTCTCTTCTTATATACGAAGTGATGCACTGAAACGTACATCAAGTCGGTGAAACATGGATATAAAGTAATCCATGCCCAGGTGAACATCACCCAGTTGGAGGAACAGCCGTCCTTTTGGCAACGTGCTTTCCCAGTGTGTATCACGGGTTGCAGTATGAAGTAACTGCAAGCCATTAAGACATGTTTTAACTGATTAGTATAACTTCTGCTCGAGCTTCATTTAAAGATCCGTGTCATTGTTGAATGACATTTCTAGATCCGTAAATGTTATCGATAAACAGAAGACATGCCTAGGTAGGACTATTTTTGGTATTTTCTGATTTTTCTATTTTTATGGTTTTTATAGGTTTTATATTTTTTTATTTTCTTTTTTATTTAAGATATATACAACTATGTACAAGGATATAAGAAGACAATCCTTTACTCCTCCTTTTCTTCCTGAAGAAACTTGAGGGTTTCAGGTGTCATGCTCTTCATGCCAAGGCGTGGGAGAATAAACTGAAACCTTTCTCTTGGGAGGGCCTTGGTGAAGATGTCAGCTAACTGAAACTCTGTCCTCATGAAGTATAGTTCCACAATTCCTTTTTCCACCTGTTCCCTGATGAAGTGATGCCTGATGTCGATGTGTTTTGACCTGGAGTGCTGAACATTGTTACAACAAAGAGCAATGGCGCTTTTGTTGTCACAATATAGGGGAATTTTGTTGTATGAGAATCCATAGTCTGAAAGTTGTGATCGCATCCAAAGGATTTGTGCACAGCAAGCAGACATGGCAATGTACTCAGCTTCAGTAGATGATATGGAAGTACTCATCTGCTTCTTAGAAGACCAACTAACCAACTTTTCCCCTAAAAACTGAGCTCCTTCTGAAGTACTGCGACAAGTGTCTTGACATCCCGCATGATCAGCATCCGCATAAGCAGTTAACTCCATTGCTGTGTCCTTAGGATACCAGAGACCCATATGAACTGTGCCTTGAAGATATCGGAAGATCCTTTTCACTGCTTCAACATGCTTCTTGGTTGGCCTGGATTGATACCGAGCACACATACACACAGCAAACAGAAGATCTGGTCTGCTAGCCGTGATGTACATCAAAGATCCAATCATGCTTCGATACTTTGTTATATCCACTGGAATCCCTGAAGGATCTTCATCCAGCTTTGTTCTATCAACCATGGGAGTGTCAACAGGTTCACTTGAATTGAATCCAAACTTTTTCAAGATCTCGTTGGCGTATTTGGATTGATTAATGAATATGCCTCCGGGACTTTGAGAAACTTGTAATCCTAAGAAGAATGACATTTGTCCCATCATGGACATTTGGAACTTGGAATTCATCTCCTTTGAAAAACTATCACATTCACTAGGATCTGTTGAAGCAAAGATGATATCATCTACATAAATCTGAACTAGTAGTAGATGGTTTCTTGACTTCCTGGTGAATAGTGTGGGATCAACAACACCCTTGGAGAATCCGTTCACTAGGAGGAACTTGGACAATGTATCGTACCATGCCCTTGGCGCCTGTTTTAACCTATAAAGAGCCTTCTTCAAGCGGTAAACATGAGTAGGATGTTCAGCATCCACGAATCCTTCGGGTTGACTCACATAAACTTCTTCCTTTAAGTCACCATTCAAGAATGCCGTTTTGACATCCATCTGGTAGACTATCATATTTCGACTAGCAGCATTTGCCAGGAAGATTCTTATAGCTTCAATTCTAGCAACCGGAGCAAACGATTCTTCAAAATCAATGCCCTCTTCTTGTCTGAATCCTTTTGCAACTAGCCGTGCCTTGTTCTTTAACACATCACCATACTCATCAAGCTTCACTTTGAAGATCCACTTTAAAGCAATGATCATTGCAAGCTCTGGAGGAGGCACTAATTCCCACACCTCCAGTCGATCAAATTCATGAATTTCATCCTGCATAGCCTCGTACCAGCAATCTTTAGTCATTGCTTCTTTGGCATCTTTTGGTTCGACTTTGGACAGTACAGAATTGAAAAAGCACCAAAGTGCATCAGTGGCTAGTTGGTTACGTGTGGATACAGGACGTGAGGGATTGCCTATGATGTTGTCGATTGGATGATCACTGGTCCATTTTCTGAGATGGTCGTGAGGTTGAGGGTTTTGAACAGATGTAGCAGTGCTGTATTCTTCAAGAGAGGATGTGTCTGATGAATGTTCAGGAGCAAAAATGTTTTCAAAAGGAACCTCATCAACAGGAGCAAAAGGGTTAACTTCCAAAGAATGGTTATCTGAAGATTCTTGTATTACTGGAGAAGATTGAGTATTTGATGATGAAGGCGATTGACTGGCAGCTGGAGCATTAATACTGACTGATACGGAAGCTGTTGGGTCTTCCGAGCCTTGCGGGGCTTGAACCTCAGCCATAGGAAGTACCGCTGGTTCACTTGGGATGGTTCCATTCGTTGGCTCAAAGTATTCATCAAACATAGGATCAAATAACTTCTTCAACTCCTCACATGTAGGTGGCACATAAGAATATGCAGGCGTGGAATTCTGTACAAGACCTGAACTAATGGGTCCAGGTGACAAAAGTTTAAGATCGGGTCCAGAACTAATTTGTCCTGAAGCAGGTTGCTCACTCAGCTCATCGAACGTAACATGAATGGTTTCCATGATTTTACGGGTTCTCTTATTGTAGATTCTATACCCTTTACTGTCTGGTGCGTACCCAACAAAAATCCCTACATCTGCTTTAGCTCTTAACTTTCCCAAGTCTTGACTATCGTTAGTCGGATAGCAAAGTGCGCCAAACACTCGGAGAAAGGAAAGATCTGGTTTCTTGTTATGAATTAACTCGAAGGGAGTCTTTTCATGAACAGGATGAATTAGAGATCGGTTTTGAGTGTAACATGCTGTTGCAATAGCCTCTGCCCAGAGAAACATCGGTGCCTTTGAAAATATAAGCATGGTTCTTGCAGCTTCCACCAGAGTACGGTTCCTTCGTTCAACAACTCCGTTCTGTTGAGGAGTGCGAGGGATACTTTTCTGATGCGTGATGCCAATACTTTCATAGAAATTACGGAGTTGTTGGTTAACAAACTCAGTACCATTATCAGTGCGGATGATTCTGACAGTTTTATCGAGCCTTACTTGCAGCTGTTTTATCAGTTTAATGATAACCTCTGGAGTTTCATCCTTGGTTCTCAAGAACTTTACCCATGTGAACCGAGAATAATCATCTACTATCACCAGAACATACTTTTTACCATTTATGGTTTGTATTCTCATTGGACTGCACAAGTCCATGTGGAGGGTATGAAGAACTTCCAAGTTGGTGTTAATGGTTTTGGGCTTGTGGGTTTGTTTCTTGCTTTTGCCCAGTTGACATGCAGAGCAGAGATGATCTTTCTCATATTTTAGTCTAGGCATCCCTCTAACAAGATCTTTGCGGGAAAGATTATTAATGGTACCGAAGTTCAAGTGGTTCAAACGACGATGCCACAGCCATGATTTTGTTTTAGAGGCTTTAGAAAGCAAGCATATAGGAGAGGACTTCAACATCTCTTCAATCGATATGGTGTATAGATTGGTGCCCCGACTGCCCTTGAGGAGATCTATACCATCCAATTCTCTGACGAAACATGTATGTTTTCTGAAAGCTACTTCCAGATCTGAATCACAAAATTGGCCCACAGAAAACAGATTGTGCCCTAATCCTTCCACATAATATACCCTTGAGATTACACTGTCACCGAACACATAATCTCCATAACCCATAATTGCACCAAAGTGGTCGTTCCCAAACCTAACTGTCCCGATAAACTTTTTCACGAAGTTCTTGAGCCGCGAGCGATCCCCAGTCATATGTTTTGAGCAGCCTGAGTCCAAATACCACAGGACTATTTGTACGACCTGCATTTGAAACCAGACAACAATGGATAACTGAAAAATGTGGATCCCCACGTGCAATTGGGGTCCGTTTGGTCAGCACACACATATTCTGGAACCACAGATTTCACAGATGCTACTGTCTTCACTGAGGAGACAGTACTAGAGGCAGGACAAGACCTAGATGGAAGGCATTGTGACACTAAAGGAAAGATTCTACCAGTTGGTCTCCATTCCTTAACCTTCACAATTTTATGCTTATTCATTTTAGGAAATATGCACTGTTTTCCTAAATTGAATTTCCTTCCAGTGGGTCTCCATTGATAGCCTACGCTAGCAAATGTTTTTCCTGTTGCTTTCCAAACTTTCTTGCATGCTTCAGTTATCCTAACATTCTTAACATGGGGTGATGCAGAAGACATCAAGAAAGACACAACACAATCATCATGATTAGCAGAAATTAAACAATTGTCGCATGTTTTACAGACAGCATTAGAATTCGAATTAATTACAGTACTTTTGATACTAGAATCAACACGATTCATCCTACTCATTGCAAACTTATTGGTCCTAGGTTGGGCTTCTACTTTCTTCAAGTGATCATTCTTAGCTGGCGCAGTCCTATCCTTTCTTGCATTTCCTCTAGACCTTGACTCGCTAGCATGGGTGTCACTTTTTACTCCTGTAGAAGCATCGAAGGGAACATTAGTTTGTTTTTCTGTCACATGCCTTCCTGATAATGATGTGTTGGGTTCTGATGTTTTAAGTGGTAGATCAAATGCTACATGCTTGTTCTTAACAGTGGATGATGATGCAACAAGTTTATCTCTATGGCTGTTAAACTTAGGAACTGAGCCTATGGCATATTCTAAGTTTTCCTGAATCCTTTTCGTGAGATTACAAGCATAAACAACAGCCCTATCAAGTGGCTTATCAGTTCTATCCTCTTCAACTACCTCACGAAGTGTGTCAAGGCCCTCTCTAAGATGATCGAGATATGTTTGATGGGCAAAGCTGTTATTTCTAAGGTTAAATGGAATACGCCCAACATCAACATCATACTTTTTACTAGCAGCAGCCTTTGGTGCATCACAATTACAAGTGGTGCATGGCATTTTACCTTTCACCTGAGCCTTAAGATTCTCAATTTCATTTGTCAAAGAGGTTATTTGATCATTGTGATTGCTTCTTGTAACTTTTATAGAATCATATAACTCTTTGAAATGTTGTTTGACCTTAGAATTTTCTTCTCGATAACACTCATTTTCATGATGCAACTTATTTATGGTGTTTTGATATTGAAAATTCTGAGAATCTGAAGAAGAATGTTTATTGGTGCCATACACATCACACTTGTTGGATTTCAATTGGGCAATATGGGCCCTCAGCAGTCGAATCGTGTTCGTGTGAGCTTGAATTTTTTCATCTCGTTTGCTTAATTCAAAATAAGTATCAAATTCAGGAGCATCCAAGGATGTCTTGTCATTTGATATTTTGTGTTTTTCATTTAACTGTTGATGTTTCATTTGCAAATTTATATAATCAACTTCAAGTTTTGAAAAACGTTTAACCATATTATCATTGATGAAGCGAAAAGTGTACCGCTTTTAGGGGGTCATTTAAGCCCTAAATCGTATTTATTTGATCAAATATTGCCCTAAATCGTTCCTTTTGTCATTTTAGGTACTTTGGAGAAGAAATCTGGAAAAAGAAGCATTTTGGACGTTTTTGGAGCATAAAAGTGAAGAAAACGACAAAGTCTCAAAAATCTGCTGGAAAAGTACCTGTGACGGCGTCAAGCCCTAGTGTGACGCCGTCAACCCTTGATAAGCCAGAGAGGATTTTGGAAGATTAAAGGGGGACGGCGTCAAGAAGGCCGTCAACCCTTGATAAGCCAGAGAGGATTTTGGAAGATTAAAGGGGGACGGCGTCAAGAAGGCCATCAAGAAACCCTCACCGCGGCGAGGTGACGGCGTCAGCTCTATAACGTGACGCCGTCAGATCTGATTTTCTATATATATTCTCATAATTTTTAGTCATTAGTGTGCAACTTTGTGAGGAGAAACCCTAAGACGATTTTTCTGCCATTTTTAAGGGTTTTATACCCTTGGATCTCCCATGTTCAATTGAAGATAAGTAATCAATTAATCATTCAATATGTCTATGTGTTGTTTGATTATATCTTGTTCTTGTCTTTTATTTAACATGCTAGGCTAGATTTATCTTGTGTTTGCTTAGATCTAATGAAACCTAACTATTGATTATTGGTTGTTGGTGTGTTATTAATTGTATTGGATGATTGTTTATCGATGTTAGGCTTAAGAAAACTGGCTAACCTCCTATACGGTGACTTGATTGAACGTCTTAAGAAACATGGACCAATGCGTACTAAGGTTATTATGGTTGTATTTAATGCATGAGCGAATTCTAGTGATCCCATGTAAGGAGCTTCTTAGCCGGCTCGACATAGGAGTGAAGTAGGAGCTTATAGAGTTGGGGAAGTACGTACGCCACCCCACGATTGGTATTAAGGAATACACCCGTCATCCACGCAATTAATACACACTAATCAACCGGTAAAAGATAGTTAGGGAGTAAGGAAATCTAAGTAAACACATTTCTCTCCATATAAGTTCCACAACCTTTTTATTTTCAGTTATTTTATTTTATTTGCAATTGTAGTTATTTGGGTTAGTTGACTAGCAACTAATTCCGCCCACTCCTTCAAACCCGAGATTTTACTTGCTTTTTAAAAAATATAAAAAATACAAAAAAGAATCTTCCCTCACCCTTAGACCTATTAAAGTAGTTTTTCAATCCTAACGACACTATTCCCCTAGAGAACGATCAATCCCCCGGTACTTGCCACTACACTATACTACATCGGTCAGGTACACTGCCTGGTGGGGATTGCAAGCCTCTTGAGATCCCTCGAGAGGTAAAACCTGTTGTAAGGTCGCAAAACCACGCATCAAGTTTTTGGCGCCGCTGCCGGGGAATAGTTATTGTTTAGGTTGAATTTTTATTTTATTAGGTCTACTCACAAAATTTCTTTCTAGTGAGATTTTTATTTTATTTTTCTAGGTTTTTCTTTAGTCTATCTATTTTTCTTTGTGTTTTTGTTTGTAATTTCCATTGACTCTTCCGTTCACCATTATGGAGAACGCGAATCCACCATACTACCAACCACGTAATTCACCCACTCCATATGACATCTTGATGTTTAAACAACATAAAGATGAACCTCTCTATGATGCATGGACTCGTTTTAAATATTTACTCCAAAAAGTCCCTCATCATAACTTCGATTTATGGTCCCTAACTCAAATCTTTTACGATCGTGTCGACCGACATGCCCAAAGGGACATTTACTATTTTGCCGGCATGGATCTTAGGAAATTAAGTGCTAAAGAAGCATGGGAAGCTATTGAGAATTTTTCCCAATATTATTATATAGTAGACAACCCAACAAACATTAATACAAGTCAATTGACCACAAATTTCAAGGATCATGAAACAAGTTTGTTTGGGGATGAGGGCAGAGTTGAGCCACCTAGCTGCATGTCATGGTTAGGCACTACCATGATCCGTGCTGAATACACTTATAAATAAATGCAGACAGCGGATACGCGTGAATAATTACAAATTACCCCTTTGTGAAAAAGGATACTTGCAAAAACTCACGTTCGTGTGTAGTGTGAAGACAGGTACGTAATTACCCGAATCGTTTCCCAACGAGGTGTGAATGGGCAAACTGTGAAAAGCTTTGGATTAAAGTGACAGATGTGATTGGATATTTTGGATTTTGCTTTTTTTTTTAATAATTCTAAATAACAAATTAAAAACAGATATACACAAGAAAATTTAAACGCGAATTAATTAAATTACAAACGCGTAACGGGAAATCTAAAATGGGACAAAAACTGAAATATATGAAATTTAGAACCTAAAAATGTAAAATGACTTAAAACTTATTTAAAAACTTAAATTATATTTTTTTTTTATACTTTTTATTTAATTATTATTAATTATTTATTTATTTAATTACTTATTAAACTATTTAAATTTATAAAAAATACTAAATGAACAAAGAAAAATCTAAAACTTTTTATATAAATATTATTAAGTAAATAGAAGCTAAGAAAATTATAAAAATGAAAATTACTTAATTAAAATTTAAAAAGATAAATTCTATTAAATAGAAGCTATCACTATTTTTCTATTTTTGTTTTTCTTAAGGTCTAAAAATATAATTATATTTTTCCTGGATTAAAAATGACAAAAGAAAATTATGAAAATTAGATTTATATTTTTCTGATTATTATTTTATTTATTATGATTTAATTACTATTAGAAACTAATTGAAAATATTAAAAATATCAAATGACTTAGGAAAAATCTGAAAAATTCAGGATAAGTCTAAATTAATATTTAAAAGCTATGAAAAATAAAAGCAGAAGTTAAATGAGCCTAAATAAGCAGTTGGACAGATAAGCAGTTGAGTCAATAAGCTAAAAATAAGCTAATAAGCACAAAAGCCTACCAAATGCTCAAGACAAGTTTAATACACTACTAGAAGCACAAAACAACTAGAAAACACAAATAAGCACAAGTAAATAGCAAGATAAGCAGATAAGCAGTAGCAAGGCTTCAGCAGAAACTCAGAAAATTGGCCAACTTTCAAGGCAATTTAAGCAGTTCAAATAAGCTCTGAGATGCAAACTAATGGGGGCAAAAGTGAGCTTGTAGTATGAGCTTTCCAGAAAACCAAAAAGCATGGCCATAGCTTATGTGGATAAGCCACAAAGGAGGTAAGTTCAGCTGCTTCAGCAATCAGTGTACACTGATTCTGCTGATGCAGAGTTGTGCAGATGAGCACAAGCCAAAGGGCTTCAAACCAACTTTTGTAACTACTCAAAATCGATCACAAGGGACTCAGAAAAGCCAAGAACAAGGACAAAATGAGCTTGTGGCTATAAATGGCTCATTTAGACTTATCACAGCCTAAAATCAACACAAAGAACCAAAAACTTGATTTTATACTTAAATAACTTATTAGAACTTGAAAACAGCTTATAATGGCTTATAAAAGCTAGATCAAAGTTGGAGAAATTGCAAATGTACAGTAACTACTTGTTTGACCTGTTTTGACTTCTTAAACCAAACAGCCCTTTATAGGGTCTGTTGGGATTTTTGACCAACAAAGACCTATAAAACTTATAATAACTGAATTCTAAGGTTCCACTAACTTATTTATACTATTTAACAACTTTTAAAGCAAAATTAAGCAGTGAGTAAAGCTATGCTATGTTTGTCTACTTTTGGACTTTTTTGGTGATTTTAAGGAAAATAAAGACTGAGCTAATTAAAACTTTTTTAACTGATGAAATTAACTTATAAACTAATAATAAGCAAAAACTAATAACAATAAGCTATAAATAAGCAGATTAATAGTAAATTGCAAAATTAAGCCTAGAATTCAAAAAGGCTTACAACTGATTTGCTATGGTACTGAGGAACCAAGAACTAGAACCACTCTAGCTTGTCAGAAACAAGCTAGAAAACCCAGAAAATCCTCCTGAATAGCTTGTTTCACCCAGAATAGCTTATTAGCTCCTCAGTTGACTTTCATTGACTTTTTCTTCTTTCTTGAATTAGAGCAGGATTAAACTAACATAAGCTCACAGTAAGCTATAATTAGCTTATATAAGCTTATGTAAACAGATAATAAGCTTTTCCAAACAACATTTAACTTAATACGAATTAAAGTAAAGCTTGAAATTGTAAAGTAACTGAAATTAAATGCAAGATGTATTAAAATGAGATCAAAATGACTGTAAATGACTTATATTGATGACTGGAAATGAAAATTACAATAAAGAAAGACAATTAAGTAAAGACGATTTAAATAAAAATTAACTACTCTCTTATTTCCTATTACATTGATCTATATATACTAAATTATGCTGGGAAACCCTTAGCCGACATCCTTGAACTCTTCTGCACCCTTGGATTGCTTCCAATTGATCTGAGCCACTCAAACTGATTTTGGCGCCAAAAGTGGTAGTAGTGGATTCGAGCAGGTTTTAGCATTTAATGCGTTTTGTGGAGGTGGAGAAGAAGCATTTAATGCTCCTTGTTTTGTTAGGTAAGTGGGATAGGAGGGGCGGTTTTGCAGAGAACTATGGGCGATGGTGGTTTTGGCGGCAAGTGGGGAAGAAGACGGGTCAAACATTAGTTTGACCCTGGGTTTAAATAAAGGATTGGGTCGGGTTGTTTTAATGAAAGGGAGTTGGGCTGGTGGGCTTGGGTTATTATTTGGGTTGGGTTGGGTAGTAATAAGGGATGGGTTTATTAATATAAAGGTCCGGTTGGTTAGTAGTTAAATCACAAGGACCATACTTGTAATTTCTGAATTGTTGAAGGACTGAAATTGTAATTTTACCAAAGTTATCAAAAGGGTTTATTTTGCCAATTATAAATAGCACAAGGGTAATATTTGATAAATTCCAATTTTTAAATACCCGAGGACTAGATTTGCCAATTTTGAAACTTGAGGGGTAAAAGTTGTCATTTTTAGAAAACTTTCATCCAGGGATTAAAAGTGAATATGTTTGATATCCCAAGGACTAAAGTTGACTTTTCTTTCATTTTAAACCTTCAGGGACTAAATCTGCCAATTTGTGAAACTTCAGGGACTGAAAGTGACAATTATGCAAACTTTGTTCGTTTTTTACTTGTTTTCAATCTTTTTGTTCCTGAGTCATATAAAAACACATTTTATGATATTTTCAGTATTTTGAAGCATATCTGCATGTTTTTAAATGTTTTTGCAGATAAAATGTGACAGAAATGATGAGTATTTAGACACTCATCAATCCCCCACACTAAACTATTGCTAGTCCCTAGCAATCTTTTATGAAGTTTTAATGGATTTTTCTCTTTACCAAAAGCCATTACTTCTGGAGTAGCCAATGTTTTAGTATGTGATACTTTGGTACAATGATAACCAAATGATTTTGAGCAAACCATCAGCTGTCAACGGTTTTGACTTGTCTTTACCAAAAGCCGTTTGCTTCTGGAGTAGCCAACTCTTAGATAAATTACAACTATTATCTTTGGTGAGCTGATTACCAATCATGGTTTTCTACTGCCTTTACCACAAGCCATAACCTTGCGGGCTGGCCAACTCTTCACTTATAAGGATATGGTGAGTCGAATACCATACAATTTTAGGCAAATTGTAAGCCATCAACGGATTTGAGACATCTTTACCAAGAGCCGTTTGCTCTCGGATTAGCCAATCCTTATGTGGGTTAGACATGGCGGACTGATAACTATTTATTGCGTTCTAAGTGAGAAATTTTTTTTAAAAATTTTGGCTAAAAATGGGGGTACTAGATGGTACATTTGATCAAATTCGCAAGAATTCCCCCCCACACTTAGAACTGAATATTGCCCTCAATATTCAAAGAACCGGTTGTTAAACCAACACTTAGAACGTGAAAGGGAAATACTAATAGCCATTATTTTATATACACACATTTTTTTTTTTTTTACATATATACAACATGTGGGGCATCTCCTCCACACTTGGGTGAGACATGGGTGAAAACCCATGTTTTACTACTGTTTTTATTAACCGAGTCGCTAGCTTGACTCGACCCCGAATTCATTGGTTCATGGGGAAGTAAGTGGAAGAAACCATCTCTAACGGACTTTCATTTAAGATGCTTGGATAACCAATTGAGCATAAGAAAGTTCCACACCGATGAGATAAATCCGGCATTTAAACCAATGTTAGATGGACAATGCCGGGGTCAAAGGTAATATCCTCACTCCCGAATGAGTGAAAGATAGGGGAAATCACCGGGTAGGTGAAGGGAAGAAGAGAGATCTGAACAGCAATTAAGATAAGAACTTCCTCCTCAAGAATTGCGTTTTCAAGTGGAGGAGGCAAGTCCTTAAACTTGATCTCCGGAAATTTATCAGTTTTCTCAACTGACTTGATTTCCTTTTTATGAAGTTCAACGGGAGGGAGAGGAGGAGAATTGTCCTGATTCAACAATTTCTCAAGAAGAAGAATATCTCCCTCCAGATCAATCTCAGCGTTATCAATTCCTTCAAGAAATGAATCACACTTGAGAAAAGCCTCGATCTCTTCCAAATTGGAATCACTTCCCTGAAACGGAGTGAGAGAAGGGGAAGAATCGGAAATGATAGGTAGAGAAGATGTGGTGGGATTACCACTCACAGAATTATGAAAATAATCAACACTTTCTTGAGAGTACTCCTTTGAAGCAACATCAATGACATCGATTCGGTTAACCGATGCAGAATTATAATTTGAGGAGTACCTCGAAGTTTGATCATGGTTAAAGGTAACAGCTTCCTTATCCACACGCAATGTGATCTCATGCTTAAATACATCAATAAGAGCATGGCCCGTTTTTAGGAATCCTCTTCCAAGAATGAGAGGAACCTTTTGATCTGCGTCGAATTCAACAACCACAAAGTCAGCTGGAAAATGGAACTTACCTACTTTCACAAACACATCCTCGGAAATGCCGTAAGGATGAGATATGGTTCGATCTGCAAGCTCAAGAGTCATGCAGGTAGGAGTAAGAGCCGGAAGAGAAAGTTTCTTCCATACTGAATGAGGCATCAGGTTGATGCTTGCACCAAGATCGGCCAAGGCATAGCATTCAACCATTCCCGGAAATACACAAGGTAGTAGAAACTTTCCAGGATCTCCAAGCTTCTCCGGAAGCTTTTTCAAGATAACCGCTGAGCAGTTCTCATTTAATGGAGTTTTAGCCATTTCAATCAGTTTTTCCTTGTTGCTCAATAAGTGTTTGATTGTTGATGCAAATTTGGGCATCAGAATGATAGCATCCGCAAAACTTATGTCAAAATGTAATTCTTTAAAGATTTGAAAGAATTTGTCCATTTGTTGACTAGCCTTCTCACGGAGCTTTTGCTCATTTAAGCACGATGGGTAAGGAATGTAAGGTTTGGATTTAGGGGCAATGACTTCAGGAGTCTTAACAGATTCAAAGACAACTCCTGGTTTGGATTTCTTTTTAGGGACACCCGGAGGATAGACATGGGCTGTACTTTGTGGGATTGGAATTTGCACTTTGTCTGTTGTATCCTCCGCCTCTTTTTCCATTTCAAACAACGGAGGAGGAATAGGACCAGAGGGTCCCTCATAAGCAGCACCACTCCGAGTGGTGATAGCTTTGACGAAAGTGGTATCTTCATCATCATCACTGTCATCAAGTACACTAACAGGAACAGCATTGAGCATCTCGGAATAATATCTGGCTGTTCTTTGCTCACTAAGTTTGGTTGACAAACTTTTAACCGTAAATCGTGATAGAGTAGGATCTATTCTTGACGGTTGAGGAGCAATTGTGGGTGTAGATTTTTGGATAACCGAAGGTTGGACGTATTTAGCACTTCCATTGTTAGTGGGAAGTAACGGGTCCTTTATCACCTTGAGTCCCTCATGAGCTTTACCACTATGTGTAGTGACAGCTTTGAGTTCACCCCTTGGGTTGACAACAGTGTTACTTGGGAGACCTCCCGAAGTAGAAGGTGGATTGAGATGGTCCATGAGACTGGCAAACATATTTTTAACTTCGCTTTGAGAATGATCGATTTTGTTTGAAAGCTCAGTTCCTTGCTTGTGTATTGAGGACTGAAATTCATTCTTCAAATTAGAGATTTGATTTTGCATTGCCTTCATATTGGTCTCATTAACCTTGATTTAGCTATCAAGTTCACTCGAGAGAGGTCTTTGGGAATTAGGAGCTGAATACTCTTGATTACCCCTTTGGGGTGGGTATTGATTGTTCGGGGCATGATATTGATTCTGCGTGTTTTGCCCTCTTTGCTGATTAGGATTAATCCTATTTGGATTGTTAGGAGGAGGAAATCCGGGTGGTCCATGCTGATTGCTAGCACGGTAATTTGTTTCCACTTGAGGATGGTATTGGCCACCTCCTTGATTGGAAGATCCGGCTAAAGCTTTGATTTTAAATGCATTGCCATCGGTGGCAGTACAATTATAATAAGCGTGAGGACCACCACAAGTAACACAAACTTCTACCTTTTTGATTTCAGCAGTGTGAGAAGTTTGCGGAGCGGACTCTTTCTTTTGGGTGGAGAAAACAAAAGCTTGAATAACCTTCGTGAGTTCAGCAAGCTGAGTATCAGTACTAGACTGACTCACGGGAGATGAAGTAGAAGGACCGGCACTAGCCTGGGAATTATATGGTCTGGCTCGTGTAGTGCGGACCTTTGACTTATTTTCAATAAGTGCAATGGCTTCCTTAGTGGATTTGCTCAGAAAATTACCTCCAGCTGAGGCATTAAGAGAATCTTGGTCAGATGGGTTTAACTCATTGTAGAAAGTGTCCATTTGCATCAAATCGGTGAAACCGTGATGAGGACATTTGCGGAGCAGTTCTTTGAAACGATCCCATGCCTCTCCAAATGGTTCATCAAACCTTTGAGAGAATTTCATGATTTCATTTTTCAGATACGCGGTTTTAGAAGGAGGAAAGAATTCATTCACGAATTTCTGAACCAAATCTTCCCATGTTGTTATCGATCGAGGGGGTTGTTTGTCAAGCCAAATCCGGGCTGCCCCATCGATGGAAAACGGGAAAAGAAGAAGTTTTATTGATTCCTCAGGGACACTTTTGCATTTGATGGTAGATGTGATTTTATTGAACCATCTAATGTGATCTTGAGGATCGTCCCTGTCAAAACCATAGAATTGCCGCTGGGTTACCAGGTTTATCAACCCAGTTTTAAGCTCAAAATTCTCAGCCACGATGGCTGGAACAACAATGGCATCTCTGTACCCATTGGTGGGAGCTTGGAGAAGCTCATTCATAGGACGGTCTTCAGCCATGATGATAGGGGTTTGGGGATCAGTCCGTATCTCGGGTACGACTGATGGAGCAGAACGTCTCCGACGTCTTCGAGGTATATTTCCAAGCTCACAGAAAGGGCTTGATGACCTAGAAGAACGAGTGCGCATGTACTTTTAGCAAAATTTTCAATTAAAATCAAGATCGAGAAAAAACACAAGTAAACTTAAACCAGCAATCAACAAGCGTACGGTAGCTCTTTAAAAGATAAACGCACAGAGTGGCGGAGAAGCAAAGGTGGGCAATTAATGCTCCTTAAAAACCCGCTTCTTTCAGTCCGACAATTTAATGTCAAACTATCCTTAAACCTCCGTTATAGTTTGTTTATCAATTAAAGGTGAGCCGATATTCGCAAGTGATACAAAGGCAAGTTTTAAATCTTTGGTTTGGGAACTTATTATGGTCGTACCCCCAGTTAGGTAGTACTCTGTCTTGGTTCTCGATGGTTAATTTTATTGTTTGTTATTTATTAAAGAAAACGGAAAATGTTTTTGGGTTTTTAATTTTTTATATGATAATAATAATAATAATATATATAGAAAAGAAAAGAAAAATATTTTTGGTATTTTATATTGTTTTTGGGAAATAGGAACTTCTTGGGAGAAGGGTCTCAAATCACTAATCGCTAAAACTTACACAACTGTCGCAGCACACCTCCCCGGCAGCGGCGCCAAAATTTGATCCGTGCTGAATACACTTATAAATAAATGCAGACAGCGGATACGCGTGAATAATTACAAATTACCCCTTTGTGAAAAAGGATACTTGCAAAAACTCACGTTCGTGTGTAGTGTGAAGACAAGTAAGTAATTACCCGAATCGTTTCCCAACGAGGTGTGAATGGGCAAACTGTGAAAAGCTTTGGATTAAAGTGACAGATGTGATTGGATATTTTGGATTTTGCTTTTTTTTAATAATTTTAAATAACAAATTAAAAACAGATATACACGAGAAAATTTAAACGCGAATTAATTAAATTACAAACGCGTAACGGGAAATCTAAAATGGGACAAAAACTGAAATATATGAAATTTAGAACCTAAAAATGTAAAATGACTTAAAACTTATTTAAAAACTTAAATTATATTTTTTTTATACTTTTTATTTAATTATTATTAATTATTTATTTATTTAATTACTTATTAAACTATTTAAATTTATAAAAAATACTAAATGAACAAAGAAAAATCTAAAACTTTTTATATAAATATTATTAAGTAAATAGAAGCTAAGAAAATTATAAAAATGATAAATTACTTAATTAAAATTTAAAAAGATAAATTCTATTAAATAGAAGCTATCACTATTTTTCTATTTTTGTTTTTCTTGAGGTCTAAAAATATAATTATATTTTTCCTGGATTAAAAATGACAAAAGAAAATTATGAAAATTAGATTTATATTTTTCTGATTACTCCCTCCGTCCCACTATAAGTGTCCACAATGGTATCTTTGCTTGTCCCATATTAAGTGTCCAGGGAATATTTTCAACCAATGAGAAGAGACTTTAGTGGGTAATAGTGATATTTGATTGGTGGAGAGTGTAGTTGGCCCTACTTTCCTAAAACTTTGTGCAAATGGAAAGTGGACACTTATAGTGGGACGGAGGGAGTATTATTTTATTTATTATGATTTAATTACTATTAGAAACTAATTAAAAAGATTAAAAATATCAAATGACTTAGGAAAAATCTGAAAAATTCAGGATAAGTCTAAATTAATATTTAAAAGCTATGAAAAATAAAAGCAGAAGTTAAATGAGCCTAAATAAGCAGTTGGACAGATAAGCAGTTGAGTCAATAAGCTAAAAATAAGCTAATAAGCACAAAAGCCTACCAAATGCTCAAGACAAGTTTAATACACTACTAGAAGCACAAAACAACTAGAAAACACAAATAAGCACAAGTAAATAGCAAGATAAGCAGATAAGCAGTAGCAAGGCTTCAGCAGAAACTCAGAAAATTGGCCAACTTTCAAGGCAATTTAAGCAGTTCAAATAAGCTCTGATATGCAAACTAATGGGGGCAAAAGTGAGCTTGTAGTATGAGCTTTCCAGAAAACCAAAAAGCATGGCCATAGCTTATGTGGATAAGCCACAAAGGAGGTAAGTTCAGCTGCTTCAGCAATCAGTGTACACTGATTCTGCTGATGCAGAGTTGTGCAGATGAGCACAAGCCAAAGGGCTACAAGCCAACTTTTGTAACTACTCAAAATCGATCACAAGGGACTCAGAAAAGCCAATAACAAGGACAAAATGAGCTTGTGGCTATAAATGACTTATTTAGACTTATCACAGCCTAAAATCAACACAAAGAACCAAAAACTTGATTTTATACTTAAATAACTTATTAGAACTTGAAAACAGCTTATAATGGCTTATAAAAGCTAGATCAAAGTTAGAGAAATTGCAAATGTACAGTAACTACTTGTTTGACCTGTTTTGACTTCTTAAACCAAACAGCCCTTTATAGGGTCTGTTGGGATTTTTGACCAACAAAGACCTATAAAACTTATAATAACTGAATTCTAAGGTTCCACTAACTTATTTATACTATTTAACAACTTTTAAAGCAAAATTAAGCAGTGAGTAAAGCTATGCTATGTTTGACTACTTTTGGACTTTTTTGGTGATTTTAAGGAAAATAAAGACTGAGCTAATTAAAACTTTTTTAACTGATGAAATTAACTTATAAACTAATAATAAGCAAAAACTAATAACAATAAGCTATAAATAAGCAGATTAATAGTAAATTGCAAAATTAAGCCTAGAATTCAAAAAGGCTTACAACTGATTTGCTATGGTACTGAGGAACAAAGAACTAGAACCACTCTAGCTTGTCAGAAACAAGCTAGAAAACCCAGAAAATCCTCCTGAATAGCTTGTTTCACCCAGAATAGCTTATTAGCTCCTCAGTTGACTTTCATTGACTTTTTCTTCTTTCTTGAATTAGAGCAGGATTAAACTAACATAAGCTCACAGTAAGCTATAATTAGCTTATATAAGCTTATGTAAACAGATAATAAGCTATTCTAAACAACATTTAACTTAATACGAATTAAAGTAAAGCTTGAAATTGTAAAGTAACTGAAATTAAATGCAAGATGTATTAAAATGAGATCAAAATGACTGTAAATGACTTATATTGATGACTGGAAATGAAAATTACAATAAAGAAAGACAATTAAGTAAAGACGATTTAAATAAAAATTAACTACTCTCTTATTTCCTATTACATTGTTCTATATATACTAAATTATGCTGGGAAACCCTTAGCCGACATCCTTGAACTCTTCTGCACCCTTGGACTGCTTCCAATTGATCTGAGCCACTCAAACTAATTTTGGTGCCAAAAGTGGTAGTAGTGGATTCGAGCAGGTTTTAGCATTTAATGCGTTTTATGGAGGTGGAGAAGAAGCATTTAATGCTCCTTGTTTTGTTAGGTAAGTGGGATAGGAGGGGGGGTGGTTTTGGCGGCAAGTGGGGAAGAAGACGGGTCAAACATTAGTTTGACCCTGGGTTTAAATAAAGGATTGGGTCGGGTTGTTTTAATGAAAGGGAGTTGGGCTGGTGGGCTTGGGTTATTATTTGGGTTGGGTTGGGTAGTAATAAGAGATGGGTTTATTAATATAAAGGTCCGGTTGGTTAGTAGTTAAATCACAAGGACCATACTTGTAATTTCCGAATTGTTGAAGGATTGAAATTGTAATTTTACCAAAGTTATCAAAAGGGTTTATTTTGCCAATTATAAATAGCACAAGGGTAATATTTGATAAATTCCAATTTTTAAATACCCGAGGACTAGATTTGCCAATTTTGAAACTTGAGGGGTAAAAGTTGTCATTTTTAGAAAACTTTCATCCAGGGATTAAAAGTGAATATGTTTGATATCCCAAGGACTAAAGTTGACTTTTCTTTCATTTTAAACCTTCAGGGACTAAATATGCCAATTTGTGAAACTTCAGGGACTGAAAGTGACAATTATGCAAACTTTGTTCGTTTTTCACTTGTTTTCAATCTTTTTTTCCTGAGTCATATAAAAACACATTTTATGATATTTTCAGTATTTTGAAGCATATCTGCATGTTTTTAAATGTTTTTGCAGATAAAATGTGACAGAAATGATGAGTATTTAGACATTCATCAGTTAGGCACTACCATAATACAGGGTGAACACTTAGGTGATCTTGATGTGATGGAGGATCTAGCCGAGCATGATCACATTGATGAAAAAGACCTAGGTTTTATGATCGATGACGATGAATCTCAAGAAACACATGATGAATCTTTTGGGCAATTTGAATATAGCAGTCAGAATATTGAGGATGATCCTTATGATTCGGATATAGAAGTTGAGATGCCTAGAGAAGCACTTGAGATATTAGGGAAAATGTTAGGTTTAAATTCTACCAAAACCCATGATGAGGATATAGGTGATCTTGACACGGTGGAATGATGAGGTAAACACCATAAGCCCACAAAATACTCAACCATCATTTGAGGCACCCACACCGCCCGTGACTTACCCGGAAGAAGTAGAAGAGACTTTAGGAATCCCGATGGAGGTAGAACCCTTGGACCAAGCACAACTAGAGGATATAGGTTTGAACACTTTTAGTGATGACCTTACTCTTAGTTCTAGGGAATTTCCTAGTGTTGATGAGCCGGAACCTCAACCTTTACACAACTTTTCATCCTTAGATTTACATCTAGGAGACAAAAGAGGAACCGACCCACCCATAAACCAATATTATCCGGGTAGTTTTAGGATGAAGGAAGCCATTCACTCACCCCCTTCACCTCATGTGGCATATTTCCACCCTAAGGGTGTGTATCGCTACTTCCACCCGCACTTAATCCTAAGTGTAGGGAAAACCTCCCCTATTTCCGTTAAATAAGGGTAGAGTCAGGCTCGTGACTCGAACAAAAACAAGCGCTTCTTGGGAGGCAACCCAAGCTTTATTTGTTTGTTTGTTTGTTTGTTTGTTTGATTTTATTTGTTTCCGTATGCAAGTTTAATTGTTATTGTTTGTGCTCATGTTTCAAAGTAAATTGTGAAAATGCTTTATTTTGTTTTTAACTTCGTCTTAACTACATATAAAGGTATTTTGCAAAAGATAAGTGTAAGGGAATCCAAATTTGTTTACAAGAACAAGATTGAACATGAATCACAACAATATTAAATGAGCATGCATACTAGTAATTGTTAGAGTCAAATGCTTGTATCGAGTCATAATTAATATTTTGCAGGATTTCCAGGAAGTGAGGCATAAGTTTTTTCGGAAACTAACCATAAAATTTCTGCAGGTCACTTCTGACGGCGTCAAGGTTAACACCTGACGGCGTCAAGTGTAAAATTCTGGAAATTTTGCAAGTTTTGTTTTTCTACCGGAGTCATAAAGTTTTTGTTAAATCTTTAGTTTTATAAACTCCAGGAAATCTGCAAATATTCATTCTACAAGCATTATATCTTTAATCGTTTTGTTTTTATTTCTAAGTCTGGAATTACATCTAGTTGTGAGTTTTCTTTGTTCCGGTTGATACTTTGGGTTTTTTGTGTTTGTTTTCTCAGGTTTAACAGGTTATATTGGACAAGAAGATGATTTATATTTCAGAAGGGAAGCTTTCAACGTTCATTTTCTTGAAGGAGGATTTAACCATGTTACCGGATTATCCACATCGAACGAATCAGGGGAGTATTTGTTTTCATTCTTTTACCTTATTTACTTTTACATCCTTTGAATGAACATTGGGGACAATGTTCAGCTTAAGTGTAAGGGGAGGGTAAATGATGATACCTTAGAGAATACAATTGCACTTGATTTTTTTTTGTTTGATGGTAGATGTGTAATAAAACTGAGATAAATACTTGTTAGGGCAATTTTAGTGCCAAATTTTAAATTTTTTTACAACATTTAGGAGTGAAACTTTGGTCTTAATGAGCGTCTCATGGATAGGAAGTTATATGACTAGCACAAAACCGTACCACTAAAAAATTTTCCACCCCCAAATATGTGAGGTTCGCCCCTAGAATTGGTAGGAAAAGCATTTATGCTATGATGTGTGTACCGGTAGCACTTAGATTCTAGAACTTGCGTTAGGACCATTCCGAGGCCACAAGTGAGACTACATTCGTGTAGTTAGATTTACTACATGATAAGAGGCATTAGGATTAACCCATTGTTTTACACCTGTGTTTTTGTTATAATTACATTGGCTACATTGGTCAAGTAATTCTCCCACACCCTTTGCGTTGTACTCATTTTTAGTACACGATACCCCTAGTACACCCCTTAGAGCCTATCTTTTCGTTTCTAACTTTAAGCATTTTACCTAAAGTAAGAATTTGTTTACACCCCACTTAAATGTACACCCAAATCGCCTTAGCCTACCTTGTATGCACTCATTTTTAGTGCATTATTGTGACAACATTTGTTTAAACCCCAAGTTAATTATCTAATTGATTACATGGTTGCTAAGTCAAGTCATATCCTTGTACATATTGTTTTGGGACGATTGGGACTCATGGGTAAAGTACTAGTGTAATGGAGTAATGGGGAAGAACAACATTATTACCCCCATATGTGCAAAATATTTTAAAAGTACTCCAAGTGTTTCGATTATCTTAATTCGAGTCATTAGAATAGTTAATTGTAAAGTTATGTAAAAGTTCAAGTGTAAGGGGGATACAACCCCCCTACGATGTATTATTTTGGATGGTAGGGCAAGAGTGTATGCAAAAAAAAAAAAAAAAAAAAAAAAAAAAAAAAAAAAGTAGAAAAAAAAACATACGGACTACCATCCCATTTCATTTTATGTTTATTTTATCTTTTTGTTATTTTTTTTTCATTAGCTTAAGTCGAGTCTAGTCTTGGCTTAGCAACGCCATATTGTACATGTAATTAATCAAGATCTTTAACTCGCCACCAGTAAAATATCCTTTATCCAACAAAACCGTGTTTATCATATCCCTACACCTAACGTTATAACCCATTTAAAAGCCCTCTTTGATAGTTTATCTTAGGTGCTTACGCCTAGTGGAGGAGGTTTTTGATCCTTTCCCAAGCCTATGGTAATCTATTTGCTATGACAGGTAGTGAGAGATATTATTCATTTTCATTTATGAGATATACTTTTATGACACCTGAGAGATGTGAGTATCTAAACACTACTTGTGAGGTGCTAGTTTGTAATCTCCGTGCTTATTATGATTAAAGTGGAATGACTATTTGTTGTAATTACTTTTATATTAGCGTTAAATGACCCCTAACTTGTATTTTGATTAGAATAAAAGCGCATTTGCTTGAGGACAAGCAAATCTCAAGTGTAAGGGTATTTGATGAAGCGAAAAGTGTACCGCTTTTAGGGGGTCATTTAAGCCCTAAATCGTATTTATTTGATCAAATATTTCCCTAAATCGTTCCTTTTGTCATTTTAGGTACTTTGGAGAAGAAATCTGGAAAAGGAAGCATTTTGGATATTTTTGGAGCATAAAAGTGAAGAAAACGACAAAGTCTCAAAAATCTGCTGGAAAAGTACCTGTGACGGCGTCAAGCCCCAGTGTGACGCCGTCATCCCTTGATAATCCAGAGAGGATTTTGGAAGATTAAAGGGGGACGGCGTCAAGAAGGCCGTCAACCCTTGATAAGCCAGAGAGGATTTTGGAAGATTAAAGGGGGACGGCGTCAAGAAGGCCATCAAGAAACCCTAACCGCGGCGAGGTGACGGCGTCAGCTCTATAACGTGACGCCGTCAGATCTGATTTTCTATATATATTCTCATAATTTTTAGTCATTAGTGTGCAACTTTGTGAGGAGAAACCCTAAGACGATTTTTCTGCCACTTTTAAGGGTTTTATACCCTTGGATCTCCCATGTTCAATTGAAGATAAGTAATCAATTAATCATTCAATATGTCTATGTGTTGTTTGATTATATCTTGTTCTTGTCTTTTATTTAACATGCTAGGCTAGATTTATCTTGTGTTTGCTTAGATCTAATGAAACCTAACTATTGATTATTGGTTGTTGGTGTGTTATTAATTGTATTGGATGATTGTTTATCGATGTTAGGCTTAAGAAAACTGGCTAACCTCCTATACGGTGACTTGCTTGAACGTCTTAAGAAACATGAACCAATGCGTACTAAGGTTATTATGGTTGTATTTAATGCATGAGCGAATTCTAGTGATCCCATGTAAGGAGCTTCTTAGCCGGCTCGACATAGGAGTGAAGTAGGAGCTTATAGAGTTGGGGAAGTACGTACGCCACCCCACGATTGGTATTAAGGAATACACCCGTCATCCACGCAATTAATACACACTAATCAACCGGTAAAAGATAGTTAGGGAGTAAGGAAATCTAAGTAAACACATTTCTCTCCATATAAGTTCCACAACCTTTTTATTTTCAGTTATTTTATTTTATTTGCAATTGTAGTTATTTGGGTTAGTTGACTAGCAACTAATTCCGCCCACTCCTTCAAACCCGAGATTTTACTTGCTTTTATAAAAATATAAAAAATACAAAAAAGAATCTTTCCTCACCCTTAGACCTATTAGAGTAGTTTTTCAATCCTAACGACACTATTCCCCTAGAGAACGATCAATCCCCCAGTACTTGCCACTACACTATACTACATCGGTCAGGTACACTGCCTGGTGGGGATTGCAAGCCTCTTGAGATCCCTCGAGAGGTAAAACCTGTTGTAAGGTCGCAAAACCACGCATCAATCATGGTCATCATTTTGAATTTTTTCAAGCAATTTTAAATTCTCCCCCTCAAGCTCAACAACACGATTCTGGGTGACATTTAACGCAATAGCATACTCATTAAATTGACAAGCAGACAATGCAGAATCAGTAGCGGTGTAAAATACATTTTGTGCAATACATTTAGCAATCAAGTTGTCATTAGTGATGAGTATGTTTTTTCTTTCAATCTCACGACTCTTAAGTTCTATTGCATATTCATTCACCTCATTTTCCATGTCTTTAAACACTACTTCCATTTCTTTTATTTCGGCTTTAAGGGCAGTTTGCAACCCTTCAAAATGTTCTTTAAGTAGTTTAAAGAATGGCATGACCTCAGTTAAGTAACACCTTTTTGCATGTTCAAAACACCTTTCCCCCTCAGTAATGCCGGTGGGTGTGATTCTCTTCTTACATGTTTTATCGAAATCAGCAAACAGTTGCCAAAGCACATATAAGCTAATAAAGGTTTTGCATTCAGTGGGAAGAGACAAAGGCACCAAATTCCTAGGTTTATTGGGAGGATACACCGTTATGGACGCAACTTTTCTAATGAGGGGGGTGTTAGCCTTAAGTTTTTCTACCTTAAGTTTTTCATTATCTTGTTTCCAGAATATCTGTTCAGGTGTTAACTTCTTTTGAGGAGCAAACACAGTCAAACGATTTTCCTCACTATAGTCATGGGGTTTGATTATTATTCATCTGGCTATGCACTCGGGATCCTTCATTTTCTCATTCATTCTTTCCCTTGTTCTCTCACTTATCTCATCCTCCTCTTCAGTGTAGATATGCTCAGGCGGGTCATGATTAGGCATAAACATCACATTAGAATCATTTAATGCAGGTTGGGCTATCTTAGCAGTCTCATGAATAGCTAATTTAGATTTACCTACATTGCTTTCACTATGCTTGTCACTTAACTTTCTGTGCTTATACATCATTTGGGCAGTCTGTCTGGTTTGGTCTTGTGTGTACAACTTATCTTCAAGCTTATTTTTTAACGTCTTGAGTCTAGAGAAATCATTTAAAAGTGTTGTTTCTTTTTCTTTGAATTCTAGCTTAAGTGTAGTTATACACTTTTGTACTTCCTGTTTCTGTTTGACAGACTGTTCTAGCTGACTTTTCAAAGAACTCAACTCTAATTTTAATGTTTCTTCTCTTACTCTAGACTCTTTAATAAGTGTACTCATTTGACCTTCTAATTTCTGCTCACGTTCATTAAGCTCAAACTTAGCACGCTGTTCATACATAGCCACTTGTTCTTTATAAATGTTTAGTCTAGTGATCAAGTTATCATCAGGGACAGGCAATTTGTTCTCATGGCACTCACATGCATTATCTATATTACACGCATTATCTAAGGCACATACATTACTTATAACACAAACATCATTATTGACAAAAGATTCACCATTTGGTACATCAGGCGAGTTGTTGTGATTCAAATACTGTTCATATGAAATAATATTGCTATTTTCCATGTCAACATTACTTGTGTCAGAAACATCTGCCTGATGTACTTCTTTGGGATTCTTTTGTCCCTCGACTATATTATATGTGTCATAAATTTTTAGTACCTCAGATATCACGGATGCATTAGAAGGACCAGCTTGACGGGGAGATGAGACCACGGAAGACAAGTTAGCCATGAAGATTGTTTGAGCCGTAGGTTCATCATCTACATCAGAGTCAAATGCATCACAGTCATCTGCCTTGAAGATGTTAGGATCATTAAGTGCTAGATCCTGAACTGGTTGCTCATCCACATCTTCATCAAAAGTATTTCCCCCATCTCCTGCCAAGAACAATAACTCTTCCTCATCCAATACAGCTCCATTCTCTTGAGCTTGCATTAACAGCATCTTGTCTTTGAAGTAATCTGAGTTCTGAGGACGTTTAGGTTGATTGCAGTTTCTAGCAATGTGTCCAAGCCCCCCACAATTATAACACTTGATTTGTTTCCCTTGTCCCTGATTGGCATTCCCTGCTCTATTCTTCACATAACCTCGACCCATGTTTCTTCCAGCTCTCCCTTGCACATTCTGAACCATAATTTTCCCATCCTCCACCATTGCTAGATTGCGTGGGTTGGATGAATTCCTTAACTGATTGTTGGTCTGAGGGAGTGATGCTTGAAACTGTTGAACCAGTAATGATACTTGATTGGTGAGGTTGTCAATCATTTTGTCGGTCTGAGAGTAGCCTGAGTCAAGTCGAGAACTCATAGCAGGTACTTGTGAGTGAAGTTGATGATAGCTTGGGTTGGATGATGATTGGGTTGTTGGTAGAACATTTTTCATGAACGCCAGTGGATCATTTGTAGTTGACGGATTTAACTTTTCTCTCAGCACCCGATTGTAGACAGCATGCTTCTCATGTTGTTGCAGATAGGCATACAACTGTTCATAGTTGGTATCCCTTAAACCTTCGTTGAGTTTGACAGCAGTAACAAATCTGTCCCATTCAGGAGTCATGTTGTTCACAAACTTTGAGTTTAGTTGGATATTGGGCATAGTCATTCTGATCATCCTCATATCATTCACCAACTTATGAAATCTCACATAGTAGTCTGTGATATTCTCTCCTGGGTTCATTTTGAAATGCTCGAACTCATCATACAGCTGTGACTCACGATCTTCCTTTGTGAGTTCTGACCCTTCCAACAACATTTTAACGTTGTCCCACACAGCTTTGGCTTCAGTGTTGAAATTGATGAGCTTGTATACATCCTTTGGTAGACCTTGAATGACAATGTTTGAAGCTCTAATGTCAGCATCATACCTCTTCTTTTCTTCTTCATTAAGATCATTGTAGTTTCTAGGTCTATCGATGCCCAAAGTTACAGTCCCATCTTCACCAGTTGTAACAACATCTCTGGTGGTACCCATCTGATATGGTCCTTCGTCAATTGACTTAAGAATGTTAACTCCATTATCTTTTCCCAAGCAGTAAAGTCTTATCCATTGTGCCCAAGACTCATAATCCGTCCTATCTAGCATAGGTGGACGAGTGTCAGATCCTGCTGCTTGAATATCTTCTGATGATGTGCTTGATGTGGTAGCCATAGTAACTACGGGATTTTACAGATCTTGTGATTTAACCGAGAAATCGAATCTTTCGCGGGAATTTCTAAAATCACCAAGACACAAACCGCATACACGCCTCAGAGACAAACCGCGTGGACAAACAGCACAGACAAACAGTCTAGACAAACCGCATACACACCGCAGAGACAAACCGCGTAGACACAAACCGCATACACGCCGCAGAGACAAACCGCGTAGACACAAACCGCATACACGCCTCAGAGACAAACCGCGTAGACACAAACCGCATACACGCTGCAGAGACAAACCGCGTGGACAAACAGCACAGACAAACAGTCTAGACAAACCGCATACACGCCGCAGAGACAAACTGCATAGACACAAACTGCATACACGCCTCAGAGACAAACCGCGTAGACACAAACCGCATACACGCCTCAGAGACAAACCGCGTAGACACAAACTGCCAAACACGTCGCTTTCAATGCTTTTTGTCCTTTTGTCTAAACTAGTAATAAGACAAACCGCGTCTTCGAAATGACACAAACCGCATCCAAGAACTTGTCCAAGGCACACAAACTGCAGCGAAGAACACTTAAATAAACACCCACGAATCACCCAAAATCACCACACAAGTCTTAAATCTGTGAATTCAAGCACCAAATACTACTCTTATACTGTTCCTAAGCTAGAAAGTACAAGGTATAACAACTTCTAATCACTAAACAAGGCACAAAATGAAATTTTTGTTACTTTTCTATTCGAACTAAAAAACCCCAAAAACTAAGCAAATCCGTGAATACCAACTCTCATGGACCTAACCATGGCTCTTGATACCAATTGTAGGGTATTCACAATGCAAGAAACACTTGTTTGAGGCCTTGATATGGATCGAATAGATAAGAAACTAGAGAGAGAGAGATGGGAACTTCTAGTGAGAGAAACACTATGTGTATTAGATTAATGTAAATGAGAGTTCCAACCCTTCCCTTGTGTGGGAAGGGCCTTTATATAGTAACTAATATTGTGCCCCTAGTGGGCTGTGGAGTGAGCTGACAGTGGGGAAAGCCCCAACCCACTCCACAAATATAAATACGACTAATACTATTAATACTAATACTAATATTACTAAGCTAATATTACTGATAATCCTACGAGCTATGATGTGCTAATAAGTACTCGGGGTGACCGAGTCTTCAGCTGAATATTCATATTCCTAACAATAACATATGCATGGACACTTGACTAACTCTATTTCTAACACTAATATCACTTGACTAAGATCTCTTTTATAGTCCAAAAGATCTTTACATATTGCTTAAAGTCTTAGCCGACTTACTTTGTTAACTTATCCTTTTGAGTGTCAGCACATAAGATACAACATGTATCTATGTATACAACTTGTTAACTAAGCACATGGGGTACGATATTATCTACCGTATATTGTTGACCAAAATACAATAAATATCTTTTCGATCTTATCCACTCAGCAGCAGAATGTTCACTATCAGCAGCAACGAGTTATCGCTATCAGCATGAACAAGTATCATTAGCAGCAGGATCAACAGCAGAATGCTAAGCCGAACAGCAGAGTCATTTATCACTAACAGCAGAGTGAAATGTTCTAGCAGCAGGAACAACATTAACAGCAGGAACCATTTGCACTAGCAGCAGAATTACACTTAGAGTATTTCTTGGATTAGAACCCGATATTAGACATATTGAATATTTAATTCCCAACAATACTCCCCTAAACATGTGAACCATTTCAAACATGTTTTCTGAATTAAATCTTGGATTGAAGATCTTTCAAACACTTATGTTCTTCAAGATTGAATATCTTCTCAGTAATTCATCTACTTTGCTCTTCTTTGACTTTAACAATATCAAAACATATTGAACCAATCTTGGACTAAAAGATGGTGCAATTTCCTTGGATGGAGGAATTATAAGAGGCAATGATGCTGTGTATCTTGGATGCTTGTTTCAACAAGTGAAATCATCTAACCAGCATGTCTTTGAAGTAAAATTGAAACTTTTCTTCGTTTATCCTCCCCTAAACATGTGAACCATTTCAAACATGTTTTCTGAATTAAATCTTGGATTGAAGATCTTTCAAACACTTATGTTCTTCAAGATTGAATATCTTCTCAGTAATTCATCTACTTTGCTCTTCTTTGACTTTAACAATATCAAAACGTATTGAACCAATCTTGGACTAAAAGATGGTGCAATTTCCTTGGATGGAGGAATTGTAAGAGGCAATGATGCTGTGTATCTTGGATGCTTGTTTCAACAAGTGAAATCATCTAACCAGCATGTCTTTGAAGTAAAATTGAAACTTTTCTTCGTTTGATCTAGATAGAACTTTCTCCTTTGGAATGCTTCATCCCTTCTGAATATATATAATACTCCAGAATAAGCTCTATTCTTGTCATTTTCAACCTTCTCATCATCTTGTATGCTCTTGTCTTCTCCTTCCTTTTATTGGATTATCTTCCTTTTCTGGGCCATTATTTCCTCCCCTGAGATTGTTTCCTCCCCTGAAGCAAATAACTTTTGTTTCCTCCCCTTGTTTGGAAGATCTCACTATGTACCAAAATATATCTTTCCTTAAAATATATCCCCTTATCATCTGATACAGCATTTAGAACTTGTTGTCAGACAATGTTGTACATGAAGCCATCAATTCCTTAAGAGTTTAAGTTACTGCCCTCATCACTTCTAGGTGTGTTAACTCCTATGAGAGGTGAATCAGTGGACATTTCGATTCATGATCCATCAATGGATGGTTTTTGTGAATCCTTGAAAATCCTTTTAAGAAATCATTTGACTTAGTAGTATGTTCATGATTTTAGAATTGAAAAATCATGCTACTTTCAACCATTTTGAAGAAATCAAGTGTATAACAGACACTTAATCAGCATTTCGGTTTAAAAGCAACCTCTGGTTGTGTGAGAACCAATATTTTTCAGTTATAAATAACTGCCTGTGTGCAGATAAACTCATTCAAAGAGCTTTCCTGACAGGGTTTCCAGCTCATAGTAATTGTTACCTTTAACACAAGTGTTAGATTCACTTTTACTAGCTTTTCTTTCTATCAGATGTCCTTAGACTTGCACATTAAACTTAAAAGTATAAAATGATAGAAAGTGAGTTGCATCAGTTACTATCTGATCAACTAAGTCATCAATTCAATGTGAAATATCATAACTAGATTTCAAGAAAGAAGTTTTAAGGAGCTTTAAAGTCCCAAACTCAGTCCATCATAAACCTATTATGGTCAGCAGCTAATATCTCAATTCTGCTGTTTCCATTTCACTTGAAACATCCTTTGTGTTTACATATTCATACCTAAAATTGTTAGTCTAAAACCAAAAGAACAAAATACAAAGTACTTGTCTTGCATTAGAATAATCAAAAGACCAACTATATGAATAACACAATTTAAATTTGTACTATTAGCACAAACTTTTGTAATAACAACAGTATTAGATAAATCAGTAGCAACAACAAAAATTTATTTACAAAAACACATCATATTGAAAATTTAAAGATTAAGCATTCCAATACTTGCTACCAAGTACTGAAACCTTGAAACATCAAAACCTTTTGTTAGCAGATCTGCAAAATTATGTTCTGAAGCAATTTTAAGAACTTGAATTAATCTTTTCTCATTGCAGTCTCTTATAAAGTGATGTCTAATTTCAATGTGTTTTGTTTTAGAATGTTGCACTAGATTTTTAATAATACAAATTGTACTACTATTATCAATATGAATAACAGTGTTTAAGAAATTGTACCCATAATCAAGGAGTTGGTTTTGAAGCCATAGAACTTGACTAGAGCAACTTGCAGCAGCTATATATTCAGCTTCAGTTGTTGAATTTGCCACACTTGTTTGCTTCTTACACTGCCATGAGACAAGTCTACACCCAAGGAATTGACATCCTCCAGTTGTTGACTTTCTGTCCAAGCTAGCACCAGCATAATCACTATCCGAATATGCTACCAAGTCAAAAGGAGATTCTCTAGAATACCATATACCCAACCTTGGTTGACCTTTGAGATATCTAAAAATTCTCTTGACTACAGTTAAATGAGAAACCTTTGGAGTAACTTGAAATCTTGCACAAACACAAACAGGAAACATGATATCAGGTCTAGATGATGTAAGGTACATCAAAGAGCCTATCATAGATCTGTAAGTATGTACATCTACACTCTCTCCATCTTCATCTTTCAGAAGGTGCTTCTCAGAGTCCATTGGTGTGCTTGCTATTTTTGAATCAGCGAATTGAAATTTTCTAAGTATCTCTGCAACATATTTGTCTTGACTAATAAATATGCCTTCAGATGATTGCTTAACTTGCAAACCCAAAAAGAATGTAAGTTCTCCCATAGAACTCATCTGAAACTTATCTTTCATAAGCTTCTCAAATTCTAAACACATATCTTTCCTAGTAGATCCAAAGATAATGTCATCCACATACACCTGCACTAACAGAAGATCCTTCTTGTGCTGTTTGATGAACAGTGTCTGATCAATCTTTCCTCTTTGAAATCCATTTTCTAATAAGTAGGAAGCTAGTGTTGCATACCAAGCTCTTGCTGCCTGATAAAGGCCATATAGAGCTTTCTCTACTCTGTACACTTTGTTTGGATGTAATGGGTCAATGAAGCCTGGAGGTTGTGAAACATACACCTCTGGTTCAATTTTACCATATAAAAATGCACTCTTGACATCCATTTGGTAGACTGTGAAGCCTAAAAATGAAGCATAAGCTAGAAACAACCTAATTGCCTCAATCCTTGCTACTGGAGCATAAACTTCATCATAATCTATCCCTTCTTCTTGTGTGTACCCTTGCGCTACTAATCTAGCCTTATTCTTGATCACTATTCCCCTTTCATCCCTTTTGTTCTTAAAAACCCATCTAGTGCCAATTACCTTCACACCTGTAGGTAAATCAAATAGTACCCAAACCTTTTGAATCTTGAACTGAAGAAGCTCTTCTTGCATAGCCTCTAACCAGCTTGAATCATCTAGGGCTGTAAGAATTATCTTTGGTTCAATTTGTGAGAGAAAACATACAAAAAAGCAAGAGTTTAAAAGCTCATGCTGTTTTGAAGCATAAAGGGCATCAAGAAGCCCTTGTTGGTCTGAAGTCATCAATTGATGTCTTGTCTTCACACCTGTCTGTATATCTCCAATAATATGTTCCAGGGAGTGAACTTTGTGAATTCTTGATTGTGGTGTAGAAGGAACTTGATAAGATGGTGGAAGATTACCCAAATCCACCTCATTATCTGAAAATTCTGCTTCTTTTGTTTCTGAAGGGCCAGCAGCAGAGTCATTTGGCCGAACAGCAGAATCAGTAAGCTTATCAGCAGAGTGCTCTGGCTCAGCAGCAGAATGACCAGCAGGAACAGAGACACTACCAGCAGCAACAGAAATACTACCAGCAGAAACATTTTGTTGTTCCTGAGTTCCATATTCTTTACTTTCATCTTCAACACCTTCTTTAGCTTTGCTAGAAGAAGATTCATCAGTTGTCGAAGTTGATTCCACAATTGAACTTGACCATATTGGCATTATCACATCATTTTGATCTTTCTCTAACTCTGCCTCATTTGTTGTATAAGAACCTGCAAAATCATTAGTTTCTGCAACAAAAGGCACATAATTCATTGAATTTGTTAGATACTCTAGATCAAATAGCCATTTTGGTCCTTGACCTTCTACATTGGATTTGTTTTCTAAAAACTCCACATGTAGATTTTCTTCTACTATTTCTTTTCTTGTGTTGTAAACTCTAAAAGCTTTGCTATTAAGAGAATAACCAACAAAGAAACCTTTATCTGCCTTACCATCGAATTTTCCTAAATGGTTTAAGGTATTGAGAATTGTCACATGACATCCAAAAGGTCTAAGAAATCCTATTGCAGGAGTTCTACCATTAAAAAGTTCATATGATGTCTTATTGTGAGGCTGCACAACTAAAACTCTATTTTGAACATAGCAAGCAGTGTTGACTGCCTCTGCCCAAAAATTTATTGGTAGCTTAGAATCAGCTAACATTGTTCTAGCAGCTTCAATTAGTGTTCTATTCTTTCTTTCAGCTACACCATTCTGTTGTGGTGTTCTAGCAACACTAAATTCTCTCTTAATACCTTTTTCTTTGTAGAAGTCATCCATAACTCTATTCTTAAACTCTGTCCCATTATCACATCTAATGACTTTTACTTTCTTGCTTACTTGGTTTTCTATCTGTGTAATGAAGTCCTTAAGGATGCTTGATGTCTCATCCTTAGTGGCTAAATAGAAAACCCATGTAAATCTACTATAGTCATCAGTAATAACTAGACAATATCTCTTATGCATTATGCTCATTACTGAAACAGGTCCAAATAAGTCCATATGTAGCATAAACAAAGACTGATTGATAGAGTTAAAAATCTTGGGCTTACAAGTGGCTTTGTGTTGTTTGCCTTTTAGACAAGCAATGCATGTTTGATCATTTTCAAATCTTTTGTGAGGTAAACCTCTTACCAAACCATTCTTAACAATTTTATTTATGGTTTTGAAGTTAATATGACCAAGCCTTCTATGCCATTTCATTGATTCATCCAATGTGGCCTTTGCAACAAGACAAGTTAAATTCTTTTTAGGGATAATATTCTTCATGTCTACACTGTACATATTGCCCTTTCTAGGAATTCTAAGAAGTACTTGACTTTCATCAGGCATCTTCAAATCAGGAGAAAGTACAAGACATTCAGTCTCACAGAAAAGAACATTATTCTTTTTGTCACACATTTGTGAGACACTAAAAAGATTATAATTTAGCTCTTTTACATAGTACACATCTTCAAAATCTAAATTTCCGGTTTTGATTGTACCTTTACCAGAAATTTTGCCACGAACACCCCCTCCAAAGGTAACATATCCTCCATTGAAAGCTTCAAAATCTGAGAGATAAGATATGTTGCCTATCATGTGCCTTGAACATCCACTATCTGAGTATCCTTGATCCTCTTCCTGATCATTTGAATGTTCCTGCACACAAATAAGAGTGTTAGTTTCTTTTGGGGAACTAAGCCATTACTGACTTGGATCTGCCTCTTGCATCAATATAATTGAATCTTTTAAGGACAGTTGATGCAACATTGGATTTAAGAATCCAACATGCTGAGGCCTTAACAGCATTTGCCCTTTTTCCCATAGCAGTAGAGTGAACCACATGCTTAGCAGCAGAGTCTGCTAACTTTGTAGTTGAACTCTTTGGTCTCCAAATTTGTTTATGGACCACTGCCTTTGATTGAATGGGCCTTAGAACAGTTGTTGGTGCATGTTTAAAAAATGTTTTTGCACCCTTAGCTGTTGATTTTGGGTTAATAGTCATAAATGGTCGAGCAGCAGAATGAACTTGTTTAGCAGCAGGATCCATTAGTCTAGCAGCAGGATCTGAGATTGAGCCAGACTTGTTTTTGACTACTCTGGGGTTTGTCTTCTTAAAACTAGAGTGAAATTGAGATTTAGGTGTTTGCCTTTTAAGGTTCACTCTATGGTTTTCATACCCAGATACCCATTGGTTGCAGAAAGCTGCAAGATGGTCAAAACTACCACATGTGTAACAAGCTTTATTATAAAAAGCAAATTCATCACCTAATTGGTTAGACTTGAGGTTGTTCCAATTCCTTTGGTTACCTCTGGGCTTGTTGGTGGTTCTATATTGCTCACAATATCTAACTGGTTGCCTAACATGCTTAATGTTTGATTTAGGCCTATCAGTATTGTGTTTGACTATCTAAGGAATACTTGTTCCTACTTTCTTAACCAAAACAGGTTTAGACATAACCTGTTCTTCTTCATCATCACTATCAGTTGTACAATCTTCAACAACTATAGTTTCTCCTTTCTTAGCAAAGGACACCTTGTCCTGATAAAGTAAAGTTTTATCTAAACTTTTACTTATCTTTGCTACCTTAAGGCTCTTACTAGCCTTAGAACCATATTCCATGATTGGTTCTTGAAACTCAGCTAAACCTGTATGTGCTAGGTCAACACCTGGAGGTGAAGGAACACCTCTATATGGTGGAGGGACAGTTTTGTAACCTACACCTAAATTAGCTTTATCAATTACCTGAGCTTCCCAAATCTTATTCATTCCTTCTGAGGCATGTGCTAAAGTATCTATAGTAACTTTAACATTTTCTTTTTCAGTTTTGACTTCAGATAACTGTCTACTTTGATCATTAAGTAATTCATCTCTAAATGTTATTCCTCTTTTTAAAGCATTTAAGTCATCAGTAAACGTAGATTCATTCTTTTTTAAAATGTTGAATCTGTTTTTCTAAAAATCCTACACACCTCTTATGATTAGCTAAATTATGAAGGGCATCAATTAACTCTTCTCTAAAAGCATCAAATCTTTTTTTAATGTCTTCATAATTGCTAAGATTAGGACATGAATTAGTACAAGTAGGAATGGTATCTACCTCTGAATCAGAAGAAGCCATTAGAGCAAATTTAGTGGCCATAAGAGCAGCATTTGGTGGTGCATCCTCTTCAGTAGCCATAGAGCTCCAATCATATCCAATACCATCAATAGCCAGCATAGCCTTTGGCTCTTCCACCAGTACTTCCTTATTCCTCTCTTGCTTATACCATGTGTTCCTATTATCATGCTTCCTTGGGCTTCTACATTCTTTAGCAAAGTGTCCCAACCTATGACAGTTAAAACATTCCACTTTCTTCTTATCGAACCCAGCAGTATCATTACCATTTATGGTAATTTGCTTTCCATTTTTCTGCCAAAACTTCTTAGCCCTCATGCTAAGTAAAGCAACTTACCACTTAATATCCATCTCTTCCAAATCATCACCATCTACCTGTTCAAGGTCTTCATGATTTAAAGGAGAAGCACTAGCTTGACTGGTTATAAAGGCATAAAATGTTGGATCTCCAAGTCCAGCAATATTCTTTTGTAAACTAGTAGAAGGACCACCATAAGTAACATTAGAAACACTTTCAACTTCATCTACCTCCTCTGAATGACTAACACTAGGAACTGATAAGAGTGCATCATTCCCAAAACTAGTACCATAGTTTCCACCTCTCTTTAGACTTTGTTCAACAATTTTAAAGTTGTTGAACAAATCATTAAGCTTCATTGTTTCAATTTCTGGTTTGTTCATCCAGACAATAACATGAGTATGGAAATCAACAGGTAGACTTTTCAAGAACTTCATGTTGAGATCTTCCTTCTCAGTCTCAACACCCAACACAGCTAACTGACTGACAAGCTTGTGTAGTCTTGAAAATAGTTTATCAAGAGACTCATTACTAAAAGCAGTAAAGTTTTCAAATTGGTGCTTTAGTAAAGTCTTCTGTGTCTTTTTGGTAGTTTCATTACCACCAAACCATGCACAAATATCTTCAAAAAGAGTTTTTGCATCAAGATATTTGTTAAAAGATAGCATTTGCTCACCAGGAATGGTCATAAGCAACAAGTTTCTTGCTTTTTGATCATTTCTCTTCTGTATCTTTTCATCATTGGAAACTGGTCCAGTATTTCTTTTTCTAACTGTTTTCCCTTCAACAAGAACATCTGAATAGCCTAAAGTGAAGGAATCACCATACTGAATTATGTCCCAAAGAGCATAATCTTGAACCATAAAATATTGCTCAACTCTCATCCTCCATAACTCAAACTCATTGGGTTTGATCATGGGCAACTTTGCAGCAACATTTGTTTGAATATCTTGTACATCCATTTCTTGTTTCTTCTAAAAAACAACAATATCAGCCTGCTTTGATACCACTTGCTAGGATCCTGGACACACGATTAAGGTGGTTAAACCTTGTGACTTTGTGTGTATGATATGTTGTGTTAAAATGATTAAGTGCGCGTAATTCACTCAACCAAACTTAGAAGGTTGTGTATGTTATGGAAATGGAATTATTATGTTTGTTAGTTAGCAATGAACACATAAAGATTATCACCAAACGATTCAATATTATTAAAGATAATAATACGAGTGATCTTGAAATATCACTAGGGTTACAACCTTGAATCTTAAGTTTTTCTAACTTGTGATGTTTTTGTGTTTGTTCTTATCTAACAGTTATATGTTCTTGCAAAATAACATATGCATGGACACTTGACTAACTCTAAACTTTCTAACACTAATATCACTTGACTAAGATCTCTTTTATAGTCCAAAAGATCTTTACATATTGCTTAAAGTCTTAGCCGACTTACTTTGTTAACTTATCCTTTTGAGTGTCAGTACATAAGATACAACATGTATCTATGTATACAACTTATTAACTAAGCACATGGGGTAAGATATTATCTACCGTATATTGTTGACCAAAATACAATAAATATCTTTTCGATCTTATCCACTCAGCAGCAGAATGTTCACTATCAGCAGCAACGAGTTATCGCTATCAGCAGGAACAAGTATCATTAGCAGCAGGATCAATAGCAGAATGCTAAGCCGAACAGCAGAGTCATTTATCACTAACAGCAGAGTGAAATGTTCTAGCAGCAGGAACAACATTAACAGCAGGAACCATTTGTACTAGCAGCAGAATTACACTTAGAGTACTTCTTGGATTAGAACCCGATATTAGACATCTTGAATATTTAATTCCCAACAAGCAGTCTTAATTCTATTTCTTGTCCTTGGGTCCTAGATACTTTTCTCTCTTCTTGAGCAGTTGATATGCCATTTCATCATAAGTAAACTGAAGTTGGAGTCTTTTCTTCCCACAAAACATCTGATCAAGAATGTCTTTGAAATTTTTTAAATGGTAATCCTTTTCTACTAGCATGTAGATCACCAACTCATTTATAGTTAAAGCATGTACTCCACATCCTTGAAAAAGTTTCCATTCTTTAACAGTATTGTGCTTTAGTCTTCTCCAACATTCATCCTCAGGATTTGGTCAAACATTACCTTCAAGTAATTCTAGACTGCTCTATCATAAGCTTGTTCTGGTGTCTTATTACCAAATCTTTCTTTGAGTAATTTCCATAGAGCTATCATATCTTCTCTATCAAAATTATAAACTATTTAAAGAAAGCTTACAAACCTTCTAGAAGAACCATCATGCCTCTTAATATCATAATAAATTGTTTTCCCATGAGATCCAGACTTATAATCAACAATGGGTTGTTTAACACTTAAAGGTTCTGCATCCATGGCTTCTCCTTCAGGTTTTCCTACAAAGACAATTGCAAGTTCAGTGTGAGCTTGCATTTGTTCTTTAGAAACAGCTTGCTTAAGTTGTTATTGTTCTCTGCTCTGTTCTTTCTCTGCTTTTTGCTCACTCGTCTTCTTTTTACTGCTTTTTCTTTCCAACTGTTCACCTGCTCTTTTTGAACATGTTTTCTCTTCTTTCTTTTCTTCACTGCCCTTCACCACCTCAGCATTCAAGAAGCTTTCAGTTTTTCTCTTGGAAATTTCATATAATTCTTCAAATCTTTTATCATTCAAGAATTTCAAATCCTTTAGTTTCCAATTGTCCACATTCTTCAAATACCTGCACATGTAAGCTCTTCTTTCTGCTGGAGTGGGTGGCTTGTTCTTCTTAGCTGCATATCTTTATTCTGCATAGAACTTCCTTTTTGCATCAATAATTTCTTTCAGCATCCTGGCTTTTTCATCTATTGAGTACTGATCTAGCTCTTCTTGATGTAGTTTCTTAGCAAGCTCACAATCAGCATCAACCTGAGCCCTTTCCTCATCCCATGCAGCAATTAACTCTACATTTTTAGCATCGTTTTCTTCTTGTATTCTCTTTTGTTCCAAAATTCTCTGATTTTCTGCTTCATACTCTTGTGCTAATTTCTTAGCAACTTCAGCATCAAGTTGCTCTTGCTCTTCTTTTGATAATGGTTTCTCCACAGGCTCTTCAGTAAGAATCCCTTTACCTTTGCCTTGTACCTGTGGAGTTGATTGTTTAGCTTTTGGCTTTGATGATGGCTCTTGTATCACAACACCTTTGGTTACTGGTTTTGATGTCTTCAGCTCAATAAGTACACTAACAGCAGTTGTATAATCTGGTGTAGCAGTACTAGCTTTTGTACTACCAGCTGTAACTGGCTCACTAGCAGCAATAACTGGACAACTAGCAGCACTAATAACCTGATCAGTAGAACTATCAGCAGTTGTAACCTAGACCAAATAGCTATCAATCACCACTTGATTCCCTTGGTTATCAGCAACTACAAAATCCATTGTATCACTCTCTGCACCAATACTTTCACCCTCTTTAGCCTCCCTTGAAGCTTTGCCTTCATTCCCCCCCTGTTTGGGAGCATCCTTAGAAGCTTCAGAATATTTAGCCTTGTGTTTGGTAATTCTTGATCCTTTGACTCCTTCTAAATACCTAACCCTTCTCTTCAAAGCCTTTATCTCCCCACCTTGAGCTTTGATGAGTCCACCTTGAGCTTTGATGAGTCCATCTTGAGAAGCAGCTAGTTTTTGCAGATCAACTATTTGTGCAGACAACTTGGCACAGGTATCCTTCAATTCATTCAAAAGTTGCATACTATCCTCACCACTTCGGCTTGTGTTACCTAGCCCGAGAGGTGGATCATTGGAAAAATTAAGTTCAATCTCGCCCCTAGGATGAACATCTGAACCCCCCCCCCCTATTGTTTCCATGTGACTGGGTCCTTCACCTGAATCAGTTCCATGAGGACTGATCCGTGCTAAATAGATATATAAATATTATGCAGACGACGGATACACATGAATAAAAGACAAATTACCCCTATAGGAAAAAGGCTAACTTGCAAAAACTCACGTTTGTGATATGTGTGATACCAGGTAAGTGATTACCCGGGTCGTGTCCCAACGAGGTGTGAATGGACAAACGTTTAAGGTTTGGGATTAGAGTGACTGATGATTAGGATATGAAATTTTGATTTTTTATTTCTATATAACAAATGAGAAACAAATTCTCACAAGAAAATTAATATTAACACAAATTATATTAAAAACGCGAATCAGGAAATCTAAAAACGGGTTAAAAACTGAAATATTAGGAAATCTAATCTTACAAGTGCAAAATTATTTTTCTTAAATCCTAAATAATAAAATAAAATTTTAGAAAAAAGATTTATATTTTTCTGATTTTTATATTTTTTATTATGAATTAAAAACTATTAAAACTAATTAAAAGGTTTAAAAATAGTAAATGACTTGGGAAAAATCTGAAAAATTCAAGGTAAATCTAAAATAATATTCTGAATCTAGGAAAAATAAAATCAAAAGTTATCTAAACACTAATAAGCAAATGGGCTAATAAGCAGTTTGGAAATAAGCACAAAAATAAGCTAAAAAGCTCTAAAAATTACAAAAGGCTCAGAAATTGTTCAAACAACTTAATTAAGCATAAAACAGCTGAATAAGCTCAAATAACCTAAGGAAATAAGCCAATAAACACTTGGGCAGATTCACTAATTATGCAGAAATATCAGTTAAAACCACCTACTTGCAGATCAAAATAAGCACTTCAAATAAGCAGAAAAGTGGAACTTATGGGGGGCAAAACCTTCCTAGTACTACAGGCTACACTAAAATATGAAAAGCCCCAATTATTACAAACCAATTGAACTCCAATTAAGCACTAGAACAGATGGCATAGAAACAAAAAGCTGATGCAGGATCAGAACAGTCCACAAGGGCTTTTTGCAGACTAGAATTAAGATACTAAATAAGCTCTAAAGGAGAATCCAAGCACAGAATCTTAAAAACTATACTACTAGCTAAAAGCAAACCAAAAATCAGGATCTAAACTTAATTGAATAAGCCAGTAAGAAGCTGAGATCAGCAGCTATTTATGCTGATCTGCTCAGTCTATACTGAGCAGCAGGAATGGAAAATTCCACTTAAATCTTTCAATTCTGCATGAAACAATCCCAACTTATGGATACACACTTAAAATACTAAATGGAACATGGAACTGCCAAAATGAAGGGTCAAATAAGCTCAGCTTATTGAGAAGCTGATATAGGCAGTTAAGATCTTAATATTGAACTCACAAATACAAAACCTCAAATAATCTCAAAAACAACTTAATATCTAATAACTAAAGCTTGTCTAACCTATATTAAGCTAAATCAAACTTGTGCCAAAGGCAAATGAACAATAGAGTCAAATTAGACCTATGAATAAGCTTAATCCAAACACTAGTTTATGAAACTGAAAATGAACTTTTTGAACTACAAACCACTGATTAATCTATGAAACAGATTCCGTATTGATTTTCTAACTTTAATATCACCTAATAAGCAATCTAAAATATTTTAATAAGTTCTAATTAAGCTAGTCTTAATTAGACTGTTTTTGGCTTTTTGAAGGTTTTTTAAGCAAAAATAAAGTAAAAGCTAATTTAAACTGATAAAACAGATTAAAGACAATATAGAACTAGTAATAAGCATAAAAGATACACAATAAGCTCTAAATAAGCATAGCACAGTAAACTTAGAAATTAATGCAAAAAACAGGAAAATAGCTTACAACTGTTTGAGGCAATGGAGCAAAGAAAAACTGATCAGAACTAACTTGGGTTGTCAATACCAAGCTAAACCCCACTCAACTTATTCTAGAATAGCTTGTCACCACCAAATAGCTTATTTGACTGAAATGTTGACTTTTCTTGGTTTTTCTTGGAATAAACTAGTTTAGACTATCTTAAACTCATAATAAGCTAAGATGAGCTTATAGGAGCTTATATACACAGAAAATAGGTTTTTTGATTGACACTTAACTTGATTCGAACTTAACAGTAAACTTGAAAACATGGAATTTCATTAACTTTGGTAAATCAGTACAATACAGAAGTAAATAAGGACAAATTACTTGAAACAAACTTGATTTAACATTCCAAACTTAAATTGAAACTAAAATTAAGCATAAAGTAAATTTACACTACGAATGGTCTAAGACTGTGACAATCTATCTCTGTCTGACTTCTCTTCTTTAAATAGCTTTCCCAAAAGTATCTTCTCATCCTTCTGATCAAATCCCACCCGTCCAATTAGTCTTAATTCATCTCAGTCGTTCAATGGCATTTTGGCGCCAAAAAGATAAAAGTGGGAATGTGCACTTGGTACTGGTAACTGATGGGGGGGGGGGGGGAAAGCATTAAATGCTTCTTTGGATTGTTAGGAAGGTGCATTGGGAAGGAGGAGGGTGGTGTGATGTTGTAGAGAAACCATGGGTGAGGGTGGTATGGTTTTTGGCGGGGTAGTTTAGGAAGAAGGAGAGGTTTGACTAAAGTCAAACCGGTATTGGGTGGTTTTTATTAAAAAGGGAAAGGATTGGGCTGTTGGGTGATGGGCTTTGGGTTATATTTAGCAGCTGGGTTTAGTTATTTTAGGATAGAAATGGATTTAGGTTTAATCTTTGAGGACCAAAGTTGTAATATTCTGAAAATCCAAGGACTATTGCTACCAAAAATAGAAATTATTCCCAGGGACCATTTGTGTCATTTTGGTATTTTGGGGGTTGACTTTGACTCTGTCTTTGACTTTCGTCTTCACTTGATCAAATGCACAATTATTGTCGAGTCGATCCAAAAATGCTCGTTTTCATTCTGTTTTCAATCCTTCAGTACCTGAGACACATAAAACACAAACCAAGGATATCTGCAGTATAATTCAGTGTTTTAGGTCATTTTTGTGTCTTTTATGGGTATAAAATGATGAGTATTTACACACTCATCAATCCCCCACACTAAGCTATTGCTAGTCCCTAGCAATCCGATCATATGAAGTAATGAAAGGATCAAAAGAATACCAAGTATACCCCGATTTGATTTTTTTTATACAATGCACGAAATTTAAACTTAGAACAAAATATATAACATGCTTGATTTCCAAAAAATGGTATCACGGAACAGGATTCACACAAACTGGGTGTCTCCAAGGAATTAAAATCGTCATCCTCTTTTTGATACTCCCAACTAAGCTTAAACTCAATGTGCAAATTCTTTTGTAAAATGCTAACACTACTTATATCAATAATCTATGTAAGCCGAAACTTAACTTTTCACTCCCACATTTATCAAGTTTAGGTGACTGTGCTTATATTCAAAATTTTGATAACAAAAATCGACGTTTTTATAAAACTTTGACTAATACTAGCTGAAAGATAGATTTAAAATTCACAACAAGCAAGCTTCAAAATTTATTGCATTTTGCAATATCATTCCATTTTATTTTCTTTTTATTTTCTCATTTTTTCATTCATTTTCATTCATCATTTTTTTTTTTTTTTTTTTTTTTTTTAACTTTGTGCAATATAAACTAACGGAGTTTCACGGGAACCAAGACCTTAAACCTTCCTGGAATAAAGGATCTAAGGGCCGTTACAACGGAGAGTTCCAAGACCTTAATGCCTTTCAGAATTAAGGGTCCAAGGGCCGGTGTAAGAGGGTAGCCAAGACCTAAACGCCTTCCGGAAATAAGGATCCAAGGGCCGATCTTGAACCTTAGTTTTTTAGCACATACATTTATTACTTAACTTTTACATTATTATGACATATGCTTGTTCTGAAGTTTAAATAAAGCTTTGAACTAGTATTTTTCAAAATCATAAAGAAAAATGATTTTGTGTGTTCAAAAGTTTGAAAAATAAGCACCAATTAAGTCAGATTCGTTATCTCCTGGGAGGAAAAGCCATAGATTACTTATATAAGCTCTAAAGAAAACCAACTATTCTACGCTTAGCATTTTCATTTGCACATATCGAAAAACCTTAGTCTAATCGTTAAGGAAGCAGCCAGATCAATACTCTGGCAGAGTCAGGATTCCCTTTGTTCTAACCTAATCAAGACTAAACACTTCTTTTTTTATTGCAATTTCTTATCTAAAAACGAAAAAAATTTAAAATTTTGGCCAAAACGGGGGGTACTAGGGCACTAGAAGGTACATATGTGACAAAATTCGAGAGAATTCCCCCCCCCCCCCCCCCACACTTAGAATTGAATATTGCCCTCAATATTCAAAGTACCGGCTATTATGCCGAGACTTAGAACGTAAAAAGGTAAGACTAATAGCCAAGTGTGTGAAAGAAATCTCTATTTTCACAAAAAGGATTAAAAAGATATCCCTAGATAATCGTTAGCAAAAGGATAGGATATTGGGCGGCTGGATTGAAAACAGGCGCGACAATCATCACAATCTAAGGGAAACCTGCAAACAAGAGCAAACAACACACAAAAGAGCACAGCAGAGGAATTCCCCCACACTTAGTGTCAGAAAATAGAAAGAAGTCAGAAACATGGGCGTTTACCCATGCAATGCTAATGTTTTTATTAACCGAGTAACTAGCTTGACTCGACCCCGAATTCATTGGTTCATGGGGAAGCAAGTGGAAGAAACCGTCTCCATCGGACTTTCATTCAATGTGTTTAGATCAACATTGAATTTCTTGAAAGTTCCACTCCGATGAGATACACCCGGCTCAAAAGATTGATAAATGGAGATGCCGGGATCAAAAACTTTGTCTTCATTCCCAAACGAGTGAGGGAAAGGACAAGCTACCTTATAGGCGAAGAAAGGTAGAAAAACTCGAACGACATATGTGAAGTCAATATAATGGCGATCCTCAACGGGAAATGTCACATATGTCGGAGAAAGATCAATATCGGGATTAAGAGTTGAGGTCACATCATCAAGTTTATGAATAATAGAGTCCTTGACCTCATCGTTTTCTAACTCTTCATCAAAGAGAGGATTTATTTTGCTAGAAAAGTACTCATCGTCAAATTCAAAAAGAGAATTCGAATAGACTTTGAAACTTTCATTTTGAACGTCCTCATCAGAAAGTGATTCGTCATCACTAGAGGAAAAATCATCATTTGAATTGAAAAGGGGATTAGAGAAAATCCCGAAAAATTCATCGTTTGAATTGAAAAGAGGGTTAGAAAACGTCCCGAAAAAATCATCAGTAGTGTCAAGAGGTTGATCACTACGAAAAGAACCATCACTTTCACTGTCCGATATATCCTCAGACTTACTTGGGATTGGGATAAGGTTCTCAGCACTAGACTTTATGAATTCGTCCGATTCCTTTTCAGGAATAGTGCTAATATGCTCATCCCCCATAATAAGAGAGTCCACGGAGTTCATATATGGTAAGAGTGATGTGATTGCAATAGACTGAGGGAGTTGAGAAATGATGTCACTCAAAGGAATAGTACTCCCCTCATCGTCTTCATCTTCGTCATCGAGCATGCACGCCTGATTAAACAAGAAACGATTTTGTGTTGCTCGTTCTACGGCGAGTAAATCTTCTATAGATTCACCATGACGATCATCTTGGGCATGTTTATCAGCCAAATTTTTAAGTTCATTTTGCACACCTTGAAGTTTTTGGAATAAATCTTCGAAAGATTCTTCAAGAGATAACTGAGGCTGAGTTTGAATCGTTTCATACTGTGGAGGTTGGTCATGATAAGAATAATCAAAATTGTTACAAGGATTGTGCTCATAGACAAGCGGGGTCCTCGTTTGACAATCGGATTCATAATGTGGACCACCACAGTACTCACAACAATAAAACTGTTGTGACTGATTCGGTGAATCATATGGATATTGGTCATACCCGAAGTTTTGATTACATGGATCTTGTTCATAGACAGACGTATTTCCTGCTTGAGAATCAAAACTTGGGTGTGGACCTCCACAATGTTCACAAGAATATGTTTCCATCTCATGGTGTGGGGGCTGGTTGAAAAAGTCGGGTGTTTCATTGTAGGGATTTTGGTCATAGACAAACCCGTTTTCCGAATTTACAATGCTACAACCTGGACAATTCCCACCATTATGAGGACCTCCACACCATTGACAACCATAGTGGTAAGATGAAGACATAAAGAAAAAGAATTAAACGGATAGAGGGTGAAGAAAAATATTTTTGGGTTTTTGGTTTTTCAATTTTTTGGATTTTTGGAAAATAACTTAAACCTTAAATCAAATAATTCAATTAAAACAAGATCAAAGCAAAACACAAGGAACTTAAAACCTTAAATCAACAAGCGTACGGTAGCTCTCTGAAAGAAAAACGCACAGAGTGGCGGAGGAGCAAAGGTGGGCAATAAATGCTCCTTAAAACCCGCTTCTTTCGGTTCGACAATTTAATGTCAAACCCTCCTTAAACCTCCGTTATAGTTTGTTTATCAATCAAAGGTGAGCCGAATTCACAAGCGACACAAAGGCAAGTTTTAATCTGATGTTTGGGAACTTATTATGATAATACTCCAAGTTGAGGAATATTATATTGATTTTGCTTTTATCTTTTATTTTACAATAAAACGGAAAATGTTTTTGGGTTTTTTATATGATATTATATATATATAAAAGAAAAGAAAAATATTTTTGTATTTTATATGGTTTATGAAAGTGGAAACTTCTGAAAGAAGGATCTCAAGTCACTAATCGTTATAAATCTCAACGATATTGTCGCAACACAACCTCCCCGGCAGCGGCGCCAAAATTTGATCCGTCACAAAAGCGCGTATATAAATAAATACAGACGACGGATACACGTGAATAAAAGACAAATTACCCCTTTAGGAAAAAGGCTAACTTGCAAAAACTCACGTTTGTGATATGTGTGATACCAGGTAAGTGATTACCCGGGTCGTGTCCCAACGAGGTGTGAATGGACAAACGTTTAAGGTTTGGGATTAGAGTGACTGATGATTAGGATATGAAATTTTGATTTTTTATTTCTATATAACAAATGAGAAACAAATTCTCACAAGAAAATTAATATTAACACAAATTATATTAAAAACGCGAATCAGGAAATCTAAAAACAGGTTAAAAACTGAAATATTAGGAAATCTAATCTTACAAGTGCAAAATTATTTTTCTTAAATTCTAAATAATAAAATAAATTTTTTGAAAAAAGATTTATATTTTTCTGATTTTTGTATTTCTTATTATGAATTAAAAACTATTAAAACTAATTGTTAGGTTTAAAAATAGTAAATGACTTGGGAAAAATCTGAAAAATTCAAGGTAAACCTAAAATAATATTCTGAACCTAGGAAAAATAAAATCAAAAGTTATCTAAACCCTAATAAGCAAATGGGCTAATAAGCAGTAGGGGAATAAGCACAAAAATAAGCTAAAAAGCTCTAAAAATTACAAAAGGCTCAGAAATAGTTCAAACAACTTAATTAAGCATAAAACAGCTGAATAAGCTCAAATAACCTAAGGAAATAAGCCAATAAACACTTGGACAAATTCACTAATTATGCAAAAATATTAGTTAAAACCACCTACTTGCAGATCAAAATAAGCACTTCAAATAAGCAGAAAAGTGGAACTTATGGGGGGCAAAACCTTCCTAGTACTATAGGCTACACTAAAATATGAAAAGACCCAATTATTACAAACCAATTGAACTCCAATTAAGCACTAGACCAGATGGCATAGAAACAAAAAGCTGATGCAGGATCAGAACAGTCCACAAGGGCTTTTTGCAGACTAGAATTAAGATACTAAATAAGCTCTAAAGGAGAATCCAAGCACAAAATCTTAAAAACTATACTACTAGCTAAAAGCAAACCAAAAATCAGGATCTAAATTTAATTGAATAAGCCAGTAAGAAGCTGAGATCAGCAGCTATTTATGCTGATCTGCTCAGTCTATACTGAGCAGCAGGAATGGAAAATTCCACTTAAATCTTTCAATTCTGCATGAAACAATCCCAACTTATGGATACACACTTAAAATACTAAATGGAACATGGAAGTGCCAAAATGAAGGGTCAAATAAGCTCAGCTTATTGAGAAGCTGATATAGGCAGTTAAGATCTTAATATTGAACTCACAAATACAAAACCTCAAATAATCTCAAAAACAACTTAATATCTAATAACTAAAGCTTGTCTAACCTATATTAAGCTAAATCAAACTTGTGCCAAAGGCAAATGAACAGTAGAGGCAAATTAGACCTATGAATAAGCTTAATCCAAACACTAGTTTATGAAACTGAAAATGAACTTTTTGAACTACAAACCACTGATTAAGCTATGAAACAGATTCCCTATTGATTTTCTAACTTTAATATCACCTAATAAGCAATCTACAATATTTTAATAAGTTCTAATTAAGCTAGTCTTAATTAGACTGTTTTTGGCTTTTTGAAGGTTTTTTAAGCAAAAATAAAGTAAAAGCTAATTTAAACTGATAAAACAGATTAAAGACAATATAGAACTAGTAATAAGCATAAAAGATACACAATAAGCTCTAAATAAGCATAGCACAGTAAACTTAGAAATTAATGCAAAAACAGGAAAATAGCTTACAACTGTTTGAGGCAATGGAGCAAAGGAAAACTGATCAGAACTAACTTGGGTTGTCAATACCAAGCTAAACCCCACTCAACTTATTCCAGAACAGCTTGTCACCACCAAATATCTTATTTGACTGAACTGTTGACTTTGTTGACTTTTCTTGGTTTTTCTTGGAATAAACTAGTTTAGACTAACATAAACTCATAATAAGCTAAGATGAGCTTATAGGAGCTTATATACACAGAAAATAGGCTTTTTGATTGACACTTAACTTGATTCGAACTTAACAGTGAACTTGAAAACATGGAATTTCATTAACTTTGGTAAAGCAGTACAAAACAGAAGTAAATAAGGACAAATTACTTGAAACAAACTTGATTTAACATTCCAAACTTAAATTGAAACTAAATTAAGCAAAAAGTAAATTTACACTACGAATGGTCTAAGACTGTGACAATCTATCTCTGTGTGACTTCTCTTCTTTAAATAGCATTCCCAAAAGTATCTTCTCATCCTTCTAATCAAATCCCACCCGTCCAATTAGTCTTAATTCATCTCAGTCGTTCAATGGCATCTTGGCACCAAAAAGATAAAAGTGGGAATGTGCACTTGGTACTGGTAACTGATGGGGGGGGGGGGTGGGAAAGCATTAAATGCTTCTTTGGATTGTTAGGAAGGTGCATTGGGAAGGAGGAGGGTGGTGTGATGTTGCAGAGAAACCATGGGTGAGGGTGGTATGGTTTTTGGCGGGGTAGTTTAGGAAGAAGGAGAGGTTTGACTAAAGTCAAACCGGTATTGGGTAGTTTTTATTAAAAAGGGAAAGGGTTGGGTTGTTGGGTGATGGGCTTTGGGTTATATTTAGCAGCTGGGTTTAGTTATTTTAGGATAGAAATGGATTTAGGTTTAATCTTTGAGGACCAATGTTGTAATATCCTGAAAATCCAAGGACTATTGCTGCCAAAATAGAAATTATTCCCAGGGACCATTTGTGTCATTTTGGGGTTTTGGGGGTTGACTTTGACTCTGTCTTTGACTTTCGTCTTCACTTGATCAAATGCACAATTATTGTCGAGTCGATCCAAAAATGCTCGTTTTCGTTCTGTTTTCAATCCTTCAGTACCTGAGACACATAAAACACAAACCAAGGATATCTGCAGTATAATTCAGTGTTTTAGGTCATTTTAGTGTCTTTTATGGGTATAAAATGATGAGTATTTACACACTCATCAAGGACCTGACTCATTAGAAGTTGTCTTGGTTCGGGTCTTAATGATATTACCACTGTCCTGTGCTGCTTCTAAGCTAGACACAGTGGTGGCAGCCCTTGCCAACATGTCACTCTCCCCACCAGTGACAGCCTCATCTGCAACAATTGGTATATAACCACTAGCCTGAGGTAGCTCAGTGTTCTTGGTGTGAGTCCTACGTTTATAGTTCTTTTGTTGTTGTTGATGAGATGTTGCCAAAATTGTGGGTGTGTGATAGGTACTAGCTGGGATTGCTGAACCTTCACCCATTTAGGTTTGGGCTAGTGCCACCATTGTTGGAAACAAAGGTGTCACTGTCCCTGAAAAATCTTTTCCATCCCTCCTCATATTAGCAAAAACCTTTTTGGTAAGGCAGGGAGTGGAATAAACTCTTTTGTGACTTTTCTTATTTTCAAATTGTTTGTCCAAAAAGAGTTGCAAAAACCTTGGATATAGAAAATATTTACCTGAAGAACTATCCAAATTCTTAACCATACTATCAAAATTTAATTTTGAAAAATTAAATCTTTGTTTATTTTCAGCCAAACAAATTATAGCAGAAGCTAAATTACTGCTAAATTCATTCCACGCAGTGGTCTTTTGACTTAGACATACTATGACAGTACGAATTAAGAATTTCCACTGAGGAGAAAAATTACCTTTATAAAACTTTAAAGCATCTGATTTTCTCTCATAGCCCATCAGTGAAAGTTTTTCAAAGATTGTAGTATTTGGAAGATTCTCAACTCCGTTAGCATCATCTAGGAGAAGATCTCTTCGAATAGACGCCTCTGTAATGAGAATCCTCTGCCCATCTACAAGGGCATGGATTTGTACTTCCCCATTAATAGTTTTGACCTTAGCAGACGACCAAAACTGGCTAATGTTAGAAGTATATATAGTAGGTTTTACTGTTAATGCAAACTTAATATATTTTGCATTAAGGAAATCAATGATCTCAGTAAAATCTACAGATTCATTGGATTTTTCTAAAAAGGCAAAATTATTATGAGGTTCGGTAAAAGTTAGGTTCGACATTATGATTTGATTTGGGGGTTTTGCAATATGACGATTAAAATTCGTTTAGGCCGTTGGAGAGAGAGAGTAATGTGTGCGTGAATATGATTGTGTGCCGCAATTGGGGATTTATACCTTTTAAGTAAAAAGTGACACAAACGTACCCTGCACTCCCAAACAGTACTAACGGATACCCAGCAGTACAAAGTTTTACGCTAGCAGTACAATTTTTTGCCTAGCAGTACAAACTTTGTGCAAAAACTTTTTCTCATCAGTATGAACTCAATTTTCTTTTAAAACCATACTGCACTCATACATTTGGAAGGGATTAAGTGTAAAGGTAGACACTTAATCAGTTTTGGTGATGTTGTTGTTCTTGCATTACAACACAGTTTACTGTTTCAGTATTAATAGTGTTCTAAGTATTAAAGAGTAGATTTTTAAAAAATACTGCTATTATCCAAGAAACCAAACACCCCTTTAACATCAGGGGAAACACAGATATCATAAACTAATAATAATAACTGCATTCAAATATTATAAACTTGTATGAATATACATTAATATAGTCAAAATAAGATAATGATATAAAAGATACATTAAGAAATATATAAACTATACAAAAGATACATTAAAAAATATATAAACTATCTTCAATACTTTTGTAAACACCAACTATTTTCTCTCTTGTATCTTCTATTTCTTTGTTCCGATCATCGACTTTCTTCTGATGCTCCAAAATGATCTTTAAATCTTCCTTGTTCCTTTCTTCCAGCCTCTTTATACTCATGTTGTAAAAATCTATCAATGTTTTTCAGTTCCATATTTTCCAGAATGACATTTCTCCCAAATATCTTGGGATATGTCAAAAATTTTCTTTAACTTTTCAGGGATTGGAGGAGGAGAATCATCCCTTGGGCATTTGGTTTTGTTTGAATCTGGAGTTGAAGAGGATGAAGCCATTGAAATTTCAAATATAATATCTAATGAAAATATCAAAGGAGTTGTATATGAACGGTTGATTATGAATGGTTTTCCAATCGATAGGTATAAATAGGCTGTAGAGGTATATGAAAAGTTCCCAATACTTTAGGCAGGAAAAAGGGACCATGGAAATGCGCCAAAAGTAAACTAATGGATAATATTGGTCTGATTTGGTTTGTGTTTGGTTTGGATTGACTAGCATAGTTGATTTGGAATTGTGTTTGGTGTTGGATTTGACTAATTGACTTGTTGATTATGGTTTGACTCGACAAAATGAAACCGAGGGAATGTTTGGAATGATTTGGGATCGGGTTCATTATTATTGACCCGAGGGAATAAATGTTTGACCATGACTCGAAAGGAAATAGTAACTCATTTGTTGCGACTTGATATTGACTCGACTTGGACAAAATAAAAGAAAGAAATAAAAACAATTGTTAAATTAAAAGCTGTAAAGATATTTGTTATTAAATTTGGTTAATAATGAAGTAAGGAAATTAGAAGTGTGCATGAGACCATGGCTGTCAGGATCCCGATCCTGATCTTAGGATCTTACAATTTTATGATACTGCGAAGCAAAAACAATCCGGATCTTACAAAGGATCTTTAAAACTTTAAGATCTTATAGGATCCCGATCTTTACCATAGGATCTTAAGATCTAATACGATCCGATCTTACTTTTCTTGAACCACAAACTAAAAAAGTATGGAATGTATTTTGTAGAATTAAAAAAAAAAAAAAACAACATGTTAATATTCTTAAAAATTTCATAATCATAATTTAAGACAACATTTCTATGAAATATTTACATAATTTGTGTTTATGATATATATTAATTTATAGATCTGTATAATATTACAAAAACTATTAACAAAATGACATTATAGTAGGATCTTAAGATCCCGATCCGATCTTACAATCTCTATCTTGCAAAGACGAAATCGATCCTAAGTAGGATCCCGATTTTGAAAACCTTGTGAGACATTTGGGATAAAAACGGAACACACTAGGGCTATTGGACTATTCGAGACATGCTACCCGTAGACTAACATATTTGGATTTATTGGACTATTCGTTTGGTTATTGTTTGAGTTACGGATTGGTTTAGTGTTCAGGGTTTAAGGTTTAGGGTTTACGGTTTAGGGTTTGTATAAATACTCGTTATATTATAAATTACTCGGGAAATTGATTTTCAATAAAGTCTTTTGACTTGGAAACGTTCGATAAATGAAAGAGTCATGGCAAAATTTTGTTATTTCCAAAGATCGATTAATTTTGTCGTAAGTCCAAACTTGTTTTAAATCATAAAACAAGTATATATACCTTGTACTAAAAATTGGGATTATGGGAAAATACCGACGATTACCAATCGACTCATCTTATTTGATATGTTTGTTGTTAGTTATCTCTTTGACTTCTTTTCGTCATCTCGTCTCGACTCGAGTTATCGTCAATACTCTTCTCGACTATTCGGTTATTCATTTTTTTGGAGTGAGTACTCGTGAGTCCGTGTTCTCTACCGTTACACGAATGATGATACCAAACCCTTTTAAAAGGCTAAAACGAGATTAATTTTGGAAATGAGAATGATTAACTTTTGAAAACTCTTGCGCATTTGATTTTTTTGGTGAATATCGTGCGGAGTACGTTGCGTTGCGATACCCTGCGTTAAATCGTTTGATACGATATTCATTTTTGTTAATGTTTAAAAAATTTGAATATATTAGAGCATTCCCAATGGTCACTCAGTGTTAAAGTTTAACACACTGCCACGTCAGCTTTAACATTTTCACCTTTAACTCAAAAAAAACACCTGCAATCATAACTCACCCTTAACTCACTTTTAACTCAACTATTTTCAAAATCAACCCCTAAACTATAATTAATGCTTCATTTAACAACTAACACGAATTTTAAACACGAATTACATTAATCATTAAAGTTAAAACACAAATTACATTAAACATTAAACTTAAAACACAATACATAGTACGATTAATAGAAACTAAAACTACAAATTAAGAAAAGGAATCATCTGAAACCCAACCATCCTCACTCGAAGAGGACCTAAACTCCCCATCTGTTGGGAATGCTTAAAGTGACGATCATTATCGAGTCAATGAGTCTTGTAATATGGTCATGTAATAGCCCGTTAGAATCGTAAAAATATAGTCTACATGATAGTAGAAGTGTGTCGTCTAGTTTAGTCTTAGTATTTACGTTAATGTTGAATTAGTGAAATATGTAAAGACGGCACACTTCCCTATTCTCATCTCAAGGATGACTATATATGGTTTGTAACCTCTCATTTGAGAGATGTGAATTGTGCTTCAAACTAAAGTGATTGAGCTTGAAACGTTTTTAGCTCAACAAACAAACGATTTTTGAGGATGCCAAAACTGACTTTTTCAACAAAACGACAAAATTCAAAAATTATTTTGAAAGACTTGAAAAAGAAAATGTTGAGTTTGAACGGAAATTGGCTCGTAAAACGGATGATTCTAAAGCCGAAAAATATCAACTTTTGAAACAAATTGCCTCTTTAGAATCAAAATTGGCATCCCAAGATTATCTTTCTCTTCAAAAAGAATATAGTGATTTGAGAACTTCATACAATGCTTTAAAAGTGAAGTTTGATTCTCTTAACCGATCAAAGGGAAAAGCTCCTATTTCAATTTTTTCAACACCAGAAGTGAGTGTTTCGAAGAAGGTTTACACGGGTGAATCTTTAAAACGATTTTTGAAAAAGGTTTCCCAATTTACAACTTATTCTTTGCAAAAAGGAAGGAAGTTTTTGAAGAAACCAAGTTTTTCTGAAACACTTACTTCTCAAAAGTTTTCAAATCCAAATGCTTCAAAAGAAAACACTCAAGTTTTTCAAACTCCACACTCTCATTTTACGCCGGTAAAGCAAGTGTGGAGACCAAAACAATATTGTTTAAAACCCCCAAATGCTTCAAATAGAAAGAATCAAGCTTTTCAAACTCCACACTTTCATTTTACGTCGGTAAAGCAAGTGTGGAGACCAAAGCAAAGTTGTTCAAAACCTTTCAAATATTCAATATCAGAATTGCTTTCGCTTCAACATAAGAATGACTCTGTTTTGAACATTCCAAATACAGGAAGGTTTCCATTTATCACAAAAACAAATCTTCAAAGAGAACCCATGAGGTTCAACTCTAGATGAAAATCTTCTTCTTCATATTTTAAAACTCCAAGAGAAACACCGGGTTTCTCAAACAATTTTCAACGTAAAAAGAGTTTTAAATCTCCATTGATTCCACGAGTGTTATTTCAAAATGAAACACCGGTTTTCAGTCCTCGTTGGAATTCAACATCTTTAAATTAGATTGACACAACTTACAAATGGATTTCAAAATTTAGTAAACCCGTTAGCGCCGTGCTTAAATGGGTTCCCAAGGTTGTTGTCTAAGCTAAACTTTATATGACTTCTTAGTACTTCAGCTAAGGACTCGGACTTTAACATAATGACTTGTACACACATTACAGTGTACAACTCGGGTTTCAAAGAAAGGAAAGTGCCTTGCTAAACCATTCATTAAAACCAAGCGTGCACTTATCCTAAAAACAATAAGAAAATTCTTCTCTGGCTTGAGATATTTGTTGGGTTTAAAAGATACTGTTGCTACTTTGAAGATTCTGCTGTTAAGTGTTTTATTTTGCTGCTCATGGTTCTAATGGAAATATACTAAGTATGATTCTGCTGCTAGGCATAATCATTCTGCTGCTAGTATATTCATTATGCTGCTGATGATATTTGAAGAATGATGAAATACGCTAAGTATCAAACTGCTGCTAGCCTATGATGATTATGCTGCTAGAGTTTGATTCTGCTGCTTATTGGATATGTATAGTTTGTTTATGGTAAAGATACGATTAGATATTATTCTTGTATAGAAAGTTGTGTAACCGACTAGGACTCCTTATGTGTATAAAAGGAGGATCTAGGGTTAGGGTTAGAAGTCGATTGTCTTAGCATACATATTGTCTTGTATTCACTTCAAGGTTCGTTGTAACCTTGTTACTTTTGAGTAACCGTATATTAATATATTGAGGTGAAGGTTGAGAGAATTATTGTGTGTTATTGTTATTCTTCTTAAGATTAATTACTAGTTTCCGCATAGTAATTAATAGATCGTTCATAAGCAGTTTCTATACCGATTGCTTTAGGTTTATATCTAAAGTAATTAACAAGATCGTTAAGCTCAACTGGGATCAACAAGTGGTATCAGAGCTTGTGATCTAGAAACTGATACCGAGAAGAATTTCGAAAAGCTCAGATCTGTTCATCATCAAAAGAAATGGAGTCTGAATCTCATCATATGGTTACTGCATCCAAGGTTCCAATGCTCAAGGTTGGAGAATATGAACTCTGGAAAATGAGGATAGAATAGTACATGAAGATGTGTGATTACACAATGTGGGAAATCATACAAACTGGTGATACTCTACCTAAAACTGGTGCTGATGGGCAAGTCTTGCCTATCAAAACCAATGAAGAAAGGGCTCAAAGGAAACTGGAGATTAGAACTCACACTATTCTCTTAATGGGAATACCTAATGAGTAGCAATTGGCCTTCAAAAACACCAAGTCTGCCAAGGAGTTGTTGGCAGCAATTGAACTCAGGTTTGGTGGAAATGTAGCCACCAAAAAGTCAAGGAAGAATTTGCTAAAGCACGAATTTGAAACTTTCACTGCATCAAGCAATGAAAGTATTGATGGTACTTATGACAGGCTGCAAAAGTTAGTGAGTCAGTTGGCGCTTCTAAATGTCTCTATTGCAAAGGAAGATATTAATTTGAAGTTTCTAAGGAGTCTTGCACCAGAATGGAATACTCACACAGTTGTCTGGAGGAACAAAACTGATTTTGATACTATGAATTTGGATGATTTGTATAACAACTTGAAGGTCTATGAAACTGAGGTAAAGGGTTCAACCAGTTCTTCAAGTTCAAACAACCTTGCTTTTATGTCTTCAAATAATAAGACTTCTGGGAATATTCAAGAAACTCATTCTGCTGTTGGTCATACTGGTTTTGCTGCTAGTTCTACAAATAGTGACACCATTAGTGATGCTGCTATTTGTGCCTATTTAGCTGAACTCACAACAAGTACTCCAGTAATGAGTCAGGATCTAGATCAAGTTGATCCTGATGATTTAGAAGAGATGGATTTGCATTGGCAATTTGCAATGTTGACTATGAGGGCAAGAAGATTCTTGAAAAGAACTGGAAGAGAGCTCAAGTTTAGAAGGCAGAACAATGTGGGGTTTGACAAATCAAAGTTTGAGTGTTATAACTGCCACAGAAAAGGGCACTTTGCAAGGGAATGCAGAGCACCAAAGCAGATCAAGGAAAATCCAAGGCAGATTCCCATTGAAGATGCTAAACCTACTACTGCTATGGTCTCATGTGATGGCCTGGGAGATTTCGACTGGAGTGACCAAGCTAAGGATGGTCCCAACTATGCATTGGTAGCTGATGAAGAACCCAAAGAACAACACTTTGCTCTTATGGGTTACTCCTCCTCTGGATCAGACTCTGAGGTATCAAATGAATCTTCACGTTCATTTAAATCTTGTTCAGATACAATAGAGGCACTGAGATCTAGTTATGATGCTTTAAGAGTTGAATTTGATAAACTCAAACTTGATAACTTAGGATATCAACATGGTTTAAAATCTTTAGAAAACAAGGTTGAGTTTCTTAATCAAATTGAGGGAGAATATGCTGATAAAATTCATACTCTTGAAACTGAGCTAATTAAGAAAGAATGTGAAATTAATGTGCTTAATAAAAGAGTGGAAGAAGCTGAATTAGCTAGAGACTCAGCTTTAAGTGAAAAAGAAAAACATGTTGTTAGGATAGATAAACAACAATATGCATCTGTTCTAGCAAACAAAGCAGTTGAATCTCAGATTTTTAAAAGAGGATGTGGCCTAGGATACAATGAAGTGGCTCCCCCACTTAAAAGTGCTTATGCACCAGCTAGGAAAGAATTGTCCTTTATATCTGAGTTAGCTGCACAATCTGTAGGTGAAACAAGTCAAGTAAACAATGAAACATCTGAAAAGACTAGTGCACCTAAGATTGATGAAATATTGGCACCTAAGATTGATGAAAAATTGTCTGATGCACCAATCATTGAAGATTGGGAATCAAATAGTGATGATGAGAAGATAGAAACAACATCAAAGGCTAAAAGGCTAGAGAATGTTAAACAAATTGAACCTAAAGTCAAGCATACTGAGTTTCTTAAACCTGTGCTAGGAAGTAGAATCTCTAGGAAAGTGGCTGAGTATGATGATAAACCTAGAGCTTATCCTAGGAAGACTTGTGACTTGCCCAGAGGAAATCAGAGAAACTTGCACCAGGTGATTTCACACACGTTAGGTAGTGACTTTGAACTGGTTAAGAAGGCATGTCACAGCTGTGGTAGTTTTGAGCACTTGCAAGAAGATTGTTATTTTTCAATACCTAAGAAAACTAGTGCTCCAAAACCTGTATGGAACCATAATACTAGGGTGAACCATAGGAACTTTGCAAGAAAGACTCACCCACATCCCAAAAGAAACATGGTTCCTAAGGAGATTTTGTTGAGAAATGGTATTTCTAGGACTATTTCTCTTGTTGCACCAACAAGGCCCATTCCAAAGAAAACAGGGTTTTCTACTGCTAAAGCTAGCAGCAGTATCTCTCATTCTGCTGCTAAGCCAAAAGTGGTTACTGACACTGTTATGGGCACTCATTTCTATGCTGTTAAGGCCTCAGCTTGCTGGGTCTGGAAACCCAAAACTAGAAACAGCAGTGCATCAATGGACTTCAAGAAATATGATTACTTTGATGCACAAGGCAGATCTAAGTCAGTAATGGCTTGGGTCCCAAAGAGAAACTAACTCTCTTACTTTTTGTGCAGGGCAATCTACAATTGGAGCTAAAGGATAAATGCATTTTTGATAGTGGATGCTCTGGACATATGACTGGAGACAAGAGCAACCTGGAAAATTTTAAGGCTTTTGATGGTGGTTATGTTGCTTTTGGAAATGATCCAAAAGGTGGAAAGATTGTTGGTAGAGGTACTATTAGAACAGGAAAATTGGATTTTGAAAAGGTGTATTTTATAGAGGGACTTAAGTTCAATCTTTTTAGTGTCTCACAAATGTATGACAAAAAGAATTTTGTTCTTTTTACAGACACTGACTGTCTTGTTTTGTCTCCCGACTTTAAGTTACCTCATGATTCTGAAGTACTACTTAAAGTCCCTATAACAAACAATATATATACAGTGTGGACATTAAGAACATCATTCCCAAAAGAGATTTAACTTGTCTTTTTGCAAAAGCCACCATTGATGAATCCAAGATTTGGCATAGAAGATTGGGTCACTTAAATTTCAAAACTAAAAATAAATTGGTAAAAGGCAACCTTGTCAGAGGGTTACCTTCAAAGATCTTTGAAAATTCTGAAACCTGTGTTGCTTGTCAGATGGGAAAGCAACACAGAGCTTCTTGTAAGTCCAAAGTGGTGAACTCTATTTCTGAACCCTTGTATATGTTGCATATGGATCTGTTTGGACCAACTTTTGTGAAGAGCTTGAATAAGAAGATGTATTGCTTAGTTGTCACTGATGATTTCAGTAGGTTTACTTGGGTGTTTTTCTTAGCAACTAAGGATGAGATCTCTGGAATTCTTAAGGCCTTCATTACAAGAATAGAAAATCTAGTAAATCATAAGGTCAAAGTAATCAGATGTGACAATGGAACTGAATTTAAGAATCATGTAATGAATCAGTTCTGTGAGGAAAAAGGTATTTTAAGGCAGTTTAGTGTGGTTAGAACTCCTCAGCAAAACGGTGTTGCTGAAAGGAGGAATATGACATTAATTGAGGCTGTTAGGACTATGTTGTCTGAGTCAAAGTTACCCACTACTTTTTGGGCTGAAGCAGTTAACACTGCTTGCTATGTGCAAAATAGGAGTAAGGTAGTAAAGCCTCATAACAAGACCCCTTATGAATTGTTGCATGGTAGGAAACCTATGATAGATTTCTTAAAACCATTTGGGTGTCCTGTTACTATTTTAAATACCATTGATTCACTAGGCAAGTTTGATGAGAAAGCAGACAAAGGTTTCTTTGTTGGATACTCAACAAATAGCAAAGCTTTTAGGGTATTTAATCAAAGAACAATGCATGTGGAAGAAAATCTACACGTTAGGTTTAGTGAAACCACACCTAGTGTTGCTGGAAAAGGACCTGAATGGCTGTTTGATATTGATTCCCTAACCAAGAGTATGAATTATCAACCAGTGATTGCAGGTACAACTAACATGTCTGCAGGTACACAAACTAACCCCAATGCAGGTACACAAGCAAAGAAGGATGCATCTGCAGAGGAGTTTGTTTTGATTGAGAAGTGGAAGTTTAATCAGTTCTTCACTCCAACAGATAAAGAGGGAAAGAGTTCTGATGATGATGCTGTTCATAAGGAAGTACCAAAGGATGATGCAGAAGGTGATGATGAACCTTCTAATGATGGCAAGACTGTTGAGAAGTCAGCAAAGCATGGAAGTTCAAGAAATGAAGCTAGCAGCAGTATCTCCCATTCTGCTGCTAAGCCAAATAATTCTGCTGCTACGCCTAGCAGCAGTATCTCCCATTCTGCTGCTAAGCCTAGTAGTTCTACTGCTGTTCCAAAGAATTCTGCTGCTGACTTTAATGAAGATGTTAATGATGATGTTGACTTTCCTCATATGCCTGAGTTGGAGGAAATCTACTATGACACAGATGATGATGTTGTGGATGTTTTTGGAGCAGAAGCTGATTTGAGAAATATGGAACCTACTGTTCAAGTCAGTCCTACTCCAACTACAAGGATACATAAAAACCATCCCAAGGAGCAGATAATTGGTGATGTACAATCTGCTGTACAAACCAGAAGTAAAACAAAAAGGTTGGGTGATCAACTTCATCAAGGTTTATTTGCTCAATCATTTCATCAGAGAAATAGCCACAAGGACCTACAAAATTGCAAGTTTGCTTGTTTCTTATCACAAGAGGAACCCAAAAATATTCACAAAGCTATGAAAGATTCAAGTTGGGTTGAAGCCATGCAAGAGGAGCTGTTGCAGTTCAAGCTTCAAGAAGTCTAGACACTAGTTGATCTGCCTAATGGGAAGAGGGCAATTGGTACAAAATGGGTGTTCAGGTGCAAAAGAGATGAAATAGGAATTGTGGTGAGAAACAAAGCAAGACTAGTGGCTCAAGGGTACACTCAGGAAGAAGGAATAGATTATGATGAGGTCTTTGCTCCTGTAGCAAAGATAGAGGCTATTAGATTGTTTTTGGCTTATGCCTCATTCAAGAACTTTCTAGTGTACCAAATGGATGTGAAAAGTGCTTTCTTGTATGGAAAGATTGATGAAGAGGTTTATGTGATGCAACCTCCTGGTTTTGAAGATCCTGACTTTCCAGATAGAGTATATAAAGTGGAGAAAGCACTGTATGGTTTACATCAAGCTCCTAGAGCTTGGTATGACACCTTGTCTAAGTATTTGCTATCTAATGGATTCACAAGGGGAACCATTGATAAAACTTTGTTCATCAAGAAAAACAAGAATGATATTCTACTAGTTCAGGTTTATGTAGATGATATCATTTTTGGGTCTACAAACAAGGTGTTCTGTGAAGAATTTGAGAAGCTCATGCATAACATATTTCAAATGAGTTCTATGGGAGAACTCACATTCTTTCTGGGGCTTCAGGTTAAGCAGACAGCTGAGGGGATCTTCATCAGTCAAGACAAGTATGTGGCTGATATGTTAAAGAAATTTGGTTTCAATGATGTGAAGGCAGCTAAGACACCAATGGATAACAACAAACCTTTGCTCAAGGATGAAGATGGGGAAGAGGTTGATGTACATCTTTATAGATCAATGATTGGTTCATTGATGTATCTGACTGCTTCAAGGCCAGATATCATGTTCTCTGTGTGTGCTTGTGCCAGATTTCAAGTGTCCCCAAAAGTCTCACACTTGAATGTGGTCAAAAGAATTTTTAGGTACCTAAAGGGTCAACCTAAATTGGGCCTTTGGTATCCTAATAGTTCACCCTTTGACTTGATAGCATACTCAGACAGTGACTATGCTGGAGCTAGTTTGGATAGAAAGTCAACCACTGGAGGCTGTCAATACCTTGGTCATAGGTTAATCTCATGGCAATGCAAGAAACAGACTGTGGTGGCTAACTCAACAACTAAGGCAGAGTATGTGGCTGCTTCTAGTTGCTGTGGTCAAGTACTCTGGATTCAGAATCAACTCTTGGATTATGGGTACAATTTCATGAACACCAAAATTTATATTGATAATAACAGCACAATGTGTATAATAAGAAATCCTGTTTTTCACTCTAAAACAAAGCATATAGAGATAAGACATCATTTTATTAGAGATTGTTATGAGAAAAAGTTAATTCAAGTGGTTAAAATACATACTGACAATAATGTTGCTGATCTACTTACAAAAAGTTTTGATATAAGTAGATTTCAATTTTTAGTTGCTAGTATAGGTATGATCAATCTTTAAAATCTTATCTATGTATGTTTTGTAAAAAGTTTTTGAGGATTTGTGCTGTTATTGATCAAATAAGTTATTTCTAGTGCTTGCTATGTCTGTATATTGTGTGCTGCTAAGATGGTTATTTTGTTGACTGTCTTGTGATTATTGTGAGATACTCTTGTTTGTGTTTTGTGGTTGTTGGACTAATCTTTTGCAGGATAAGTCACAAAAGATTGATTGCTGAGAAAAAGATGATTCTGAAATTCAGGGGAGGCTATCTATTCAGAATCTAAAGCATAAGAGTTAATGTTCATCAACACAAAGATAATAAAAGTTTATTCATTACTGGGTGCATTCACTACATTAGCAGAGGTTACATCATCTTTCAGGACTCAAAAGAAACAAAACAAACAACCAACTAACAACCTTACTACACACAAACCTATATAAACCTACCACACAACCCAACTACTTCATTTTCCCTTTCCCTTTTCCTTGGACATTTGGCATGGTTTTGCGGCCTCCTATGCTACCCATGGCTTCAGACACCTTCTTGCAAGGGAGTACCAACACTATTGTTCTTGGTTTTGGCTCTTGCTTCTTCTCAGGAACAGGGGTCCTCTTCAGTGATGATGCAGCTTTTTCAAACTCTTTTGTTAAAAAGCCTGATAGCTCTTGAACATAGTCATCATCAGATGAGTCCGAAGAGGAGGATGAATCATCCACATAAGGTGGAAGTTCATCTGTTGAAGGTTCTTCAGACGAGGATATATCAATCTTTTTCTTTGAAAAGTTGGTTCTTGCGGTTGAAGAATAGTTGGGTGGAAAATAAGTTTTCCATCCTGAACTTTCAGAATCTGAAGAAGAGTCGGAAGAGATTTCGATAATGTTTGAGGAAGAAGGATTCATGGTGATTGGAAAGTTGAAGATTGGTGTTAAAGTTTTTGTAGAGTTGGTATTGATGATTTGAGGCTTTTTATAAAGTTAATGAAGGTTTGATTAAATGCGGGGTTGATAGGAGGAATTGAATCTTGGGTTGGTGTAAGGAATTAATTCCTTAATGGAATTAAATTAATTATGGTAAATTTTGGTGGTGTTGACCAAAAGGATGGGTATTTAACTTGGGAAATCAGAATCCATTTTGCTGCTATAGAATATGCTGCTGAAGGTTAACTTGTTGGATTCTGCTTCTAAATTTGAAAGTGTAGGGACTGGTTTTCAATTTGGCACGAATAAGCCCTAATTGGGTCTAAACGGGATAAAAACCCAATTCGATCTCATTCATATCTTTGTGCGCCCAAAATTGAATCTAATTCAAACCCTAACACTTACTTTCACCTTTCGATCAAAAACCCCCAAAATCAAAATCCTTATTCACCATGTCGAGACGCACTTACTCTGATGAGCACAATCAGATAGCTTTTCTACAAAAGGTACCTGAGGCAAATGGATTTGCTGAAGTCATAGACTTTCTTAATGCTACTTCAATTAGGTATGCATTAACAGTTAATCCAACCATATATAGGTCCCACATGAGACAGTTTTGGTCGACTGTTACGGCTAAAACTCTTAATGGGGAAGAAATGTTAATTGCCATAGTAGATGAGGAAAGAATTGTTGTTACTGAAACATCTGTAAGACGAATTCTTCGTCTTGCAGATGATGAAGCAACAACCTGCCTTCCCACTTCTACTATTTTTGAGGAACTTGAAAAATTTGGGTATGAGAGACCAAATACTAGATTAAAATTTTACAAACATCTCCTCTGCCTACAATGGAAATTTCTTGTTCACACCATTCTACACTGTCTTGTCCTAAAACAAGTGGGTGGAATGAGTTTAGTTCAAGTCAAGCTTCTGCTTTGATTTATCTAGCCTCAGGCCAACCATACAATTTTTCGGCTATGATTTTCGAAGGGTTGAAAAAGAATATTTCTGGAACTTCTTATCTTTATCCAAGGTTTTTGCAATTACTCATTGATAATCAGTTACAAGAACCTTTTGCTCATGAAAAACCTTACAAAACTCCAGTTCTTGTAACTAAAATGTTTAAACACTTAAGGAAAAATGGGACTGGTTTTTCTGGGAGAATAACTCCTTTGTCCCAATACATTTTAAACATTGCTGCTGATGTTGCTCAGGGTGAAGAAGCTGAAAACCCCACAGCTTCCCATCACACACCCACTCCTGAATATTCAAATGAATCATCCCATAATGAACCCCAAAAGACCCAATCACCTAGGATTTCACATGAAAAGAGCACTGAGTTACCTCAGACTAGTGCTAGTATGGAAGCAGATGAGGCTGCCATAGGTGATGGAGATGGCATGAAGGAAGGGGCTGACACTACTGTTTCCAACTTAGAAGTTGAACAGGCCAGTGTCAAGATAACTAAGACCCCAACCTTGGCAACATCTACTGCTGAGGGTTCTCATGAACCTGATGCACATGATGGAAACCCTAGCCACACGGCTAATATAGGGGGCTCAGATGTTCAGCCTAGGGTTGAGACTGAGTTTATGTCCAAAGATTCACCTCTCGGAGAAGGTAACACATCTCGAAGTGATGAGGGCAGAGATGAAACACATGAATTGATGGATACTGATGTACCAAATGACAATGCCCATGATACACCTCTCGGACCAGGTCATATAGGTCGAAGTGTTGAGGCTAGCATTGAACTTGAAACAAAAGAATTGATGGTTAAAACACCTGTACACAATGCCATATCCAGTGATCAACCTCTCGGTTCAGGTAATACAGACTGAAGTTGTGAGGATATCATGAAACAATTAAAAGAATTGACGGATACCTGTACAAAATTGTCAAAGGAGGTCATTGGTCTTAGAAAGGAGCTAAAGACAGTGAAAGCTTCTCAGGGTGCTGAAATCAGAAGGCTTAAGCTTAGGGTTAAACATCTTGAGGGGTTGCTGAGATCAAGGTCTTCACAGCTGAAGGTTTCCAAACCAAGTTTGGGAGAGGATGCTCCCAAACAGGGGAGGAATGAAGCAGAGGAAAACATGGCTCAAGGGGAGGCTGAGATGGAATTGGATAATAATGTTGCTGGTGTTGCAGAAAATGAGGCAAAGGATGATTCTGCTGCTGGTGCAGGACATTCTGCTGTTGGACTTAAGGATTCTGCTGTTGCTTCAGAAATGGGTTCTGCTGCTCAAATGTTGCTAAATCTTAAACCAAATTCACCAAAATCACAAAATGTTATCCCAACACCTGAAACTACTGCTGTACAACCACAACCACAATCTGCTGCTCAATCTACACCAAAACCAAAACAAGTGACTACTTCAAAGCCAAAAGCCAAAGGAGTTGTCATACAAGAGCCTGTGCCTACAAGAAAACCTGTTCAACCACCTACCTACAAGGGTAAGGGTAAGGAGAAAATGGTGGAAGAACTTGAACCTTATCCTGATCCTAATGAAATTCCAATTGAGGTATGGCCTAGACATTTGCAAGAAAGGTGGGATGCAGAAGAAGCTCAAAGGGTTGCTGTTGAAGAAAAAGCTAAGTATGATAAAGCAATGGAGAAACAAAAGCAACAATCTGGGAGACAAGCTGAAGTTGAAGCAAAAGTGGCTGCATGGGAAGATGAGCAGGCAAGATGCAAAGCTGCTATGGAATGGGAGAAAGTAAAAGTAGAGTTTGATGATACTTTTACAAGTGAAGGCATTAATGACTGGATTCAACAAAGAGTTGTGGAAAATAAGAAAAAGTTGCTGGTTGCAAGGAAGAATAAGACGGTGAATAGACCACCAACTGCAAGGCAACAGAGAACTTTACATGAGCAATATCTGAGAAATATGAAGGGTTGGAAATTGAAGGAACTGAAACCATACTCCAATGAAGAAGTTAAGCAGAAGTTTGAAGCTGCTAAGAAGGAAGTGGAGAGGAAATTTGAACCTTTAACTGATGCTGAGATCAAAAAGTTTACAAGAATCAAAGTAGCACCAAATGCTTATATGAATCCTGAGTCAAGTGTCAAAATGCCCAAAGTGTCAGATGTTGAGAAAGAGAAAGAGGTTATTGTTGAAGCTGAGATGGAAAAAGAAGTTGAGAAGCAGATTGTTGAAGAGAGAAAGACTGAACCTACTGTTGGTATAAAGAGATATAGGAGAAGAGTAAAACAGATGGCTAGGAAGAAGAGAAGAACTCAGTCAGTGGTGATGAGTGACTCAGAGAAAGAAGAAAGTGATGAGCATAATTTTGAAGAGGTGACTGCAGATGATATGAAAAGGATTATGGATTTTACAGTTCATAAACCTCAAGAAGAACCAGAGATAATAAATGCAGTTCCATTGGACACTAAACATCCAATCATCTCTTATACACATGATATTCTATATGGTAGTGAAGCATGGTGGGAGATCAAAAGGGCAAATGGTGCATGTCAGAAATTTGTTAGATTCTCACAAATGCTGCATTACATGGATAGGGATGATATTGTAGAGCTCTGGAGGTTATATAAGGAGAAGTATGGGGATAGAAGACCAGATGTGATTTCTGAAAGACTACACTACTACTACCTGAAGAACATGTTTGAGCCTGATCCAAGAGATATGGAATGGATAGATTTGTTACACTCAACTAAGGTTCATGAATGGTATCTATTTCAATCATGTGGAGTACATGAGTTGATTGGTAAAGGTGTAGGTATGTATATGCTGGTGGAGAAAGATTATCCCTTGAATAACAATACTGCTGTTATCACTAAGATGTTACAATATGGAAAATTGAGGTTACAAAGACCATTTTTGTCAGATCATCAAGCGTATGAGTTGGTAGAAAAGTATCAAAAGATTCTGAAATCAAAGACTTCATAGTAGTAAGTGTTTGGAAGCATCCTCTTTGTGTATGTTTGTGCTTTGGAAGAAACTTGTATATTTTGGGAGAAAATATCAAGTTTAGGGGAGGATTGTTGGGTTTAAAAGATACTGCTGCTACTTTGAAGATTCTGATGTTAAGTGTTTTATTCTGCTGCTCATGGTTCTAATGGAAATATACTAAGTATGATTCTGCTACTAGGCATAATCATTTTGCTGCTATTATATTCATTCTGCTGCTGATGATATTTGAAGAATGATGAAATACGCTAAGTATCAAACTGTTGCTAGCCTAAGATGATTTTGCTGCTAGAGTTTGATTATGCTGCTTATTGGATATGTATAGTTTGTTTATGGTAAAGATACGATTAGATATTATTCTTGTATAGAAAGTTGTGTAACCGACTAGGACTCCTTATGTGTATAAAAGGAGGACTAGGGTTAGGGTTAGAAGTCGATTGTCTTAGCATACGTATTGTCTTGTATTCACTTCAAGGTTCGTTGTAACCCTGTTACTTTTGAGTAACCGTATATTAATATATTGAGGTGAAGGTTGAGAGAATTATTGTGTGTTATTGTTATTCTTCTTAAGATTAATTACTAGTTTCCGCATAGTAATTAATAGATCGTTCATAAGCAGTTTCTATACCGATTGCTTTAGGTTTATATCTAAAGTAATTAACAAGATCGTTAAGCTCAACTGGGATCAACAATATTTTAGAAAAACTTTCAAAATCTTTAAGCTTAAGTCAAAGAAAGGACCATGTTGTACGTTTTGGTGCAACTGTCCTAACAGAAAAGAAGTTCTTACACTAAGTTTATAAAAAACTTCTTAATCTTGAGCAAAATTTATTCAAAATTTTTCAAAAGGTTTTTCAAAACTTTTCAAAATTTTGCTCAAGATTTTCTAATCTATACTCCCCAATACGCTCCAAAGTTTAAAAATGTCAAAATGTCACACCCCCAAATTATCTGTTTTGCAGCGGAATGGAATTCCAGGGGCGCGACTGCCATAGCATCTCGGCTGCATGTTATATTGAACGACCTAAAGTGCCGTTTAGAAAATACATCGTTTGATTATTTAAAACATTCAGAGTTTACAAAGCGAGGTCCCAAAAGATGTTACAAGTTTGCGGAAATATAGTTCACACAGTTCAAACGATGGTTAAGTGCATAAAATATAAAGTGAGACGTGTCGACACCGCGACTCCATGATATGCTCATATGCAATCCAACATGTGATGCCTTAAATACCTGAAAATACATTGCTAAAACGGGTCAACAATAATGTTGGTGAGTTCATAGGTTTATGTAAATGAAATGTTGTACGGATACCACAAGTATAAAGTGTATGACAAACTGCCACATGAAAATGATACAATATCTCTTAAGCTCATGACCCCGAAGCTAGACTGAATGAAATGCCCCAACTGAGTGCTTTGCCAAACACTCTGATATGGATCAAATGTAATGCGTTCGTATGACTAGTTGGTGCTACTAACCCGAACGGAGGAGTCACCCTCAATAGATCTATTCACACACTCTCGCTTGTTCACAATTAACGGTTCATGATAATAGGGGACTTTAATCTTGGCAAATGAGGTAACTTAAGAAATGTAATGAGTTGATACTTTGGTCCGCATGAAAAATGGTGCAATGTATTCTCCCCCGAGAAATTTGAAATGATATAATAACTTGAAAAGCGGGGCTATGAAAACTCACCTGATAGAATAGCAACAATGATAATGATGGATATGATGTAATGATGGCTCGGTCTCTAACCGCAACCTATGTTGAATGATATGACCCAATGTAAGCAATGATACCATGCAACTCATGCAAATACGTATGTTAACGATACCACTCGTTATTTTTTGAAAATAACGTTTATTGTCGAAAAATATATTTTTGATATCTCGGCAAGTCATAAACTACATTTTGTGTAAAAATGTTGGAATGGTACTCCACGATCCTCATTTGATGTTTTATCGCCAAATAAAATAGTTTCGTCGCAAAATATCACTTTTTATAACTTGTGAAAATATGACCAAACGGCCTCGCAAAACTAGTCGCAAAATATTGTACGTTAAGAGTTTGTAATAGAACTTGACGTTTTTGAAATCCTTGTAACATAATCTCAATGTCGTCTCTTTTGAGTTTTGGTCATACGCGCCTCGATCATAAAGAAAATCGGCTATGAACTTAGTGACTTGCAAAAATACTAGTCTTTACACTTGGACTTTATTTTCATATAATGGCTGTTTTTGGGGATACTAGAAAAATCATATCTTACTCATTATAAGTCCGATCAACAAACGGTTGATTGATTTGGAAAATAGGCCGGGTATACTTCATTTCACCCAAAGGAGTTTATGGCTCAAAACTGACTCATTCAACGGGAAAATGGCTCGTAAAATGGTGTCTTGTAAAAACAGTTTATACTTAGAAAATATATGAGTTATAGTGATGCTGTCAAAATAAGTATTGTTCATCGGCTTTTCAAAAATTCATAACTTGGTCGTTACAAGTCCGTTATCAACGTTCTTTATATCCACGCGTTCGTCATGACATGAACTAACATATTTTCAGTGGCTCGGCTCAGCTAGACTTCGGCTAACGCCTCGTTTTGTCCCTTGAAGTTCGGCTAACAGCATGTATTTTCTGAAAATAATAGTTTTTCTCGTCTAACTTTAAAAATTCATATCTTCTTCGTTATAACTCGGTTTTTAGTGATTCAAGCGCCCACGTTTTCGTCTTTGAGTGTATTTTCTGAATATGAAGGCCAAAATAACGACATGTTTACTGATTTTTCCAGATTTACATTTTCGGGACAGTAGGTTTATATATACGTTAAAAACTCATTTTCTTGGTTCACGGCTTGATCAAACTACTTCAAAGCAACTCCACAAATACACAAATCCTACCATACACCTTCTTAGGGTGTCATGGGTCCTAAACATCACCAAAAATGATGGGCTTCGCGAGGATGTTAATAAAACGTACAGATCTAGTGTTTAAGATAGTTTTGGTGAAAAATAAACAAAGTGGTATGTATAACATAACTTTTGCATGGCTAGCTATCAAAATAACTTGAAGATACAACAATATATGAACAAAATGAAGTATGAAATGATCAAAAATTGTGTTATTGAGCTTACTTGAAGATTAAATGAGTTTGGATGAAAAACAACCACAACCTTGAAGTTTTTATTACAAAACTTTAACAAGGAAGATAAATGGAGTTTCTATAACACTTGAACTAAAAAAATTTATGGTTGATCTTGATGGTTTTGTTCTTGCCGTGGGATGAAGAGAGCAAAAAGGGATGAGGAAATGAACTTGTTATGCTTAAAATGAGGTCTTGTAAAGTGTTAACTAAATTAAATCAAAGTTACACCAATTATATGCATTAAAGGAATTTTGGAACATTAGGCCAAGCATTAATGGGGAGGGGCGGCAATAAGAAAAAAAAGAAAAGATGATAAGATCTAAATTTGGCTTATTATGTAATTAGGATAGGTATTGGTTAGTTAGTGTATATTTTGGGTGTTATTGGGTATCGGGTTAACTGAAAATAAATCGTGACGAGTTGAAATAAAATACGACGAAGTTGTAAAAATTATAAAATCATGTTACTGATAAGAATCGGGTGTTGAAATAATGATCGTGATGAAATATCGCAAAACGACGGAGTTATAAGCTCCTAACGGAAAATATAGCAAAAGGTTTCAAAACACCGGGTAAATTAATAATATAAACTTTATATCATTAAAATTTGCATGAAAATATATTAGGATCATAGTCGGGAGTATTTGGGTATAATATTAGTAGTAATGACTGAGTGGTAACGTTTAATGAACAAACGAACATACGTTAATGAAAATCACACAAACCCGTGCATGACTAAATATGGTAATGATGATGATGTTACTGATGATATGTAGACTACTCTAGTCTATATGACATGTCCTTACTGATGATGCATGTATACGCAGCTAAACCTTACTGGTTACGCGAATTTGAATACTCGTAAACTAGGTTTACGGAATGATGAATGAAAATCATGAATGGTGAAATGGTGAATGGTAAATTGTCAAGGTTTGGAAAATGACCTGAAATTGTGATTTGTCACACGAAACGTATGCTAGTTTTGAGGGGGAGTATTTCAGTGCATAACGTTTTTGTTACCTTGAAGCAAATTTATTCAAGAATTTTTCAAACTGAAATTTCTAAATCTTTCAGAATTTTGCTTAAAGAAGACTCCTTCCCTCAAACTTTAAAAAGTTTAAAATTCTCAAAACAAATGTGAGTTTTGAGGGGGAGTATTTTCAAAACAAAAATGTTCCATCAAAATCATGCTTAATGGCTTGTGCACAGATAACAGTGCACAACCCGTTCTTGTAAAGAAAGGACCCTGAGGTACGCTTCAGTGCGTCAATCCTAAAATAAGGAGCGAAAGCTTCTTACTTTTGAGCAGAATTAACTAGAATTTTCTAAGTTTTTCAAAATTCTGCTCAAAAGAACAAGTACGCCCTTGTTAAGGGGGAGTACTTGAAACAAAAATCTTTGTTCAAACCAAGAAATTTCTTGTTGATAATTCTTTCCATAAACCTCAAAAAGCATATTTTAATCAAAAGTTTTCAAAAACAACATGAATATGCTATTTTTGAGGGGGAGAATATGTAAGTGATTAAAATATGGTAAATAAAAGTTGAAATCTCGTATGAGCTCGACTCAGGAATTGTACCCTCGAATTGACGATATCAAAAGTCAGTAATCGAAAAGACATGTCCTGGACGGGTAATAATTTCAAGCCGGTTTATCCGGTGATGTAAACGTGTCTCGCAAAGGACTTGTCTGAGTAGAGTGTACCAATTTTGAGAGATTTTCTTTGAATATGATCTGGACGGGTAATAATTTCAAGTTAGTTTTACTAGTGATGTAAACATGTCTCGCAAAGATCATGCTCATTGAAAATCAATCAATTTAAAAGTGCTGACTCTACCCGACATGTGCAAATTTAATTTAAACACTTATAAGCACATGTTAAAGGGGAGTATTCTGAAAAATGTAAAACTCTCAAAGTGTAAACAATATAAGTTTTACACTCATAAACACTTTGAGAGATTTTTCAAATGATTGATTTTATGGCAAACATAGGATAGTCATGGAGATATAAGGTGACTAAGGTTAGGAAACCGTCCTATGATCCTCCAGAGCCGGAGGGATCTACCCAAGGACAATACCAATAGTTTAGAACTAGAAAGTCCTAGGTATGATTGAAAAAGGAGAAAAGAAATGAAAGGAGAAAGAAGGCGTTGAAGAATGAAAAAGAAAAGTAAAGAAAAGGGTGAAAAGAAATAGCCCTCCATTTGTTCAACCTTAGGGCAGAAACCGGGTTCAACTCATATGCTACTAGTTGTCACTAAGGTGACACTGGTATTGAAGATTAAGCTGTCATGGACCCAGTGATGCACTGCACTAAACCTTCTTGCCACTCAGGTGTCTCTCAAAAGACACTTGTTTCATTTCTCACAGAGAACCCTTCATTATCTATCGACCTCTCATTCTGAGATGTGTTGATATTGAAAAGGAGGCAATCTGCTCCATGCCTCCGACGACTAAAATCAATAAGCACTTAATCGAGTCTAGAGCCACGAGATACATAAAAGATCTCGTAGGAACACATAACATTTCTACACTGGTTGTTCAACAATAAGAACACCAGTTGTAAATTATAAGAGTCCTACGCAGATCTTAGTAATCTGTCGAGAACATTCATGAGGGAATTCATAAATTGTGATTCTCAGTGATTGAATGGAAATCTTGCCAGGGTCAACATCAAACAGCCCTGACAGCAGGTCACTTCGGTAATCCCTTGTGGATTATGCTTAGTGTTTATGGTAACTCCAAACGGTCTACAGTCGTGAAGTGATACTTCGGTATACTTTAGCGGCTCACCTGAATCGTTGATACACTTCGGTGTATCTGAGTTAGCTCTTTCAGGGGCATCCGGTTTAGGAACGGCCTTGGCTAAGATTAGAGAAAGTCTTCAAACTATGATGTTGACAATCTCGAAATCCGAATCTATAAGTGCCGGATGATTTGTTGCTAACTGTCTACATTGCAGGTAATCATGGAGACCTGGAGTTCCACCACCACCATTTTCATCATGCTCATATCCCGAAGAAAAGTTCTCACAAAGACTAAGAGATAACAAAAGTTCAAAGAACTCAAGAAAAGTCAAAGATCAAGGTATAACAAACTTTCACAAGTCAAAGATTAAAGCTTATAAAGTGAGAACTACTTGAAGTATGAAGATCAAAAGTCAAAAGACATATGAGCATGGTGGAAAATACGTAAAGACATTGTAATTAAAGTACGTTGGTGGAAGGCAGATCAAGACATTACCATATCACTTACAACAAGAACAAAGAACAAAGATTCTAAAGACGTCGAAGCCGAAGAAGCAAAGAAGACGTAAAACGATCACAAAAATAAGAACGAAGAAAACAGATCACAAAGCATGATTGGAACAAAGAATCTAGCAAAGCTATTATACAAAGACTCAAAGTTCAAGACAACAAGCATCAAAGAAGATAAATGACCATCTATTTCTATTGATGGACCCATAACCCACATGTCACAGAATGAGATCTCAATGATCACCCCTTAGGGGGAGATTGTTGGAAACGCAAAAGTGATGATCATAAATGTAATCAAAGAGAGATCTCAATGATCATCCCTTAGGGGGAGATTGTTGGGAATGCTTAAAGTGACGATCATTATCGAGTCAATGAGTCTTGTAATATGGTCATGTAATAGCTCGTTAGAATCGTAAAAATATAGTCTACATGATAGTAGAAGTGTGCCGTCTAGTTTTGTCTTAGTATTTACGTTAATGTTGAATTATTGAAATATGTAAAGACGGTACACTTCCCTATTCTCATCTCAAGGATGACTATATATAGTTTGTAACCTCTCATTTGAGAGGTGTGAATTATGAATGGAAAGAGAAATCCTCTCTTATTTCCTTACTTGTTCTTTCTCTCTCTAAACATCATCTTCATCTCTCTAACATATAACATAAGAAGATGATTTAGAAGTTTTTTCGTGTTTTTATTCTTCTGTTACTTTTCACGTCAGCTTATTCGTGGCTTATTTTCTGCTTTTTTTGTGCTTATTGAGTCTAATCAAAAGCTTATCATACTGTTTTTTCGGACTTTATTTTTAAGCTTATCTCATATAGTTGAAAAGATTTGTTTTTGCTTATTGTTGAGCTTATTTGATGAAGCGAAAAGTGTACCGCTTTTAAGGGGTCATTTAAGCCCTAAATCGTATTTATTTGATCAAATATCGCCCTAAATCGTTCCTTTTGTCATTTTAGGTACTTTTGAGGAGAAATCTGGAAAAGGAGGCATTTTGGACGTTTTTGGAGCATAAAGTGAAGAAAACGGCAAAGTCTCAAAAATCGGCTGAAAGTCACCTTTGACGGCGTCACATTTAACCCCAGACGGCGTCATGCCTTGGCAAGAAAAGTTGGACGTGAAATTTACTCATGATGAGCCAGTGAAAATAGCATGTGAATTCTGACGGCGTCACGCTTTAACTTGATCAAGGGCGTCACGGCTTAAATCCAAAGGGGACGGCGTCACGTTCAAGGTTCGACGGCGTCAAGCCTTGATAAGCCAGAATGGATTTTTGAAGAGCTAAAGAGGGACGGCGTCAAGAAGGTCATCTGGGAACCCTAAAAGCGGCGAGGTGACGGCGTCACACTCCATAACGTGACGCCGTCAGATGTAAAAATCTATATATAGTTTTCTAATTTTTTGTCATTAGGGAGAGCTTAGTGTGTGGAATTTTGGGAGAAAACCCTAAGACGAATTCAGCTTCTTTTTCAAGGCTTTTTGCCTTGAGATCTTCCATGTTACATTGAAAGATAAGTTATCAATTAATCATTCAATATGTCTATGTGTTGTTTGATTCTATCTTATTCTTGTCTTTTGTTTAACATGTTAGGCTAAATTTATCTTGTGTTTGCTTAGATCTAATGAAACCTAGCTATTGATTATTGGTTATTAGTGTGTTGTTAGTTGTATTGGATGATTGTTTATCTATGTTAGGCTTAAGAAAACTGGCTAACTTCCTATTCGGTAACTTGCTTGAACGTCTTAAGAAACATGAACCAAATGCGTACTAAAGGTTTTTATGGTTGTATTTAATGCACAAGCGAATTCTAGTGATCCCATGTTAGGAGCTTCCTAGCCGGCTCGACATAGGAGTGAAGTAGGAGCTTGTAGAGTTGGGGAAGTAAGTACGCCACCCCACGAATGGTATTAAGGAATACACCCGTCATCCACGCGACTAATACACACTAATTAACCGGTAAAAGATAGTTAGGGAGTAAGGAAATCTAAGTAAACACATTTCTCTACACATAAGTTTCTCACCAAACTTTTCATTTTTGTTATTTTATTTTATTTGCATTCGTAGTAATTTGGGTTAGTTGACTAGCAACTAATTCCGCCCACTCCTTCAAACCCGAGATTTTACTTGCTTTCATAAAATTATAAAAACATAAAAAAGAATCTTCCTCAACCCTTAGACCTAATTAGAGTAGTCTTTCACACCTAACGAACACTATTCCCTGTGGAGAACGATCAATCCCCCGTACTTACCACTACACTATACTACATCGGTCAGGTACACTGCCTGGTGGGGTTGTAAGCCTCTTGAGATCCCTCGAGAGGTAAAACCTGTTGTAAGGTTACAAAACCACGCATCAAGTTTTTGGCGCCGCTGCCGGGGAATAGTTATTGTTTAGGTTGAATTTTTATTTTATTAGGTCTACTCACTAGATTCCTTTCTAGTGAGAATTTTATTTTATTTTTATAGGTCTTCTTTAGTCTATCTTATTTCTTTGTTGGTTTGTTCGTAATTTCCATTGACTCTTCCGTTCACCATTATGGAGAACGCGAATCCACCATACCACCAACCACATAATTCACCCACTCCATATGACATCTTGATGTTTAAACAACATAAAGATGAACCTCTCTATGATGCATGGACTCGTTTTAAATATTTACTCCAAAAAGTCCCTCATCATAACTTCGATTTTTGGTCCCTAACTCAAATCTTTTACAATCATGTCGACCGACATGCCCAAAGGGACATTTACCATATTGCCGGCAGGGATATTAGGGAATTAAGTGCTGAGAAAGCATGGGAAGCTATTGAGAATTGTGCCCAATATTATTATATGGTAGACAACCCAACAAACATTAATACAAGTCAATTGACCACAAATTTCAAGGATCATGAAACAAGTTTGTTTGGGGATGAGGGTAGAGTTGAGCCACCTAGCTGCATGTCATGGTTAGGCACTACCATAATACCGGGCGAACACTTAGGTGATCTTGATGTGATGGAGGATCTAGCCGAGCATGATCACATTGATCAAAAAGACCTAGGTTTTATGATCGATGACGATGAATCTCAAGAAACACATGATGAATCTTTTGGGCAATTTGAATATAGCAGTCAGAATATTGAGGATGATCCTTATGATTCGGATATAGAAGTTGAGATGCCTAGAGAAGCACTTGAGATACTAGGGAAAATGTTAGGTTTAAATTCTACCAAAACCTATGATGAGGATATAGGTGATCTTGACACAAGGAATGATGAGGTTAGTAACATAAGCCCGCTAAGTACCTCACAAGTCCTACCATCATTTGAGGCACACACACCGCCCGTGACTTACCCGGAAGAAGTAGAAGAGACTTTAGGAATCCCGATGGTGGTAGAACCTTTGAACCAAACACAACTAGAGGATATAGGTTTGAATGCTTATAGTGATCACAACCTTACTCTTAGTTCTAGGGGATTTCCTAGTTTTGATGAACCGGAGCCTAAACCAAAACCGTTACCTAATCTTCCATCCTTAGATGTGAGCTTAGGAATTGAATTAGGTCCCGATCCACCCATCAAACCATGTAGTCCGGGTAATGTTAAGATTAAGGTAGTAGACTCTAAGCCTTGTAGAGAGGAAGCTAACATAGGAGTGAACCATAACCTTACATACTTACATCACCCATTCATGATTGATCGTAAGAAACATTATGGGTTTAAACCGGGTTTATTAGGTCAAGATGGATTCCCAACTTGGAGTCTCTCAAAGTTGATAGAAGATGATCCCTTTCTAGGAGAAAATCTTAATCCGCCCACTAACCCAATTGAATTAGGCAAGGTTATGATGAAAGGAGCACACCCCTTTGAGCATATAATTCATCCACCACTCTTTCCTCACATGGCATACTCCTACCGAGCTGGTGTGTATCGCTACTATCACCCGCACTTAATCCTAAGTGTAGGGAAAACCTCTCCTTTATCCATTAAATAAGGGTAGAGTCAGGCTCATGACTCGAACAAAAACAAGCGCTTCTTGGGAGGCAACCCGAGCTTTATTTTATTTGCTTTGTGTGTTTATTTATTTGTTTGTTTGATTTTATTTGTTTCCGTATGTGTGTTTAATTTTTATTAGTATTGATTCATGTTCAAAACTAAAATTGTGAAAATGCTTTATTTTGTTTTTAACTTCGTCTTAACTACATATAAAGGTATTTTGCAAAAGTTAAGTGTAAGGGAAATCTAAATCGGTTTATTAGAACACAAATTAACATGAATCGTAATAATAATAAATTAACATACATATTAGCGTGTGTTTGAGTCAAATGCTTGTATCGAGTCATAATGATGTTTTGCAGGATTTCCAGGAAGTAAGGTAAAGGTTTTTCCAGAAATTTTCCGGAAACTTAAAATGAAAATTTTTGTCAGGTCATTTCTGACGGCGTCAGGGGTTATAACCTGACGGCGTCAGATTTAATTTTCAGAAATTTTTGAAAGTTTTGTTTTTAAAAAAAGTTTTTATTAAAATCTCCAACTTATAATCTCCAGGAATCTGCAAAGTTATCATTCCACAAGCATTATATCCTTATATATAGATTTTATCCCGCCGATGTTATGCAGGTTTTCGTGTTTGTTTTCTCAGGTTTAACAGGTTATTTTGGACAAGGAAATGTTTTGAATCAAGCTTATGGTGATGCATTAGTCATGGAGCTTCAACATTACTTTGGAAGAAAATTTAACCGTGTTATTTCATTATCCACCGAGCGAATCAGGGGAGTATTTGATTTCATTCTTTTACTTTTTTCTTTTACATCTTGTTATTTGAACATTGGGGACAATGTTCATATTAAGTGTAAGGGGAGGGTAAAAGTACGATTAGAGAATACAATTACGCTTGATTTTTGTTTGTTTAATAGTAGATGTGTAATAAAACTGAGATAAATACCTGTTAGGGTAATTTTAGTGCCAAATTTAAAATTTTTTACAACATTTAGGAGTGAAACTTTGATCTTAATGAGCGTCTCACGAATAGGAGTTATATGACTAGCACAAAAACCGTACCACTAAAAAATTTTCCACCCCCAAATATGTGAGGTTCGCCCCTAGAATTGGTAGGAAAAGCATTTATGCTATGATGTGTGTACCGGTAGCACTTAGATTCTAGAACTTGCGTTAGGACCATTCCGAGGCCACAAGTGAGACTACATTCGTGTAGTTAGATTTACTACATGATAAGAGGCATTAGGATTAACCCATTGTTTTACACCTGTGTTTTTGTTATAATTACATTGGCTACATTGGTCAAGTAATTCTCCCACACCCTTTGCGTTGTACTCATTTTTAGTACACGATACCCCTAGTACACCCCTCAGAGCCTATCTTTTCGTTTCGACCTTTAAGCATTTTACTTAAAGGAAGAATTTGTTACACCCCACTAAAATGTACACCCAAATCGCCTTAGCCTACCTTGTATGCACTCATCTTTAGTGCATTATTGTGACAACATTTGTTTAAACCCCAAGTTAATTATCTAATTGATTACATGGTTGCTAAGTCGAGTCATATCCTTGTACATATTGTTTTGGGACGATTGGGACTCATGGGTAAAGTACTAGTGTAATGGAGTAATGGGGAAGAACATCATTTATTACCCCCATATGTGCTAAATGTTTTAAAAGTACTCCAAGTTTTTCAATTATCTTAATTCGAGTCGTTAGATTAGTATTTGTAAAGTTATGTAAAAATTCAAGTGTAAGGGGAATGCAACGCCCCTATGATGTATTATTTTGGATGGTAGGGCAAGAGTGTATGTAAAAAAAAAAAAAAAAAAAAAAAAAAAAAAAAAAAAATCAAGAAAAACACAAAAAAATGAGAAAATGAAAAATAGAAAAAACATACGGACTACCATCCCGTTTCATTTTATGTTTATTTTATGTTTGTTTTATGTTTTTGTTATTTTGCTTTTAGCTTAAGATCGAGTCTAGTCTTGGCTTAGCAACATTGTATAGTACATGTAATTGATCAAGATCTTTAACTAGCCACCAGTAAAACATCCTTTATCCAACCAAACCGTGTTTTCCTTTTCCCTACACCTTACGTTATAACCCATTTAAAAGCCCTCTTTGATAGTTTATCTTTGGTGCTTACGCCTAGTGGAGGAGGTTTTCGATCCTTTCCCAAGCCTATGGTAATCTATTTGCTATGACAGGTAGTGAGAGATATTATCCGTTTTCATTTATGAGATTTATTTTGATGACACTTGAGAGATGTGAGTATCTAAACACTACTTGTGAGGTGCTAGTGTGTAATCTCCGTGCTTATTATGATTAAAGTGGAACGAATATTTGTTGTAATTACTTTTATGTTTGCATTAAATGACCCCTAACTTGTATTTTGATTAGAATAAAAGCGCATTTGCTTGAGGACAAGCAAATCTTAAGTGTAAGGGTATTTGATGAAGCGAAAAGTGTACCGCTTTTAAGGGGTCATTTAAGCCCTAAATCGTATTTATTTGATCAAATATCGCCCTAAATCGTTCCTTTTGTCATTTTAGGTACTTTTGAGGAGAAATCTGGAAAAGGAGGCATTTTGGACGTTTTTGGAGCATAAAGTGAAGAAAACGGCAAAGTCTCAAAAATCGGCTGAAAGTCACCTTTGACGGCGTCACATTTAACCCCAGACGGCGTCATGCCTTGGCAAGAAAAGTTGGACGTGAAATTTACTCATGATGAGCCAGTGAAAATAGCATGTGAATTCTGACGGCGTCACGCTTTAACTTGATCAAGGGCGTCACGGCTTAAATCCAAAGGGGACGGCGTCACGTTCAAGGTTCGACGGCGTCAAGCCTTGATAAGCCAGAATGGATTTTTGAAGAGCTAAAGAGGGACGGCGTCAAGAAGGTCATCCGGGAACCCTAAAAGCGGCGAGGTGACGGCGTCACACTCCATAACGTGACGCCGTCAGATGTAAAAATCTATATATAGTTTTCTAATTTTTTGTCATTAGGGAGAGCTTAGTGTGTGGAATTTTGGGAGAAAACCCTAAGACGAATTCAGCTTCTTTTTCAAGGCTTTTTGCCTTGAGATCTTCCATGTTACATTGAAAGATAAGTTATCAATTAATCATTCAATATGTCTATGTGTTGTTTGATTCTATCTTATTCTTGTCTTTTGTTTAACATGTTAGGCTAAATTTATCTTGTGTTTGCTTAGATCTAATGAAACCTAGCTATTGATTATTGGTTATTAGTGTGTTGTTAGTTGTATTGGATGATTGTTTATCTATGTTAGGCTTAAGAAAACTGGCTAACTTCCTATTCGGTAACTTGCTTGAACGTCTTAAGAAACATGAACCAAATGCGTACTAAAGGTTTTTATGGTTGTATTTAATGCACAAGCGAATTCTAGTGATCCCATGTTAGGAGCTTCCTAGCCGGCTCGACATAGGAGTGAAGTAGGAGCTTGTAGAGTTGGGGAAGTAAGTACGCCACCCCACGAATGGTATTAAGGAATACACCCGTCATCCACGCGACTAATACACACTAATTAACCGGTAAAAGATAGTTAGGGAGTAAGGAAATCTAAGTAAACACATTTCTCTACACATAAGTTTCTCACCAAACTTTTCATTTTTGTTATTTATATTTATTTGCATTCGTAGTAATTTGGGTTAGTTGACTAGCAACTAATTCCGCCCACTCCTTCAAACCCGAGATTTTACTTGCTTTCATAAAATTATAAAAACATAAAAAAGAATCTTCCTCAACCCTTAGACCTAATTAGAGTAGTCTTTCACACCTAACGAACACTATTCCCTGTGGAGAACGATCAATCCCCCGTACTTACCACTACACTATACTACATCGGTCAGGTACACTGCCTGGTGGGGTTGTAAGCCTCTTGAGATCCCTCGAGAGGTAAAACCTGTTGTAAGGTTACAAAACCACGCATCATTATTCAGGTCCAAACAGCTTATATCGTGCTTATTTTAGAGAGAGAAAGATGATGTTTAGAGAGAGAAAGAACAAGTAAGGAAATAAGAGAGGATTTCTCTTTCCATTCACAATTCACAACTCTCAAATGAGAGGTTATAAACTATATATAGTCATCCTTGAGATGAGAATAGGGAAGTGTGCCGTCTTTATATATTTCACTAATTCAACATTAACGTAAATACTAAGACTAAACTAGACGGCACACTTCAACTATCATGTAGACTATATTTTTACGATTATAACGAGCTATTACATGTCCATATTACAAGACTCATTGACTCGATAATGATCGTCACTTTAAGCATTCCCAACAATCTCCCCCTAAGGGACGATCATTGAGATCTCTCTTTGATTACATTTATGATCATCACTTTTGCGTTTCGAACACCATCATAATACTTTCCTTACATAATATCAAACTAGTTTCTCTCCCGCTCCATACGAGTAGTTTCCACTTCTAGTTCGCGTTGTTCTATTTCTCTCCTCACTTCGAGATCTTGCTCCAGAAGTCGGAGTTCATCCTCACTCAGTCCAAACGGATTTGGTTGTTGTTCAACAACCGATGGATTTGGTTGTTGTTCAACAACCGGTGGATTGTTGGCCGGTTCATTTTCCGGTGTGAACACCGGAAAGATATCTTCCGGTGGAGTGTTCACCGGTTCAGTTGGAAATTGCTGGGTAAATTCGTGTTGTTCAGGAAATTGTTAGGAAAAGTCACGGTGAGTTGAAAATTGTTGAGAGAAGTCACGGTGAGTTGGGAATTATTGGGAGAAATCTTTGCAAGACATTGTTGAGAATCTGTGTGTGAGTTGTGTGTGAGTTGTGGGATAAACAACTATGGTGGTGTTGCATATATAGGCACCCTGAAATTTGAATTTGAAATTAAATTATCCCGCTTGTAGTTGATTTTTGAAATTTGAATTTGAATTTGATTATCCCGCTTAAGAACCAAAGGGGTGTTTTGTAATTTTTTTTAACACAACGGATACATAGTACTCTAGAGGGGGTAGAAATGATTTTTTTTAATATATCTCACCTTAACGTGGCGTTAAGGGGTTAACGTACCCTTAAAGCACACACTTCCAATGGTTAACACACCTTAACGCGGTGAAAGTTAAGGTTTAACGCACTTGGTGCGTTAACCATTGGAAATGCTCTTAGAGTATTTTCTTTTGTTTTGTCGATGGATTTTAGTGTGACTTAATCTTAATACCGCCAATTTTGTCCATATAATATTCAATTACGGATAACCGATACCCGCGGAGAAACCCAAAAAACCGATGGATAATATTAATCGGGTATCCGGTGGGATATGAGGAGGGTACGGGTATATTATAAACGAGTTCGGGTACGGGTACACTAAAACCTGCCCCGAACCCAAACCGTTGCCATCCCTAGTTATCGGCTATAGCCGGTTTTCACCGCCACGTCAGCACCATTAGCCTTTTCTTTTCCTTTTTTTTTTTTCTTTTTACGAATCTTGCCACGTCAGTTATAGTTAAACCAAACCACAAATTGAATAGTCAACCGACAATTAATCCCTTTACCCGATCATTTATAAACAGACACAATAATCAATAAACCCTAATCAAAACACACATTCTTCTGGCAAACATAAACACGCAAACAATGAATCCAAATAGCAAAAAAGGTATGCTTTTTAATGTTTTCACATATCAGTTGATGATTGATTGTACAATAATTAGTATCAGGCTTTTGATCTATAAATGGTGATGTTAGTGGTTGTTACCGATTCTAATGTAAAATGGGGTTGTTTTGTATTTTATAATAGTTGTTATGCTATGTCTAATAAATGCTCTGTTTTTTTTTGTTTTCCATACTCTGATTTTCGTATACATAATGGTTGTTATGCTTTGTCTAATTAAGTGTTTTGTGTCTGAGTATTTTTTGTTGCCTGTTTGTGAGTACACTGAGAGGTCTAAATCAATGAGAGGATTGGAATGTGCCTAGTTTGTGATTGGCCAGTAATGAGAGTACCTAGCAGACTTGTTTGTGCTTGGCCACCAATGAGAGGTCCAAATGCAGCCTATTAGTGTACATTGAGATGTCCATTGAGACTACAAATACAGGCTTTTGAACCCTTTGTGAGTACCCTGAGAGGTCCAATGTTTGTGAGTACACTGAGAGGTCCAATTGAGACTTCAATTGCAGCCTAGTTGGCCACCAATGAGACTTGAAATGCAGCCTAGTTTGTGCAACATTGCTTCATTATTTGGGATACCACAAAAGAGGACCAAATATGAGAACACAATGGATTCTTCTGCAATGGTAAACCATCAAAAGGTTTTTCTTTGATTGTGATATAGTTTAACATTTGAATCAATAAAACTGATCTAACAGTTGTTATTTGTAGGTGTCATACAAATTTCTTCTGATTCAAGCAGTTCAGAATAAAATGATGGTGCTCTCAACATCCTTCCTGGCCTCCTTGCTTGGTATTATCCAGAGCAACATTATGATGCAAGTACTGATACTTGGGAAGTGAAACCTATCCAAGCCATTGAACCTCCAGAGGAACTCCCATCTCAAGCTCCTATCCTGGCTCTCCTTGTGCAAGTTCAAATACTAGTTGAAAAGGCACACAAAAAGAAATTTACTTAGGATATTGTCTTGGGAATGCCGTGTAAGAAGAATCCTATAGGTTTTGGAGCACCTTCTAGCAGCCATGGGAAAGGCAAGAGGAAGATGGTTTAGGGGTTTAGGATATACATTAACAGCTTTTGTGTTTTGTAAATGGTATTTGGTTAAATTCTGACATTTAATTTGGATACTGATTTTCCCTTATGTATGTACTGTATTATGTTTTGAATATTCTCCTTTCTGTATTCCCCAGCAACTTGCAGGTTTTGGTTTTCAATATATGAATAAAAAGTCTTCAATGTTCAAAAAAAAATGGTAGCAATTTGTGTTTTGTAAATGTAATTATTAAGGGTACAATAACTGGTAATTATGTAAGTATTTTGGTTTGTTAAATGGTAGCAATTTGTGTTCTTGATGTGATGGTTGCACAGTTAGATGGTACATTTACAAATAAGATAATGATATATAACATTTGGAGCCAAAATTTTGATTTATTCAAGTGTATGCTTTAATTAATAGGTTCCAAGGCAAAAAATTTGAATAATTCAACTGTTAATTTCAATTTAGAACTTGGAGCCAAAATTTTGATCCAAAATTTTTAATTCACCTAATTACAAGCAGTTACCAAGAATAACAATTCATATTCTTAATATACTCTCTTTTCTCTCTTTAAAAAATAGACTGCAAAGAAAACACAAAAATAAATCTTCTATCACCAGTATTTTCCAAGCCAGAATCATTTTGTAGGTCCACACGGATTATGGATCCAAGTAGCCTTGTTACTTGTTAGATGACTTGAATAAATTCAAATCAATCTAAGTGAGAAACTCTAACACAAATTGTTAATGCTAATGCGGAATCTTAACAATAACAATGAAGAACACAATAACTAACTTCGTATATTACTAACTTTTTAATCAATATGAATACAATGTTCATCGTTATCAAAACTAATGCCTTAGGGTTCCTTTTATACACCAAGGAAACCCTAGATACAAAACGTGTAGAAGGATATACGTATCTTCTCTAAAGATAACTACGTATCCTTTCCTAACTTATAGCTAACAAACTTTCCTATAAGTCATAAACAGACTTAACTACTCAAGTCAAACAGACTTAACTATTAATACTGCTACCAGACTTAACAATGAACTGGCAGACTTAACTATGACAAGACTTAACTAATATAACTAATAAACTTAACCACGTAACCAGCAGACTTAAGTTTGTTCTTCTCATTAAGTCTTCTCTTGATAATTCCCAACAATCCTCCCCTAACTTGATCTTCATGCTTCATGAACTTCAAGTTCCTTCTGAATATGCTTTTGAGGATTGAATCTTGAACTCTTGGAATTATCTCTAACACTTCAAAACTTCAAATCTGATCTTTATGCAGCAACTTGACTTGAATAATCTTTTCACCATCGGATATGCAATCCATCTGATCTTCACAGCAACCATGACTACTTGTACATCAATTCTTTTAAGTTTCATACTATTCTCATCACTTCCAGGTGTGTAAACTCCTGTGAGAGGTGAATCATTGAAAATTAATGGATTTGATGTCTCTTTACCAATAGCCATTAACTACTGGAGTAGCCAATGTTTTGGTGTGTAAGACCATGGTACATTAATAACCATATGATTTTTAGCAAACCATCAGCTATCAACGGATTTGTTTTGTCTTTACCAAAAGCCGTTTGCTTTTGGACTAGCCAATTCTTTAGTGGAATGCACCTCACTTTGGTGAATTGATTACCATTTATGGTTTTCCAACAGCCTTTACCACAAGCCACAATCTTGTGGGCTAGCCAACTCTTCACTATCTCACATATGGTGAGTTGATTACCATACAATTTTTGGCAAATTGTCAGCCATAAACGGATTTGAAATATCTTTACCAGAGTCATTTGCTCTGGATTAGCCAGTCCTTATGTGGGTTAGACATGGTGGACTGATGACCATTTGTTGTGTCAGTGCTATGCACCTTCACCAAGTGAGAAGTTCTTTTATTCTCACTTAACAACTTGAAAATTCTTTCAAACACTTTAAACACTCCAATATGGTTCCTTTAAAGATTTTTCCTTAATCAAATCCAACAACTTCTCATAAACTTCATCCTTCTCATCGGCATATAACTTCTTTTCCAACATGGCCTTGCAGACCCTTGGTGGTAAAGGATATTCCACTTCTGCAAGCTTATAGATAGTTGCACTTTGTAAAGATAAACAATGTACCTTACAGGTATGAAAATATCTCCAACTGAAAATCCTTTGTTGATCTGTCAGCTTCCAAAGTTCATCTTCCTCTGAAGGTGGCTCAAACATTACTTTTAAATCTCCCCAAAAGACCCTTTCAAACTCTTCTTCAGGTCTGTTGTCCCCATGTCTGATATTCACCAACTTGTGTAAATCCATAATATCCTCTCTACTCACATCATTCAACATTCCTGGAAAGTTAAGGTATACAACATCAGTGTTGTCCTCGCTTATGATCTGATAAGCAGCTCTTTGTCCAGTCCTAATTATATGATATTTGACAATTTTAGCTGGTTCCTTAGAGCTTTCAAGAATTGTTCCCATAGTACAACCCTCAGATGAAGGTTCTTCTTCTTCTGATTCATCTTCTTCTTGTACTTTCTTCTTGGATTTACTCTTTCTTGCTATACTTTTCCTCCTTGTAAAGATGATAACAGGCTTTTTCACTTCTTCTTTAATCTTTTTCACCTCACTTGATGCCTTCTCAACCTCAGATGGTTTTTCAACTTCAGTTACCTTTTCTTCCACTTTATTAGCTTCTATAATTGGTTCAGATTCTGTCACCTTCTGTTTTTTGAAACTTCTTCTTAAAGAATCTTCATAATCCACTGGCCTATAGCCTTGATCTCTCTCATATGCACTCACATATGCAGCTTCAATCTCCTCAAATGATTTTCCTTTCATCTTTTCCCAGGTTGAGTGCATCATGTTCTTTAGATACATCTTCATACCATGCATCTGTTCTGCTTTAGACATCTTCTTGAGAGCCTTGGTTTTCTTCTGAGTCTGTCTTATCACAGACATAAAATCCCCCAAAGTTTCTTCATTTCTTCTAGAATTTATGAACTCTGCTAGTTGTTTGGCTCTCTCCTCTGCAGTCAAACCTGGAATAGCCTTAAGTTCCTCAAACTTTACCCTCAACTCATCATCTTTTTCAATCATTTGCATCAGAGGATCATCATTAAACTCTTCTGATAGCTTTCTTGCAAGCATTTCATCTTGTCTTTTCTGTTCTTCCTCCTTTTCTATCTCAGCCTTTTCCATTTCTTGTATCCTAGCAATCTCAGCTAGAGATGCTTCCTCTTCTCTTTCTTGTTTCTTTGATTTCTTGGGCTTAGGAGTTTCCATCATAATTTGTTTTCCTTCCCTTTGAGTTTTAGGCTGCTCCTCATTACCAGACTTATCCTCATGAGCAGAACTAACAACCTCACCAAACTTTACTTGACCAGACTTAATTGCATCACCAGACTTATCCTTAATACCAACAGACTTAATACCCTCAGCAGATTTAACCAATTCTTCATCAGATTCAATCTCTTCATCAATTATCAATTTCCTTTTTGGATATCTGCTTTTCTTCCTTTGTTGTTGAATTTTACTCAGAGATTGGGCTAATGTTTCTGCTGCTTCCCTTCCTTCAGGACTTATGTCTACTTCATCAGTTGGTTTATCCTTAGCTGGTGTCTTAAAAACTTGTTCTTCCTCTAAATTCCTCCCCTGTTTGGAAGAATTTTCATCTCCACCCTCTTGATCATCAAAAGCAACTCCTTTCTCCTTCAGAACCTTCTCCATCTTTTTCACCTTCCTTACCAAAGTGACAATAGCCCCACTCATAGCATGGTTTGCCTTCTCCAATGCTGCAACTCTATTAACCAAAGTAGGCACCAATGTCAGAAGATCTTCCACAGTCATAGAAGTGGATTCCTCCTCCAGAATAGGACTTGGAATCTGGGTTTGCTGTGGTGGTGAAGATGGTGTGGGTGTAGGTACTCTTGGTTGGGATGGTGATGAACTTAGTTGTGGTGTGGGTGATCTTGGTTGTTCCTGGGTTTGCTCCTCATTGGTTTGCTCCACTTGTTCAGCAGTAGATGTACCTGCAATGTTAGTTGCACCAGAAAGCATAGCAGGCAAAAGTGGCCAATGTGCCCCAGAAAAACCCCTTTTCATATTAGCAAAGATTTTAGTTGTAAAAGCCACACTCACATAATTCTGCATTTTATTTTCAGTTTCAAAATTCAAAATCATTTGCAGAAATCTTGGGTACATTAAGAATTTATGTTTGCTGTTGACATTTGCTACCATGCCATCAAAAATGAGTTTTGAAAAATTAAAAGACCTTCCAAGTGAAAGACAGATCAATGCAGAAGCAATGTTGCTTCCAAATTGATCCCATCCACCACACTTGGGACTTAGGCAATGAAGCAAATGATGAAGTAAAAACCTCCACTGTGGTGTAATATAGCTTTTCCAAAAAGTAAAAGTACCATCAGTGGGATAGCCTATGGTTCTCATACCCTCAAAAAGGTCATCATTAGACAAAATATATTCCCCTGAGGCATTGTCCAATTTAAGACTGCTCCTAATGGATGCCTCAGTGACAATGAAGTCATGTATATCTATAGTTGCCCTTAACTGTGGTGTACCATCAGCAAGAGTTTCAGAGGTAACCGACCCCCAAAACTGCTTAACAAGGGAAGTATAGATGGTAGGATTATGAATTAAAGCGTACCGAATGGAAGAACCTTTTAAGAAATCCACAATCTGCTCGAAACCTTCACTTTTGTCTGGTTTCTTCAAGAAACCAACCTGGTTGTGCTTGTCGCAAAACTTTAGAGAAGCCATGTATGAGAGAATGATTAAGTTCTGGTTTAGGGTTTGAGTACTGGTAGTTAAAAACAGAGTATCGTAGGCCGATAATAATGATTTTTTCAAATTGGAAGCAAATAATGAATAAAAGTGAGATATTTATCAAATTTTATCCTTATATACTTCTCTTTCTTGAAAAATACGCAACGGTATTATTTTATCTGAAAAATCATTATTTGACTGACCAGACCTAACAGTAATAAAATTAATTACATTTTACACTACCAGACTTAAAATTGGTCAACCAGACTTAATCACTGACTCACCAGACTTAACCAAGGAATCAGACAAACACTCATAAAAAGCAATATCAAGGCTTCTGATCTTCACCAATCCATGTGATTTCTGCAAATGTTAGTCCCAACACCAAGAAAACATACAAACAAACGATTTTATAATTAAAATGAAAAAAAATTGCTACCAGAATTAAAACTACTACAAGATTTTTTTTTTTTTTTTAAATTAACCAGTATTAAATCTACTACAAGAATTAACTTCTAAGACTACCAGAATTAACTCCTAACCAGAATTAACTATTAATCAGAATTAACTACTTAGTACTGGTTCTAATATACAAACTTTACATTTAGCCTCCCCTTAAATGTAACCTCCCCTTAAACTGAGCTATGGGTTCATCATACCAATATTAACCACTAAGTAATTAAACCTAGGCCCATCAAAGGCTTTGGTTAATAGGTCTGCCACATTAAGATCTGTGTGTATCTTTTCCACTCTAATTAGCTTCTTTTCAAAGCAATCCCTATTGAAGTGATGCCTTATTTCTATATGCTTAGTTTTAGAGTGGTATACAGGGTTCTTAACTATACAGATAGTGCTTTCATTATCTATGTGAATTATAGTGTTCATAAAGTTCAAACCATAATCCAGCATTTGATTCTGAATCCACAAGACTTGTCCACAGCAATTGGCAGCTGCTACATACTCAGCTTCTGTTGTTGATGTAGCCACAATAGTCTGCTTCTTGCATTGCCAAGAAATTAATCTTCTTCCAAGGAATTGACAACCTCCAGTTGTGGATTTCCTATCAAGACTTGCTTTAGCATAGTCACTATCTGAATAGGCTTCCAGGTCAAAAGATGATTCTTTAGGATACCAAAGGCCCAAATTGGGTTTGCCCTTTAAGTATCTAAAGATCCTCTTCACAGCATGAAGATGTGAAGTCTTGGGAGTAACCTGAAAACGAGAACAAGCACACACAGCATACATTATATCAGGCCTAGAGGCCGTTAGATACATTAGAGAACCAATCATGGATCTATAAAGATGCACATCCACATCATCAGCATCTTCATCCTTGGTTAAAGGCACTTTGTTCTCCATGGGAGTGACTGCAGTCTTCACATTTGCAAGATCAAACTTCTTTAGGATCTCAGCAACATACTTGTCTTGAGAGATAAAGAGTCCATCTTCTTTTTGCTTCACTTGCAGCCCTAAGAAAAATGTGAGTTCACCCATGGAACTCATCTTAAATCTTCTCTTCATGAGTGCCTCGAACTCCTCACACCAAGACCTCTTTGTAGAACCAAAGATGATATCATCCACATAAACTTGGACTAGAATGATATCCTTCTTGTTCCTTTTGATGAACAAGGTCTTGTCTATTACACCTCTTTTGTACCCATGCTCTTCAAGGAAATTGGAGAGTGTTGCATACCAAGCTCTGGGAGCTTGATGAAGACCATACAAAGCTTTAATGACTTTGTATACTTTCTTGGGGTTAGCTGGATCAACAAAGCCAGGGGGCTGGTGTACATAAACTTCTTCTTCAATAGTGCCATAAAGAAAAGCACTCTTGACATCCATCTGATAGACAGTAAACCCCATATATGATGCATAGGCCAAAAATAACCTTATAGCTTCTATCCTAGCTACAGGTGCAAAAACCTCATCGTAGTCTATGCCTTCTTCTTGTTTGTAACCCTGGGCCACCAACCTTGCTTTATTCCTAACTACTACCCCTCTCTCATCCTTTTTGTTCCTGAAGACCCACTTTGTACCAATAATTTTAGCTCCATGAGGTAGGTCTACAAGAACCCAAACTTTCTGCAACTTGAACTATAACAATTCTTCTTGCATGGCTTCCACCCAACTTTCATCTTCCAATGCTTCAGAAATCTTGGAAGGTTCCTTTTGGGAAAGGAAACATGCAAATAGATAATGTTGTTGATCTTTGTGGTTGTTCCTTTGTTGCTGCTTGACATAACTGATAAGTGCATGTTGATGCACTTTGCTTCTTGTTTGGACTGTTGACTTAGGATCACCAATTATCTGACTTTTAGGGTGAACATTGTGAATCCTAAGTGTGGGAGTTGGACTTACATCCACCTCTGTAGGTAAGTTATTGAAATCAGTTATTAGTCCTTCAGCATCATAAGAAGCCTCTTCAAAGATCCCTTCAGTTGGTTGAGCAAATATTTCAAGGTCTGGCATCTCAGAGTCATCAAAAACATCATTTGGTGTAGAAACATCCTCAGCAGAATTAACCAAACGACTACCAGACTTAAGTGAGGAATTATGCTCAGCAGAATTAACCAACGGATCACCAGACTTAATTGAGGAATGAAGCTCAGCAGACTTAACCAATTCACTACCAGACTTAATTGAGTTAGTGCTGGTAGCCTTCTTTCCAAGGTGTTTGTCAGCCAATGCATTCATCTCCTCTCTGAAGAATAAAATTTCTTCTGACACTTTAGTATGAGAAGCCTTCTTCACTTGTGCTTGAGGCTTGTTCACAATCTCCTTCTTCTTTGTAGAAGATGTCTTTGTTCCTTCATCGGCAGCAACATGTTTGACTTTTGTGGTAGGAATCACAATAAGCTCCTCAATTTCTTTGCCTTGATCAGCAGTGCTTGCATCTTGAGTACCTGCATTGTTAGGCACTTCTATGGAACCTGCATCAGGGTTAGCTTGATTCTCCTTGGAGACAGGAATATAGTTCATAGAATCAGTTAAATAATCAAGATCAAACATCCATCTATGACCTAGTCCCTTCACATTGGGTTTTTCCTCAAGAAAATTAACATGAAGATTTTCCTCTACTTTCTTGGTCACTAAATTGTATACCCTAAAGGCCTTACTATTCAGTGAATACCCAACTAGAAACCCCTCATCAGACCTTCCTTCAAATTTTCCAAGCACACTCAAGGTATCAAGAATGGTCACATGGCACCCAAAAGGCCTTATATAGCTAACAACTGGTTTATGGCCAAAAATAAGCTCATAAGGTGTTTTATGTTGAGGTTTGGTCACTCTAACCCTATTGAATATGTAGCAAGCAGTGCTTACTGCTTCAGCCCAAAAGGTTGTGGGTAGGAGTGAGTCTGCTAGCATAGTTCTAGCTGCCTCAATTAGGGTCCTGTTCATTCTCTCAGCAACTCCATTCTGCTGTGGAGTTCTAGCATTGCTATATTGTTGCTTGATTCCTTTTTCACCACAAAACTCAATCATGCTCCTATTCTTAAATTCTGTGCCATTTTCAGTCCTAATGATCTTAACCTTGTGATTTAGTAGGTTTTCTATTTGCCTAATGAACCTTTGAATTAAATCAGAGGTTTCATCTTTTGTAGACAAAAAGAATACCCAGCAAAACCTGGTGCAGTCATCAATAATGACAAGGCAATAACAAGCATGGTTGATACTTCTAACAGATGTAGGGCCAAACAGATCCATGTGTAAGGTATGCAAAGGCTCAGTAACAATCCTATCTAACTTAGCCTTACAAGAAGCTCTATGATGTTTGCCCTTATTACAAGCTACACAGGCATGGTCATTCCTAAAAACCTTGGAAGTTAAGCCTCTAACTAAATTACCCTTCAAAAGTTTGTTCATATTCTTGAAGTTAACATGACCTAACCTTTTATCCCACAATTTAGATTCATCCAAAGTGGCTTTTGCGATCAAACATGCAGAACCTTTTGTAGGGTCATGTGCTTTCATATCAAAACTGTACATGTTGTGTTGTCTAGGAACTTTAAGAAGGATCTGACTTTCATCAGGCATCTTAAAGTCTGAAGTCAATACAAAACATTCAGTTTCACTAAAAAGCACCTTATGCTGCTTATCACAGATTTGTGATATTGAGAAAAGGTTAAACTGCCCTAGTTCTTTTACAAAAGATACATTGTCAAATTCTAAATTGCCTACAACAATTCTACCTTTACCAGTTATCTGACCTTTACTACCTCCAAAGGTAATAGAACCTCCTTGGAATTCTTGAAAATCCTTCAGATGATTCTTGTTACCAGTCATGTGCCCAGAGCACCCACTATCAAATATTCCTTTGTCTTCCATGTTCTTCAGTGGATGTTCCTGCACAAAAGTAGAGAGATTAGTTTCTCTCTAGGACCCAAGCCTCTGAAGACTTGGGTCTGCCCTGTGGATCAACAAATTTATAGGTCTTGTATGAGCTTGATCCACTGTTGTTCTTGGATTCATAGGTAAGTGTATTCTTAAAAGGATCCCAAGACCAACATGCTGGGGTCTTAACAACAGAATCCCCATTTTCCATTACAGTATTTGAGCTTGAAGCTTGTGCTGTATTATTAGCAAAAGGACTCCTCACAGGTGAATGAGGTTTGTAAAAATTGTTTCTTTGATTATATGAGTTCACCTGTGGTCTATTTACTAGTTTTCTGGGTCCAGAAAGATTAAACCACCCAGAATTAACACTTGGCCTCACAGAATTAACATTTTGACCAACAGAACTAACATTTGGTCTACCATAATTAAAATTTGGTCTACCAGAATTAAAATTTGGTCTACCAGAATTAAAATTTGGCCTACCAGAAATACAATTTGGCCTACCAGAACTAACAGATGACCAACCAGAATTAACATTAGGCATACCAGAATTAAATTGTGCTGGTCTAGTCATAGACTTATTAGCATGATTAATCCTGTTAGCATTATTCCAAACTGGTTTAACATTCATATGGCTAGTATTAACACTCTTATTCTTTCTAAGTTCAGCCTCTCTTTTCATCCTAACCTCATGAAAATCACAGTCCCTAATCAAATGACTTAGACTACCACACACAAAGCATCTTTTAGGACCAAAACTGTGGTTTCTCTTGTACTCTATTGATGAAGCGAAAAGTGTACCGCTTTTAAGGGGTCATTTAAGCCCTAAATCGTATTTATTTGATCAAATATTGCCCTAAATCGTTCCTTTTGTCATTTTAGGTACTTTTGAGGAGAAATCTGGAAAAGGAGGCATTTTGGACGTTTTTGGAGCATAAAAGTGAAGAAAACGGCAAAGTCTCAAAATTGTGCTGAAAGTCACCTTTGACGGCGTCAACATTAACTCCAGACGGCGTCATGCCTTGGCAAGAAAAGTTGGATGTGAAATTTACTCATGACGGGCCAGTGAGTTTGCATGAGAATTCTGACGGCGTCACGCTTTAACTAAATCAAGGGCGTCACGGCTTAAATCATAAGGGGACGGCGTCACGTTTAGGATCCGACGGCGTCAAGCCTTGATAAGCCAGAATGGATTTTTGAAGAGCTAAAGAGGGACGGCGTCAAGATGGTCATCCGGGAACCCTAAAAGCGGCGAGGTGACGGCGTCACAATGCATAAGGTGACGCCGTCAGATGTCAAAGTCTATATATAGTTTTCTAATTTTTTGTCATTAAAGGAGAGCTTAGTGTGTGGAATTTTGGGATAAAACCCTAAGACGATTTTAGCTACTTTTTCAGGGCTTTTTGCCCTGAGATCTTCCATGTTTCATTGAAAGATAAGTTATCAATTAATCATTCAATATGTCTATGTGTTGTTTGATTCTATCTTATGCTTGTCTTTTGTTTAACATGTTAGGCTAATTTTATCTTGTGTTTGCTTAGATCTAATGAAACCTAGCTATTGATTATTGGTTGTTAGTGTGTTGTTAGTTGTATTGGATGATTGTTTATCTATGTTAGGCTTAAGAAAACTGGCTAACTTCCTATTCGGTAACTTGCTTGAACGTCTTAAGAAACATGAACCAAACGCGTACTAAAGGTTTTTATGGTTGTATTTAATGCACAAGCGAATTCTAGTGATCCCATGTTAGGAGCTTCCTAGCCGGCTCGACATAGGAGTGAAGTAGGAGCTTGTAGAGTTTGGGGAAGTAAGTACGCCACCCCACGAATGGTATTAAGGAATACACCCGTCATCTACGCGACTAATACACACTAATTAACCGGTAAAAGATAATTAGGGAGTAAGGAAATCTAAGTAAACACATTTCTCTACACATAAGTTTCTCACCACTTTTCATTTTTGTTATTTTATTTTATTTGCATTTGTAGTAATTTGGGTTAGTTGACTAGCAACTAATTCCGCCCACTCCTTCAAAACCCGAGATTTTACTTGCTTTCATAAAATTATAAAAACATAAAAAGAATCTTCCTCAACCCTTAGACCTAATTAGAGTAGCCTTTCACACCTAACGAACACTATTCCCTGTGGAGAACGATCAATCCCCCGTACTTACCACTACACTATACTACATCGGTCAGGTACACTGCCTGGTGGGGTTGTAAGCCTCTTGAGATCCCTCGAGAGGTAAAACCTGTTGTAAGGTTGCAAAACCCACGCATCAAGTTTTTGGCGCCGCTGCCGGGGAATAGTTATTGTTTAGGTTGAATTTTTATTTCTATTAGGTCTACTCACTAGATTCCTTTCTAGTGAGATTTTTATTTTATTTTTCTAGGTTTTCTTTAGTCTATCTTATTTCTTTGTGTGTTTGTTCGTAATTTCCATTGACTCTTCCGTTCACCATTATGGAGAACGCGAATCCACCATACTACCAACCACGTAATTCACCCACTCCATATGACATCTTGATGTTTAAACAACATAAAGATGAACCTCTCTATGATGCATGGACTCGTTTTAAATATTTACTCCAAAAAGTCCCTCATCATAACTTCGATTTTTGGTCCCTAACTCAATTCTTTTACAATCATGTCGACCGACAAGCCCAAAGGTACATTTACCATATTGCCGGCAGGGATATTAGGGAATTAAGTGCTGAGAAAGCATGGGAAGCTATTGAAGAGTGTGCCCAATATTATTATATAGTAGACAACCCAACAAACTTTAGTACAAGTCAATTGACCACAAATTTCAAGGATCATGAAACAAGTTTGTTTGGGGATGAATATGTTAGTGTTGAGATACCTAAGTGGTTGTCATGTAATGCCATAGTACAAAACAAACACATAGGTGACCTTGATGTGATGGAGGATTTAGCCGAACATGATCACATTGATCAAAAAGACCTAGGTTTTATGATCGATGATGATGAATCTCAAGAAACACATGATGAATCTTTTGGGAAATTTGAATATAGCAGTCATAATATTGAGGATGATCCTTATGATTCGGATATAGAAGTTAAGATGCCTAGAGAAGCACTTGAGATACTTGGGAAAATGTTAGGGTTAGATCCTACTAAAACACATGATGAAGATATAGGTGATCTTGACATAAGGAATGATGAGGTAAGTAACATAAGCCCACCAAGTACCCCACAAGTCCTACCATCATTTGAGGCACACACACCACCCGTGACTTACCCGGAAGAAGTTGAGGAGACTATAGGAACCCCAATAGAGGTAGAGCCCTTGGACCAAACACAACTAGAAGAAATAGGTTTGAATGCTTTTAGTGATCACAACCTTTCTTTTAGTTCTATGGAAGTTCCTAGTTTTGATGAACCGGAGCCTAAACCAAAACCATTACCTAATCTTCCATCCTTAGATGTGAACTTAGGAATTAAATTAGGACCCGACCCACCCATCAAACCATATAGTCCGGGTAGTTTTATGTTGAAGGTAGTAGACTCTAAGCCTTGTAGAGAGGAAGCTAACATAGGAGTGAACCATAACCTTACATACTTACATCACCCATTCATGATTGATCATAAGAAACATTATGGGTTTAAACCGGGTTTATTAGGTCATGATGGATTCCCAACTAGGAGTCTCTCGAAGTTGATAGAAGATGATCCCTTTTTAGGAGGAAACTCAAAATCACCCATTGACCAAAGTGAACTAGGCAAGGTTATGATGAAAGGAGCACACCCCTTTGAGCATATAATTCATCCACCACTCTTTCCTCACGTGGCATACTCCTACCGAGCTGGTGTGTATCGCTACTATCACCCGCACTTAATCCTAAGTGTAGGGAAAACCTCTCCTTTATCCATTAAATAAGGGTAGAGTCAGGCTCGTGACTCGAACAAAAACAAGCGCTCTTGGGAGGCAGCCCATGGTTTATTTGCTTTGTGTGTTTATTTATTTGTTTGTTTGATTTTATTTGTTTCCGTATGTGTGTTTAATTTTTATTAGTATTGATTCATGTTCAAAAGTAATTTGTGAAAATGCTTTATTTTGTTTTTAACTTCGTCTTAACTACATATAAAGGTATTTTGCAAAAGATAAGTGTAAGGGAAATCTAAATCGGTTTATTAGAACACAAATTAACATGAATCGTAATAATATTAAATTAACATACATATTCGTATTTGTTTGAGTCAAATGCTTGTATCGAGTCATAATGATGTTTTGCAGGATTTCCAGGAAGTAAGTTAAAGGTTTTTCCAGAAATTTTCCGGAAACTTAAAACGAAAATTTTTGTCAGGTCATTTCTGACGGCGTCAGGGGTTATAACCTGACGGCGTCAGATTTAATTTCCAGAAATTTTTGAAAATTTTGTTTTCATAAAAAATTTTTATTAAAATCTCCAACTTATAATCTCCAGGAATCTGCAAAGTTATCATTCCACAAGCATTATATCCTTATATATAGATTTTTTCCCGCCGATGTTATGCAGGTTTTCGTGTTTGTTTTCTCAGGTTCAACAGGTTATTTTGGACAAGGAAATGTTTTGAATCAAGCTTATGGCGATGCATTAGTCATGGAGCTTCAACATTCTCTTTGGAGGAAGATTTAACCGTGTAAATTCATTATCCAACGAGCGAATCAGGGGAGTATTTGATTTCATTCTTTTACTTTATTCTTTTACATCTTGTTATTTGAACATTGGGGACAATGTTCATCTTAAGTGTAAGGGGGGGTAAAAGTACGATTTTAGAGAATACAATTGCGCTTGATTTTTGTTTGTTTGATGGTAGATGTGTAATAAAACTGAGAGAAATACTTGTTAAGGTAATTTTAGTGCCAAATTTAAAATTTTTTACAACATATAGGAGTGAAACTTTGATCCTAATGAGCGTCTCACGGATAGGAGTTATATGACTAGCACAAAAACCGTACCACTAAAAAATTTTCCACCCCCAAATATGTGAGGTTCGCCCCTAGAATTGGTAGGAAAAGCATTTATGCTATGATGTGTGTACCGGTAGCACTTAGATTCTAGAACTTGCGTTAGGACCATTCCAAGGCCACAAGTGAGACTACATTCGTGTAGTTAGATTTACTACATGATAAGAGGCATTAGGATTAACCCATTGTTTTACACCTGTGTTTTTGTTATAATTACTTTGGCTACATTGGTCAAGTAATTCTCCCACACCCTTTGCGTTGTACTCATTTTTAGTACACGATACCCCTAGTACACCCCTCAGAGCCTATCTTTTCGTTTCGACCTTTAAGCATTTTACTTGAAGGAAGAATTTGTTTACACCCCACTAAAATGTACACCCAAATCGCCTTAGCCTACCTTGTATGCACTCATTTTTAGTGCATTATTGTTACAACATTTGTTTAAACCCAAGTTAATTATCTAGTTGATTACATGGTTGCTAAGTCGAGTCATATCCTTGTACATATTGTTTTGGGACGATTGGGACTCATGGGTAAAGTACTAGTGTAATGGAGTAATGGGGAAGAACATCATTTATTACCCCCATATGTGCTAAATATTTTAAAAGTACTCCAAGTTTTTCAATTATCTTAATTCGAGTCATTAGATTAGTTAATTGTAAAGTTATGTAAAAATTCAAGTGTAAGGGGAATGCAATGCCCCTATGATGTATTATTTTGGATGGTAGGGCAAAAGTGTATGCAAAAAAAAAAAAAAAAAAAAAAAAAAAAATCAAGAAAAATACAAAAAAAATGAGAAAAAGAAAAAATAGAAAAAACATACGGACTACCATCCCGTTTCATTTTATATTTATCTTATGTTTTTGTTATTTTGTTTTTAGCTTAAGATTGAGTCTAGTCTTGGCTTAGCAACATTGTATAGTACATGTAATTGATCAAGATCTTTAACTCGCCACCAGTAAAATATCCCGTATCCAACAAAACCGTGTTTTCCTTTTCCCTACACCTAACGTTATAACCCATTTAAAAGCCCTCTTTGATAGTTTATCTTTGGTGCTTACGCCTAGTGGAGGAGGTTTTCGATCCTTTCCCAAGCCTATGGTAATCTATTTGCTATGACAGGTAGTGAGAGATATTATCCGTTTTCATTTATGAGATTTATTTTGATGACACTTGAGAGATGTGAGTATCTAAACACTACTTGTGAGGTGCTAGTTTATAATCTTCGTGCTTACTATGATTGAAGTGGAACGATTATTTGTTGTAATTACTTTTATGTTTGCATTAAATGACCCCTAACTTGTATTTTGATTAGAATAAAAGCACATTTGCTTGAGGACAAGCAAATCTCAAGTGTAAGGGTATTTGATGAAGCGAAAAGTGTACCGCTTTTAAGGGGTCATTTAAGCCCTAAATCGTATTTATTTGATCAAATATTGCCCTAAATCGTTCCTTTTGTCATTTTAGGTACTTTTGAGGAGAAATCTGGAAAAGGAGGCATTTTGGACATTTTTGGAGCATAAAAGTGAAGAAAACGGCAAAGTCTCAAAATTGTGCTGAAAGTCACCTTTGACGGCGTCAACATTAACTCCAGACGGCGTCATGCCTTGGCAAGAAAAGTTGGATGTGAAATTTACTCATGACGGGCCAGTGAGTTTGCATGAGAATTCTGACGGCGTCACGCTTTAACTAAATCAAGGGCGTCACGGCTTAAATCATAAGGGGACGGCGTCACGTTTAGGATCCGACGGCGTCAAGCCTTGATAAGCCAGAATGGATTTTTGAAGAGCTAAAGAGGGACGGCGTCAAGATGGTCATCCGGGAACCCTAAAAGCGGCGAGGTGACGGCGTCACAATGCATAAGGTGACGCCGTCAGATGTCAAAGTCTATATATAGTTTTCTAATTTTTTGTCATTAAAGGAGAGCTTAGTGTGTGGAATTTTGGGATAAAACCCTAAGACGATTTTAGCTACTTTTTCAGGGCTTTTTGCCCTGAGATCTTCCATGTTTCATTGAAAGATAAGTTATCAATTAATCATTCAATATGTCTATGTGTTGTTTGATTCTATCTTATGCTTGTCTTTTGTTTAACATGTTAGGCTAATTTTATCTTGTGTTTGCTTAGATCTAATGAAACCTAGCTATTGATTATTGGTTGTTAGTGTGTTGTTAGTTGTATTGGATGATTGTTTATCTATGTTAGGCTTAAGAAAACTGGCTAACTTCCTATTCGGTAACTTGCTTGAACGTCTTAAGAAACATGAACCAAACGCGTACTAAAGGTTTTTATGGTTGTATTTAATGCACAAGCGAATTCTAGTGATCCCATGTTAGGAGCTTCCTAGCCGGCTCGACATAGGAGTGAAGTAGGAGCTTGTAGAGTTTGGGGAAGTAAGTACGCCACCCCACGAATGGTATTAAGGAATACACCCGTCATCTACGCGACTAATACACACTAATTAACCGGTAAAAGATAATTAGGGAGTAAGGAAATCTAAGTAAACACATTTCTCTACACATAAGTTTCTCACCACTTTTCATTTTTGTTATTTTATTTTATTTGCATTTGTAGTAATTTGGGTTAGTTGACTAGCAACTAATTCCGCCCACTCCTTCAAAACCCGAGATTTTACTTGCTTTCATAAAATTATAAAAACATAAAAAGAATCTTCCTCAACCCTTAGACCTAATTAGAGTAGCCTTTCACACCTAACGAACACTATTCCCTGTGGAGAACGATCAATCCCCCGTACTTACCACTACACTATACTACATCGGTCAGGTACACTGCCTGGTGGGGTTGTAAGCCTCTTGAGATCCCTCGAGAGGTAAAACCTGTTGTAAGGTTGCAAAACCCACGCATCATCTATTCTCATCCTATCAGGTTTTGGTGACTCTTGATTTTCGACAGACTTCCTAGGAGATTTTATGTGAGTATCACAACTAGGTTTATCTGTATTAGGTTTGGGTGTAGTCACAACTGGTTCACTATGTTTGACAGATTTGACTCAGAAGCTTCTTTAGGTGCACTCTCTGATTCTGAATCAGACTGCTCAAAGACATCTCTAGTGGATCCTTCACTGTCATTGGTTTGACAAGTAGAGTATTCACTTGATTTGTCATCTGAGTTGCCTGTCTCAGGATATTGAGGACCCTCATTTGAGATTGAAGCTGAATTTCACGAAGGCGTCTACTTATTTTATCTTGAAGTCGGGGATGGTTGGATGCATGATTTCAATGATAACTTGCTCGTGCTTAAGATATAAGTTGAAGACTTGGGTTATCTAGTTACCAGCAGTTGGGGTAACTATCACTTAAGAGTTATTGGAGTACTCAGTGTCACACGTCAATGACGATGTCGATAATCGCAAGAGGTGTTAATGTCTCATACTTTGGTTGGGTATTGAGCACTTAGAGATTTGCTTGGAGCATTAATTCTCTACACCGTTCTTCCAACATTAGTGCAAGCTTAAGTAACAAATTTGGGGACTTCTACTTCAGTTTTCAGTATTGGTATATCGGGTTTCCTTCATCAAGTGGTCACTAATCTGTGTACAAGGTTGCTTAGTTGGCCAAAGGTTTTAAAAGTTGTGATGTGATCTGTAATTCTCTCGGGATATTCTTAACCCAAACTGATGCTCTCCAAAATCAAATCAGTCATGCCACATTCAATCTGTTACTATCTCACGGTTTCTTCTTGATTTTGTAAAATCCCACGAAAGAACTTATTTCTCGGTTTAAATCATAGATTTGTAAAATTCCGTGATGATAGGTTATGCGCTCTTGACCGTGATCGGGTTAAAACCATTATCAAAGTTCTGTTAATTCATCATAAAGGGCTAGATTTGGGCATTAACCACTAGATGTGACTACGGAGTTAAGTCATTATTATTTATTTGAGGCTGGAGTGAAATTTCATGGGTGCGTGTACTTAGTATCTGAAGATATCGGGGAGGTTGGATGAAGATTCTTCGAGATCCTTGTTCGAGCTTTCAACATTTACAATGACGAGGACTTGGATATCTAGTTATTTTTTCTTTTTCTCTATTGCAAAATAACTATCACTTTAAGGAGTCACGTTGTAGTGCTCAGTGTCACACGAAGTTGTGGATATCCAAGAGGTGATGTACGTATTATACTTGATGGTTGGTTGGTTGAAGAGTATAGAGTACTTAGGGATTCGATGTTGCACGAAGTCTCTACACCGCTCTTTGTCACGCATTAGTACAAGTTTAAGTCACAAGTTCGGGTTATATTACTTCAGTATCAAGTTCATCATATTGGGTTTTACTCCATCAGTGGTCATGACATCAAGCCGATAGAATGATAATGGGGTTGGTATGGAGTTAGACGAGAGAAGTAGTAAAGAGAGAGTAATGATGTCTGTACACATCAGTGCAGGCCTCGTTCTTCATCAGTATGACGTATGTTCATATCAGTTCAGACCTCGTTCTTCAAAGAAAAGAAAAGTGTACGCTTGAGTGCACTTTATCTTCAAAAGAAGAGGAATCTTCTTATTTATGGCCATTCTCATCAACAAGATTCATGCTCTTTCCGTGCTTATTCAATCTTCAAGTGGATCGGCGCATATTGGAGTATATTTTTATTCACGTATTCAACCAAAAATTGCAGTTGACAGGCATATGCAATTTTTGAGGGGGGGAAAGAGTGAATAAACAACATGTTAGTCTTCAAGAACCGTCAAGTGGAGCTAATTACCATTGATGGTATTCATATTCACAAGTTCAATCATCAAAAATTGCAATTGGCAGGCATATGCAATTTTTGAGGGGGGGAAAGGGTGAATATTTATCTACATGTTAGTTGATGATTGAGAAATGGTCATACGACTCCTGAATACGTCAGTTCAAGAGTCGTGCAAACCATGGTTCTCCAACACTACTTCTTCCTCCGTCTATCAAGGTGTTGAAGAACATGGTCATGGAATGCTAATCGACAAAGTCTCACGGGTTGGTCTAATCAGCAACAATGGGTTTCTAGTCAATGCTTCAAGTACACGTCATCAGGCTACATGTACACATCATGATGATGATTCCGATTAATCGTAACCATCATGGGGGAGAGAAATGTGTACACCAAGGATGCACAGCAGGTTCACGTGATCGGGCTTAATCATTTATTCCGGTGTTGATAACCGCAGAGATGATCAGTGGTTCAACTTGTTACCTTGGTATTTACGTTTCACTGTTACGTCATGGGCTGATTAATCTTAACCATCAGGGGAGAGAGAATGTGTACATCAAGGACGCACAACAGGTTCACGTGATCAGGGCTTAATATCCAAGGATGGATACATACTATAGATGATCAGTGGTTCAACTTGTTACTTTGGTGTTATACTAAAGACTGAAGAAGGTCGAGTCGTCAGTCTACTCTTCATTCTCTGTTGGGTGTTATCATCTCATGTGTATGCTGCGGGCTGATGGGTTATATGTAAGGTTACTGGAAGGCAGTTGGTGAGATGAAGATGATTGGTATTCTGTTCCTCCACATTGGGCAATCTTGAAGAAGGTCGAGTCTACAGTCTTCTCTACATTCAAAAATGTTGAGCTCTTTTCTTACAACTTGATATTTAACTTAATCCCATGACAGTTCTTGTTTGATGAGTTGTGGAGTTAAGTTAGGTTCAAGTTGTTCTGTAGTTTAAGGTTAGGTCCAACTTGATTTTAACCTAATCTCATGACAGTTCTTGTTTGATGAGTTGTGAGGTTAAGCTGAAATCAAGTTGTTACTGGGCTTAAATTTGTGGTTTAGCTTAACCTCATGACAGTTCTTGTTTGATGAGTTGTGGGGTTAAGCTAGATTTCAGTTGAGGCTCAACTTAAACTATCGAAAAGATGCCTAAGGTTTTTGACGGTGTTACTCAAGGACGGGAGTGTTAGAAGACTAAAGACGGCATGCATTTGGTTATCAAAAGACTTCTTCATATTATGGGCGTTCATCCAAAGTCTTCTTCCTATTATGGGTGTTCATCAGAAAGGTTGTCAGATTGGGGGAGAGCACTAATTAGGGGAGAGTGAATAGCCATAATCAATCCCTGTTTAAAAGTGCTCACATTGCTCTTCAGCAAGTCAAGGGATGAATGCGGAGAAGATTCAGAATGCTGAGGAGTAATGGTTTCTGGTTCGTATCCTTGTATATATTTTGCTTCTTACATTCTTTTTTCATATCTTATACCATTTTTGTAATTAGATATATAGAAATCTTGCTAATTGTAAATAGAGAATCGTAAAATCAGAAAAACCATAAAAATTAAAAAAATTAGAAAAGACCAAAAATAGTTTCACCTAGGCATGTCTTCTGTTTATCGATAACATTTACAGACTTAGAAATGTCATTCAATAATGGCACGGGTCTTTAAATGAAGCTCGAGCAGAAGTTAAAATGGATTGGTAAAACATGTCTAAAATGGCTTGCTATTACTTTAGATAGCAACCCGCGCTTCATATTGGGGAAAGCACGTCGCCATAAAGACGGCTGTTCCTCCAACTGGGTGATGTTCACCTGGGCATGGATTACTTCATATCCATGTTTCCTGATTTGATGTACGTTTCAGTGCATCATTTCTTGTAAAAGAAGAGAAATCTTCTTAGTATAACAAATAGTTTTCATTATATGATTCTTCTGAAAATTATTTGTGAGACACTTGGTGAATATGTGTTGTATGAAATTTGTTTATACTTGGATTATGCATAAAATTTGTCACTCAATCAACGACCACAAATCTTTAACTTGAATATTCATTGATTGAGGGGGAGAGTGAATTCTAATTTTATATCATCAAACGGATTTATTGGTTGAAACATACTTGTTAGAAAAGGTTTTGTAGTTAATGGGGTATTAGTTGAAGAGGATCTTGCAAAAACTTTATATCAAATGGCCAAATGTGTTAGTTGCTAGAAAGTTTAGGACATTATGTGCAATTTACTTATAGTTTCCTAGCTTTATGTATCTAGAAGGTTCATTTGTGTTACTTTGGAATCCTTGTATAATCCCCAAAATGCTTTAAGACTCAAAACCTAAAAGAAGTTAGAAAACCAGTTGTGTTTGATGTTCTTGAATGCTCCACTGGCATTTGTATGATCTAAATGAATGAGTTTCAAATGTCGTTTGACTTTTGTTGGTCGATTGCTGCTTAATTGTTGTTGATATTGTGCATATGTTCTCAGGATTCGCTTAGGCAGATTGCTATTATGTTAGAATCATGTTCCTAAGATCCTGAATTGAATATTGAAATCCGTGTGAATTGCCATGTTCATGATTGCTATTTGCTCTTCATGCTAGATAGTGGTTTGACGTAGTTCCTGATTATGGTTTAATTATAAGATGAACTTGGTATTATAATGTGGCAAGCTGCTGAAGGGTAGCTATTAAGGAATAGTGTATCTGTATGTATGTATATCTGTGTTGATATTCTTATGCAGATTCCATGGCCAAAATGAATGTGCCAGTTCCCATTCTAACCATTTGATCAGACGTTCAAACTCTATTGATTGGCTCGGAATTCACCACGACAACAACATCGGCAGCAACAACAACAACAACACCTTCACCTCCACCACCATCATTTTAACAAAGAAGTACTTACTGAGATCTCGCCAAGTGGAGATCTTCAACGTATGGGAAAGATTTGTTGGTGGATGGATGATTGATGTTGACCACTGACTCACTCAGAAAAGCGGGTGATTACATCATCTGCGCAAAAAGGTCAATATCATTTGTGTCATAATTGTCAACTTGTGCATAATAAGCAGTGAATCTCCCTCTTAGATTAAGGGGGAGCATAGTATGTTCCATTATCAGAATACATTAAAATTGGACACATTTTCTCCCACATTTTCTAACTCATTTAAATCAATTGGGATCACAAATCTCAAATGGTTTGAAATTTTTGATCGGGGGAGAGAATGTGATTTAAATATGAAATCTGATAAAATGTGATGATTTGAACGTAAAAGTAAGCTCTCCCGTATGTGTTAAACCATTTTATATATCTATACACATATTGAGGGGGAGCAAAATGTTTTGGATGTGAAAGTAAGCTCTCCCGTAAGTGCTAAACTCTTTTGTACACCAATGCACTTATTGAGGGGGAGCAAAGAATTTGGCATAACATGAGATCGTGACTCAGACTTAACAAATGAATTGACGAAACATATACTGTCATGAATCGAAACGACATATCCTGGCCGGGTAATAATTTCAAGCTAGTCTAACTAGTGATGTAAGCGTGTCTCGAAAAGGATGTGTCTGAGTAGAGTGTACCGTTTCGAGAAACTTTCTGTGAACTTGACCAGGACGGGTAATAATTTCAAGCTGGTCTAACCAGTGATGTAAGCGTGTCTCGAATCGGTCATGTTCACGGAAAGTTGATCAATTCAAAAAGTGCGAGCTCTACCTAACATGTGCAAATTTATAAAACAATCAACCGAGCACATGTTGAGGGGGAGCATTTGAAAAATATAAAACTCTCAAGTGTTTGCAAAAATGTGTTTCAGAATCATGAACACTTTGAGAGATTTTTCAAAGATTTGGTTTGGCAATCGTGGATGTACACCAAAGACCGACCATTTTATTTAATGCATGGAGTTATAAGGATGGTTAGGTTAGGTTCAAGTTCCCACGATCCCGCTAGAGCCGGAGGGATCTACCCAGGGACAATCCACTAGTTAGTGTAGAAGTCCTTAGGTATGATTAAAAAGGAGAAATGTGTATTAGGGAAGAGTGCCGACTGAGATGGAGCTAACACTGGAATAAACCCAACAAGGTGTTAGTTATGAAGTCTCGGTAAGCACTGAAGGGGTTGAAGAATGAAAAAGAATTGTAAAGATAAAGGGTGAAAAGAAATAGCCCTCCTTACAACTTAGGCAGAAACCGGGTCAATACATATGCTGTCAGAATCACTTAGTTGATTGCTGGCATTGAAGACAAAGTATCATGGACCCAGTGATACGCTGCACAACCCTCCCTAGCCACTCAAGGTCCCTCAAAGGATTCTTGTTTCAATTGTCACGGAGTTCAATACATTTCTATCGTCTCTCTCACTCCGAGTTAGATGATATTGAAAAGGTGGCAGTTCTCTCCAGCCTCCGCTCACTAAATCAAAACGCACAATTGAGTCTAGAGCCTCGAGATGCATAATAAGATCTCATAGGGACACAAATTACCTCTACATTGGTAGTTCAACATTAAGAACACCAGATGTAAACTTATGAGTCCTACGCAGATCTTAGCAATCTACCAGAACATTTATGAGGGAATTTACATATGTAATTCTCAATGATTGAATGGAAATTCCTGCCAGGGTCAACATCAAGCAGCCCTGAAAGCAGGTCACTTCGGTAATTCTTTATGGATTACGCTTAGTGGTCACGGCGGTTTCTAACGGTCTACAGTCGTGGAGTGATCTCCAGCGACTCACCTAATCGTTGATGTGCTACGGTTCGATCTTAAAAAGCCCTCTGTGGGTTTTCGATTAGGAACGGTCTTGGTAAGGATTAGAGAGAGTTTTCACACTATGCTGTTAACAATCTCGAAGTCCGAACCTGTAAGTACCGGTCGATTTGTTGCTAACTGTCGTATGCAGGAACTTCTGGCGATTGTAGCTGTGGAATGCTGTAGCTGGTTGCTGTTGTAGCTGGTTGCAGAAAAGATGCCAATCCTCTACCACATGCTCACACTACATCATCATTGTAACTCAACAAAGTCATGATCAACCAAAAAGACCTTCAACACGGCTTCTGCAAACTCTGATGCTAAAGATCATGACACCAAATAGTGTGAGCATGTCGGCTCAAAGATTTACACATCACATGGAAACATACTGCTGAAAGATGACTTGAAGACAAACGTTGGATGATGAACTCAAAGAATTCTCAAAGATCATCCAAGACAACCGATCAGTCATCAAAAGATTACTGCTGAATGCACAAAGTTTCAAGACGTTGAAGAATCAAAGACTACGAGCTATGAAGTCAAGATCAAAAGATCAAATGCTAGAATTCAAAATATTATTTCCGGGGTGACCTCCCTTAGGGGGAGATTGTTAGGAATATAAATATTCATATGAAGGTTCGGTCACCCCGAGTATCTATTTAGCATTTATGTAGCTCGTAGGCTTATTATTATTATTAGTATTATTAGTATTATTAGTTTTATTAGATTAGTCGGATTTATATTTGTGGAGTGGGTCGGGGCTTTCCCCACTGTCAGCTCACTCCACAGCCCACTAGGGGCACCAATATTAGTTAGTATATAAACCCTTCCCACACTTGGGAAGGGTGGAACTCTTGTAACAAAACACACACTAATCTAATAGATCTCAAGTTTTCTCATTTCTCTCTAGCTTCTCTCTAACTTCTCTCTAACTCTTCCACCATAGATCTCATATTCCATAACCCAAGACCACCCGAATAGTACAATAATCAACATGTTTCGATCCTACAGTAGAGGTACCCGTATAGATAACTCGGGCTCTCTTCTGTGGTGATGATAGTAAATCTGAGTAGCGCATCCGATATCCAGGAACACGCATGCGGGCAGTACGGCGGGCTGGAAGAGTATGGATGTATGGAGTAGGCTGTGTAGTTGAATAAGTAGTGGGAATAGGCTGGATGGGAGTATGGTCGGTAGTAGGTGTCGGTAATGCTGTAGTAGGCTCAAGTAAGTCAGGATCTGGTGCATTGGAGGCTTGCAGTACTTGCATCTATGGATCGTCTGAGTCTGGCGAGATCGGAGGAATAAGATGTGAAGACATAGTCTGTGACAAAAATGGTATATGTGCGTAAGTATATTGATAATACTCGTAGTAAATAGTGTGGGTTAAGTGTATATAGATATATACATATAATACTTATAGTACATGTAATTATGTAAAATTAATGAGTCATAAATCATATCATGCAGTCAAGACAAATAAACAGCAAGTAAAGTGGCAAGCAAGGCAAGTGGCGGTCATAGGGACTTGTTATTATAAATATGGTTATAGTTTAGGGTTTATACGTACCTAGTTCTCTATAACCTAGTGTAGGATATTCACTAACACATAAACACAAGATTAGGGATTGTATATGGATCGAATAGATGAGAGTTTAGAGAGAGAGAGTTGGGAACTTAGAGAGAGAAATGTATGTGTATTAGATTAGAGAATAATGAGAGTTCCAACCCTTCCCACACTTGGGAAGGGGTATATATACTAGCTAACATATGGTGCCCCTAGTGGGCTGTGAAGTAAGCTGACAGTGGGTAAAGACCCGACCCACTCCACAATACTAATAATAATAACTAATCTACTACTAATATTACTAGTTATCCTATGAGCTATGATGTGCTAATAAGTACTCGGGGTGACCGAGTCTTCAACTGAATATTCATATTCCTAACAATCTCCCCCTAAGGGAGGTCACCCCTAAAGTAATGTTCTGAATTTTTGCACTTCATCCATGGCTCTTGACTTCATAGCTCGTTAAACAATGATTCTTCACAATCCTTGATCATTGTGCAGCAGCAAATCTTCAGATGACTTTTTCTTCTGTCTTGGATGATCTTTGTTGATTCTTTGGAGTTATCATCCACCATGTGTTTCCATGTCATCTTTCAGTGGTATGTATCAATGTGATGTGGTACTCTTTGAACAGACATGCTCACTCCATTCTGGGTCATGACTTTCAGCATCAGAGTTAGCAGAAGCTGTGTTGAAGGTCATTGATGAACTCAAATAAGTACATTTTATTACCGTCATTTATCCTATTTATTTGACTTGTTTTATTATATTATCTGTGAGAATTGATACGTTAATGTTTACTTTTGTAATTCTCAGGTAAAAACAAGTATTATGTGAAACTTGGCGATTTTGGACTAATTATGGAGCAAAACAAGCAAGAAGTTAAGAGTCTACTGAAATGTACAAGATCAATATCATTCTGCTCCAGATACGCCGCATCCTACTTATTACATACGGCGCATCACTATCAAGATTTCACAAGCTACGATCCAAGACGGCAAAGGACATGCGCCGCATACAAGAATGGAGTTACGCCGCATCTCCTGGCGGTGTACGAATATTCCTGAATATATTAATCTTGGACCCCACGCGAAGTTAAGTCAATGCGCCGCATCTACTTATCCTATGCGCCGCATCTAGCCCTCAGACAGAAACTATAAATACCCCAAAGTCAGATGAATTTCAGAGTTCGACAATTTAGCTAAGTACGAGACAGAAGAAACCCTAAGCCGAATTCAGATGAAGTAGCAGCACAAGACACACCTTGAACGAAGATACAAGAGCTGTAAGAAGGTCCTGCATGTATTCAATTCATTAAGTAGTTTTGTTTTATTGTATTAGTACACTTTAATTCATCAGGATTGATGGGCTTGTGACATTGATTTAATCATGCACTTCAACTCCCCTTAAAATTGCTTTCCCATTAATTAAAGTTTATATGTTGATGTCTTTGGTGACTTTTATTAGTGCATTGATAACCTCTGTGTCTAGCTGAGCATTGCTTGGGTCGCCATGCCCCTTCCTCGCCTATTTATTATATCGCCTATGCATTCTATCGTCTGTAGAAAAGTAGGAAGAAAGATAAATAGGATAGTCATAAGTGATCATTAAGGGTTTACTCGCCGATAAGATTAGAGCCAACGAGAAAGGATTAATCTCGATGCGTTGCATCGAACTATACACTTCATATAAAACTAGCAATAAAACAAGTGACAAGCTACTTAACTATCAGGACAGGTCTTCTTATTGTCTCAAGTATTTATCTGTGTACGTGTGTGCTATTCGCTGATTCGTGCTCATTAGTTTAGTTTATATTTAATCACAACCAAACCGTGCCAGTCTCTCAGGCTAAACCCCCTTGCGTTAGATTAGGTTGTATAGCTAACTTAAGATATTAAAATACTGATTAGAATAACTAGATAATACGTTCCACTCTTAGTGATCGACACTCTACTTACCATTATATTCATACTGACCGGGTACACTGCTCGTTAAAGTGTGTGTTATTGATAAGTCGGCTAAATATAAATTTAAAACTTGAATACTGCTAAAACCACAACGACATATCGTGGATATAAAATTAGAGCAATACCACACGCACATCAAGTTTTTGGCGCCGCTGCCGGGGAGTGAATTGTTATTATCTGTTAATTTGATTAGTATTTTAATTAGGTTTTTAATTTTAATTCTAACCGCTAACTCTGTTGTATATTAGGTTAAATTGCATTCATTGTATTATTTTGCATATTTTCTGTTTTTGTGTGTTTTTATTTTTGTTTATTTTCGTTTGTTTTTATTTTCTGTTTTTCTGCATACTGCTATCGTTGTACTGAGCTAATTCAAACGATACGGCGCATCTATTTTCATAGATACGGCGTATTGCGTTTAATTTTTATAAAATACAACGCGTTTAATAAATTCGATACGACGCATCTTTCCCCAAGATACGGCGTATTCCGTTTTTAATAAGAAATTTTTCTAAGCGATAACGCCATACGACGCATCTGCTTTAGCAGATACGGCGTATCTATTATTTTAATTAAAAACAGTTTTCGAATTATTAAACAGATACGACGCATCGATCTCTGTCGATACGGCGCATCTTCTGAATCAAAAATCTTGTATTTTGAAACGTAACGAAAATACGGCGCATTAACTTTTGTTAATACGACGCATTTAATTTTAATAAATATACGTTGATTTTTGATAATTTTAACTGATATGGCGCATTCTAAATTTCTAAGCAGCGTATCTATTTTCTGAATAAAAGCCTGATTAAATTTTAACGATTATAAGATACGGCGTATCCAAGTTTTTGGATACGGCGCATCGTCTGCAGATATCAGTTATTTTTATTCTTTATATCCGTTTCTAAATTCATTAATTTCTCTTCTAGCGAACAAATCCTACTTACGATTTTACCTATGATGACAGGTTTTGCTATGGAAGACTTGTCAGTGAACGGATATCTTGCCAAGGAACTCTTGCTTTCGAATCCATTCGAAAGGGAAGTTTTTGAAGATGTCAACTTCAATGTGCTCATGATTAATACCGATTTATTCTCTTGGGAGACCCCTCTTGAAGCTACTTATAAGGAATTCAAGCGCTTATGTAATATTGAAGATGGGATATTCTCTTATGATTTACTAATGAGCTACACTGAAGATGAATTGTTACTCTTATGGCCCATCATTGAATCTAAAGGATTAACTTGGACTACTATCGAAGGAAAAGATGGGAAATTCCAAATTGAATACATGAACTCATCGAGTGCAGTCAACAAATCAAGCAACAAAAGCTATGGAGTCCGACCTATACAAACTTCTTATATGCCTTATTCCGAACAGTATTGGGGATTTGATAAGAGCTATCTGGATAACGAAAGAATGTATGCTGAATCGGAGATACTATTTCATGGAAAGTTGGTAAGGTTGATGGATATCTCTTTAGAAGAGTGGCTTGAACTTAAATACGGTGATCCAAAATTTGCTCCTAGGAATGAAGTCAGACTAATTGTGACCTCATGGTTGACACGAAGTTTTAAAGGACAATTTAATGAATTCATGGAAATCAGAAGGAACATGATTGGTAACACTAGCTTTGACGTTAACCACGATCCTAACAATGTTGATTTTTCAAATTGGTTGGCTAGTAAGTTCAATAACCATAAGAGCATGGACCGAGCTACTAAAGATGTGTTATGGGTATATTGGATAAGAGGTGAAGATGAGGAAGTAGAGAGCAACAATGGATCGTCAGATGACAATTCAATGATCGAGGAAGGGATTGAAGAATTATTCAGGATAGACATTGATGTGTTCAATTATGAGACACCCTTGTGCAAACAGTTCAAAGAATTCAATTACCTTCTTCAAATCGACGCTGATGTGCTTACTGGAGATCTACCAGGATTCAAAACTTATGATGATTTCAAAAACACTTGGTACTACGAATGGAATGACAAAATACCATGGGTTTGGGATAAACCATGGGAATTTGAGCATATTGATCACACTTGTAAACCTTTCCGCTTCAAGGATGGATTTAGTAAATGGCCAACCTGTGACTATAAGAATGATGGAACCTGTAATGGGGGAAGTATAATTGGAATGAAACGGGTTGGAAACGATGTGTACTTTGAAGACGACGATTGGTATGAAAAAGTTGAAGACTGCCCACGTAAAGCAGAAGCTTTGCAAGAAAAAGGTAGAATCAACTACTTTAAAGAACTTAAGGGAGCATCAGACACTACTTTCTGGGAATGGGTGCATGGACAATTTGATGATTACACTAAGCTTAGTCGACGCTTGCAATGGGAATTGAAAAAAGAGTGGGATGAGATTCAAGATTATTATCAATCCTTTAACGTGGTTAATTATGATCCCTCTAACGATGAGTCGCGAGAAGAATTGATTGATGAACTTGATGACTATTTGAATAAGGATCCTTATTTTAAGTTTGTTGATAAAGACGATGAAGAATTCACCAAGAGAAAATGTCAACTACTTGGGATCCCTTATAATAAGCCACCCATGATTATTTCTGAAAAAATTAAAGTCATCAAATACTCTTTGGGACCTGATGAGGAATATTTTGCGACGAAGACAAAAAAATATATTAGATTAAGTCGTACGGAAGAAAATGTTGCGGAGCTATACGGGAACATCTTTCGGATGAAAGAAGAAGGATGGCACGTAACAAGAACAAAATAAGGAGCTGAACGTGAGTCTAACTTGAAGACTCTGGAATAAAGACAAGTGCTGACCGGGAGACAACCCGGAAAATTTTACTATTCTGTTCTGTGTCGAGTCAGTCAGGCCCGCAGAAGATACGGCGCATCTCAATCCTAAGATGCGACGCATCTTCTGCACTGGTCATATCTTACTTTATTTTTCTGCATTTTTATTTTTGACTTTAAAACTTTCTGTCAGTATTTTAATGCAGCGCATCCCTGGTTAACGATGCGACGCATCTTCTATTCTGATTCGTATTTATTCCAGGCTCGATACGGCGTATCTTCTTCCATAAGATACGGCGTATCGACTGACCTGATGATTTTCATTTTAATTTTTAAGTTTTATTTTTGCTAACTACTAATGTATTATGCAAGTTTGAACCTTCTTAACTTAGGTGTGTTAAAGTCTTGATGGTATTATAGATTCCTGCATTTCCTGTGGATACATCAATTATGAAGCTTAAACGTTTTCATCCACAAGGAAGTTGATTTTTGCTCTTATACGAATAATGGAGGATCATACCGAGCAAATCTCAGGGGAGTTTTTCTGTTCTAATTCTTTTATTTTCCAGTTTTTAATCTTTGCTACAAACAACGAGGACGTTGTTTAACTTAAGTGGGGGGATTGGAGAATTAGAACACTTACTTGTCCTAAACTTTTTCAAAATATGCTTAAAATGTGCTTAATATATCAAAATTTAAAATTTTTAGCATGTTTTTGTTTAAGTCTAAATTACATAGCTTCACACATAACATTATTTTCAAAAATTGTGAACTTTTCAAAATTCACAAATCTATGAGTGTGTCGGTGACTTGTAAACTTTAGAACTTGGCTTGTATATTATTCGAGACCACCATAATGAGTATTATTCTTATAATTGGAATGACTTGTCTAAATTGGTAAATTTCTAGGATTACACCCAAATAGCCTTTATATGTTATGTGATATTAGCTAACTACACTGGTTAGTTAACCCCCGTATAAACCCTTTTGTTACTCTCATTTTTAGAGTAAGATACCCCTAGAAAAACACTCAGAGCCATTCCTTTCGTTTCTTACACCTTTGTTATAATGTTTCGTTACACCCTTACACCTTAGCCTACCCTGTAGATTAAAATCCGTAGTTGGTTAATTGCTTTAGGCAAAGTGTGTTTCCTTACATTACCTGTGTTCACGTGCGTAATTCATTATCTATGGTTAGGTCGGGAAATTGCACAATGCAATTGGAGTGAAAGTAAATATTGTATATCTTTGAGTTTATTTTTCGTGTGTTTACTACTTTCGCTATTACAGTTATTTCTGAAAGTATGAAAAGTATGAAAAAAATTATCCGGAAAGAAAGTGATAGAAAAGTTGTGAAATTTTACACATCTATATTTATGTTTATTGAAAAAAAAATTCAAAAAAATAGAAAAGAAAAAGAAAAAAGGAAAAGTTGGAAGTTTATTTAACCAACTTATGTAAAGTTTTGTATTAAGTGGTCGATATCACCACTATTTGTTGTATATTATATTTATGGATTGAATGGGAGTTGGACGTTATGGGAACGCCAACTAAGGTTATTCCTTGATTAAGATTTTGTTGAGTATAATTCGTGTCTACCTAAAGCGTGTGTTTCAAGTGTTAAAGCGTGAGTTATTCAGTGATATGAGTCTTATTCATGGGATGGTTGGGATAGCAATTTACCACACTTAGGATTTTAATTTATCTGTTTTGTTTATTTTTCATTTTACACCAATTTGTATCCCAAATATTATCCATACCCTATATTATTCTTTATCCAAACCTTTGATTTATTGAGATTAGGGATTTGAGCAATCTTAAGTATCGTAGTCGTGGATTCGGCTATGTATTTATGATTTTGTCGCCCTTTTTGATATAATATTATTGGTAAAGATTACTTGGTCCTATCTTTAGCCTATTCGAGTTAAGGATTTGAGCAATTGCAAGTATCGTGTTCGTGGATTCGATCATGTATTTGTGATTTTGTCGCCTTTTCTGGAATTTGAGATCGATAGAGATTAAGAAGAATGATTAACCCTTAACCTACAAACCCTTTTTACCGTTTTAGACTTGTTATTCCTTGGCTTTAGTGGAGGAGATGCGTATACTTGCCAAGCTTATGATAGAATATTCGTCACGACTGGACAGTTAAACGATTAGATTTGCTTTTATCAAAATATTTTATTTTATTTCTAATTCGTTAAGTGTTTGGCTGTGTGATTATGACAAAAAATGAATACATGCTTAAATATAAAAATAAATCCTAACATCTTTTAGGATACATTTTCGTAAGATTAATTCTAAGGTTTACTTGGGGACAAGTAAAGTTCAAGTGGGGGGATATTTGATGAACTCAAATAAGTACATTTTATTACCGTCATTTATACTATTTATTTGACTTGTTTTATTATATTATCTGTGAGAATTGATACGTTAATGTTTACTTTTGTAATTCTCAGGTAAAAACAAGTATTATGTGAAACTTGGCGATTTTGGACTAATTATGGAGCAAAACAAGCAAGAAGTTAAGAGTCTACTGAAATGTACAAGATCAATATCATTCTGCTCCAGATACGCCGCATCCTACTTATTACATACGGCGCATCACTATCAAGATTTCACAAGCTACGATCCAAGACGGCAAAGGACATGCGCCGCATACAAGAATGGAGTTACGCCGCATCTCCTGGCGGTGTACGAATATTCCTGAATATATTAATCTTGGACCCCACGCGAAGTTAAGTCAATGCGCCGCATCTACTTATCCTATGCGCCGCATCTAGCCCTCAGACAGAAACTATAAATACCCCAAAGTCAGATGAATTTCAGAGTTCGACAATTTAGCTAAGTACGAGACAGAAGAAACCCTAAGCCGAATTCAGATGAAGTAGCAGCACAAGACACACCTTGAACGAAGATACAAGAGCTGTAAGAAGGTCCTGCATGTATTCAATTCATTAAGTAGTTTTGTTTTATTGTATTAGTACACTTTAATTCATCAGGATTGATGGGCTTGTGACATTGATTTAATCATGCACTTCAACTCCCCTTAAAATTGCTTTCCCATTAATTAAAATTTATATGTTGATGTCTTTGGTGACTTTTATTAGTGCATTGATAACCTCTGTGTCTAGCTGAGCATTGCTTGGGTCGCCATGCCCCTTCCTCGCCTATTTATTATATCGCCTATGCATTCTATCGTCTGTAGAAAAGTAGGAAGAAAGATAAATAGGATAGTCATAAGTGATCATTAAGGGTTTACTCGCCGATAAGATTAGAGCCAACGAGAAAGGATTAATCTCGATGCGTTGCATCGAACTATACACTTCATATAAAACTAGCAATAAAACAAGTGACAAGCTACTTAACTATCAGGACAGGTCTTCTTATTGTCTCAAGTATTTATCTGTGTACGTGTGTGCTATTCGCTGATTCGTGCTCATTAGTTTAGTTTATATTTAATCACAACCAAACCGTGTCAGTCTCTCAGGCTAAACCCCCTTGCGTTAGATTAGGTTGTATAGCTAACTTAAGATATTAAAATACTGATTAGAATAACTAGATAATACGTTCCATTCTTAGTGATCGACACTCTACTTACCATTATATTCATACTGACCGGGTACACTGCTCGTTAAAGTGTGTGTTATTGATAAGTCGGCTAAATATAAATTTAAAACTTGAATACTGCTAAAACCACAACGACATATCGTGGATATAAAATTAGAGCAATACCACACGCACATCAGTCATTTAGGTTGTCATGACTTCATTGAACATGATGATGGAGTAGAGCGAACATGTGGTGATGGATTGTGTATGTAGCGCCAACATGCTCACACTTATTTGGATCATGATCTTCAGCTTCAGAGTTGAGGAAGCAGTGTTGAAGGTCTTTTCGATTGATCATGACTTCTTTGTTAAAAATGATGTTTTAGTGTGAACATGTGGTGGTGGAATGGCATCTTTTCTGCAACTAGCTACAACTGCAACCAGCTACAGCATCCAACAACTATAGCCGCCAGAAGTTCCTGCATACGACAGTTAGCAATAAAACGTCCGGTACTTACAGGTTCGGACTTCGAGATTGTTAACAGCATAGTGTGAAAACTCTCTTGATGAGGCGAAAAGTGTACCGCTTTTAAGGGGTCATTTAAGCCTTAAATCGTATTTATTTGATCAAATATTGCCCTAAATCGTTCCTTTTGTCATTTTAGGTACTTTTGAGGAGAAATCTGGAAAAGGAGGCATTTTGAACGTTTTTGGAGCATTAAAGTGAAGAAAACGGCAAAGTCTCAAGAATCGGCTAAAAGTTACTCTTGACGGCATCACAATTAACATGGGACGGCGTCATGCCTTGGCAAGAAAAGTGGGATGTGAAATTTACTCATGACGGGCCAGTGAGTTAGCATGAGAATTCTGACGGCGTCACGCTTTAACTTGATCAAGGGCGTCACGGCTTAAATCATAAGGGGACGGCGTCACGTTCATGATCCGACGGCGTCAAGCCTTGATAGGCCAGAATGGATTTTTGAAGAGCTAAAGAGGGACGGCGTCAAGAAGGTCACCCGGGAACCCTAAAAGCGGCGAGGTGACGGCGTCACAATGCATAAGGTGACGCCGTCAGATCCAAAAATCTATATATAGTTTTCTAATTTTTTGTCATTAAGAGAGAGCTTAGTGTGTGGAATTTTGGGATAAAACCCTAAGACGATTTTAGCTACTTTTTCAGGGCTTCTTGCCTTGAGATCTTCCATGTTTCATTGAAAGATAAGTTATCAATTAATCATTCAATATGTCTATGTGTTGTTTGATTCTATCTTATGCTTGTCTTTTGTTTAACATGTTAGGCTAATTTTATCTTGTGTTTGCTTAGATCTAATGAAACCTAGCTATTGATTATTGGTTGTTAGTGTGTTGTTAGTTGTATTGGATGATTGCTTATCTATGTTAGGCTTAAGAAAACTGGCTAACTTCCTATTCGGTAACTTGCTTGAACGTCTTAAGAAACATGAACCAAACGCGTACTAAAGGTTTTTATGGTTGTATTTAATGCACAAGCGAATTCTAGTGATCCCATGTTAGGAGCTTCCTAGCCGGCTCGACATAGGAGTGAAGTAGGAGCTTGTAGAGTTGGGGAAGTAAGTACGCCACCCCACGAATGGTATTAAGGAATACACCCGTCATCCACGCGACTAATACACACTAATTAACCGGTAAAAGATAGTTAGGGAGTAAGGAAATCTAAGTAAACACATTTCTCTACACATAAGTTTCTCACCACTTTTCATTTTTGTTATTTTATTTTATTTGCATTCGTAGTCATTTGGGTTAGTTGACTAGCAACTAATTCCGCCCACTCCTTCAAACCCGAGATTTTACTTGCTTTCATAAAATTATAAAAACATAAAAAGAATCTTCCTCAACCCTTAGACCTAATTAGAGTAGCCTTTCATACCTAACGAACACTATTCCCTGTGGAGAACGATCAATCCCCCGTACTTACCACTACACTATACTACATCGGTCAGGTACACTGCCTGGTGGGGTTGTAAGCCTCTTGAGATCCCTCGAGAGGTAAAACCTGTTGTAAGGTTACAAAACCACGCAATCAAGTTTTTGGCGCCGCTGCCGGGGAATAGTTATTGTTTAGGTTGAATTTTTATTTCTATTAGGTCTACTCACTAGATTCCTTTCTAGTGAGATTTTTATTTTATTTTTCTAGGTTTTCTTTAGTCTATCTATTTTCTTCGTGTCTTTGTTCG